>OX344808.1:2941245-3541245 GCA_947034925.1 Eudemis profundana
TAAGTCGCAGACATATTTCTGAAGAATAACCCATCTAATGCCCGGAGCACAACCTGAGTGTGTGAGTGTGAAGTTCGATTGGACGACTGATGATTGAGTGCAAGAAGGCAGAGGAACGTGAGGTGCCTATAAGTACGATTCAATGAGTGTGGTACTTTTAGATAATTTAGATATATTTAAGTTTAAACCGCTTTGACTATGGTTCATGGTTTAAGACATTTATTCCTATAAGAATACAATTAATACATATTCGCTTAAAATAGGAACTTAAATCTAAAGTGCTTATTTATATTTTTACAAAATGTACTCGGTTGGATGCCGCATTTCGAATTCTAACCGCGCGCGCTTAATGCTATAGGCATAAAGTTAAGATTCATAAAACAGGTGATGCGCGTTCCAGCGTAAGTGAGATGCGGGAACCGTACGGAGTTTTAACTAATGTGGGTAGCGTTACAAAAATACACATAACTTGACCATCACCACGCCAAGATGATGCGCCGTGACTATGCTGTAAAGGTACAAATATTATGTGCAATAAAGAATCTAAACAAAGGCCTTCCCCGGTCCCGAGCCAAGCGGGCCCGCCAAAAAGTATTCCATTTTCAAATACTTGCTCAAGTAAAATATTTTCGTACTGTATCTTTTGTTCAGCGCCAAAGCTCCAGGAAAAACGGTAAGTAATAAATTTAAAATCTCTTGCTACGAGCCGTTTGTTGGCGGGTTTCGTAATGGCTTTTACCGCAGCGATTACGATTGTCTTGTTTATTGTTTTGTAACGGACTTCGAAAAAGAAAAGTCGGAACTGGTCTGTGTTTTGTTGAACTATTCTCACCAATTGGGAACTAAGTTTAAAACTTTTTATAGTTTTTTAATGTACGTAATAATACAGGTTGTTACATGGAACGTTATACAAATTAAGCAATTCCGGCTCAGTTAACGACAGAGAACAAAATGCACGAATTGAGTTACTAAAATACGTCACAATTAACTTTTGCTAGTCTGCTAACAGAATAAAGAAATTAAAATCTCGTAGTGTGGTAACCCCTCATGACGTCACGCTTAGGTTAGGTAGGTACCTGACATGTTTGTTTGTGATGACCAATAACTTCAATAATGTGTCAGAATGCATTTTATTCATAAATTAGGCCTAGACAAGCAAAGAGGTAAGTTAACTACAAAATTAAATTCAAACTTTTTTCTCTTAACTCTCTAAGTAGAACCACGATGCAACCTAAAAAACATGAATAGGTAATTTTATTAAAACAGCGATATTAATTAATTCAAATTCAAATTCTTTATTTCATAAAAAACACGTTTTAGTGGTCTAAGGGATGGAGCCGCCCTGTAAGCAAAAAATTGCCTGTGTCGGGAGACACCGCTCTTCCTTAGGTAACATGAGGTTTAAACAATTTATGACTCTTACTCTTAAATTAAGATGACTTTAACAACACCACACCCTAGCTGAGGGTTTTAGCACCAGGGAGATGAGTCTAAAAACAGGAGTTGTATTACGTTCAATGTAACACCATGTATGGTACGTAGGTATGGCATTTTCAATTTTTTTTTATCCTAACTACCATATTGCAGTCGGCTATAGCAGTTAAAACGCAATAGCCCAAATTGCGACGATTTTGTTTAATTAATACTTTTAGTTAAGCTCGTGATAAACGAAATTAATTTGTACGTTAAATAGAACGACAGATTAAATCTTCATTTAATATCAGTCTAGATTTTAGTATTGAGATACTAAACAGATTAGTAATTTAGACTTGAATTTATTCATCACTTCAATTTAGTCGTGAATTTAGAGAGATTCAACGTCAAGTTGTTTGAACGTAATAGGGTAACGATAGAATTAGGGCCTGTACACAATAGGATGATGACTGCGTTAAAAATATATCATTATATTTAACCCGTCAGTAATCTAAATTATGGAAAAATATGGGATACGTATGTAATTTTTGGATTATCAAATTATTAAAAATCGACAAAGTTATAGATCATCAAACATCCGGAATGGGGACTCCTAGGTGAAAATTGTAGGGGAGACCGGGTATGGTTGTCTCACGGGTTGGTTGTCACAGCAGCCATTAAATAATACGAAACGAAGGAATAAGTTCATCGATTGGTGAAGTAGGGAAGGAGGTGAAGCTCTTGCGATTTTTTAACACCGAGCGATGCAATTATTCCTTATTTTCGTATTATTTAATGGCTGCTGTGACAACCAACCCGTGAGACAACCATACCCGGTCTCCCCTACCAAAGATTGACGTCACTCGAAACTGCTAAGGACTGTATCCTCGTAATTTTTTGTTTGTCAAACAAAAGAAAAAAATGTGTACAACAATTTTTATAAATCTAATTGATGTACTAAACAGTTTTTTTAGACGTCAAGCCTATTAGGGGAGACCGGGTATAGTTGTCTCACGGGTTGGTTGTCCCAGCAGCCATTAAATAATCCGAAACGAAGGAATAAGTGCATCTATTGGTGAAGTACTGAAGGAGGTGATACTCTTGCGATCTTTTAACACCGAGTGATGCAATTATTCCTTCGTTTCATTTTATTTAATGGCTGCTTTGACAACCAACCCGTGAGACAACCATGTGAATTTCTATTGCCGTATTAAAAACAAATACTAAAAACAAAATAATGTTAAAAATAAAAAGGGGTCCCCATAGAAGAAACGTGTTTTTGGCGTCTTTTTCTTGACTGTGGTACGGAACCCTTCGTGTGCGAATCCAACTCGCACTTACTCCTCAGAAGGAATGAGCCTCGTTGCTGCACGTCGAAAGTGGCCTGAACTCCTCAGGAGCTCGCGGTCGGGACCATCTCGCATTGCATCGTGGCACGACGGGTTTCGACGTCGCGTCGTCGAAACCCGTCGATCCAAAATACTAGTTTATGTGACATAATGAAAGGCATAAAAGTACGACTGTTGGCTTATGAAACGAGCGGACAGAGTTTAATAATAACATCACAATAATGTTTAAATGCCTAATTATGTACAGTTACATACACTGTTTCATCTAAACACATATTATAGACTCTCTATGATGTGTTTGGGAACGCAAATTACGAGCAGCAGTGTTGAATCACGCACGTCATGCAACCGTAGTTTTTATTTTTAAATTCAGAGACTAACTAAAGTAGGCCTCTACTTAATATTTTTCGATATCAGGTAACGTGCGAGATATGTCAATATTTTTTTTTTTATGAAATAGGGGGCAAACGAGCAGACGGGTCGCCTGATGGTAAGCAATCACCGTCGCCCATAGACACCTGCAACACCAAAAGAGTCACATTCTTTACAAATGACATTTCATTTTAAATAAAACGTCATTTCACTGCACTGCACTGGGGATGATGAATTGAGGTCAAATGAAATTGCTATGTTTTTCAGAGATATTTGAATGTAAAACGAATTTGATGTTATTGTGAAGCAATAATAACATTTTCACAGATAAGAGATTTATTCAAAAAAACCGTTTATATTTATGCTGGTCGTAGTTTAAAGTTTACGCATTTTAAAGGGATTATGATAATTATTTGTGTGTAGATAAACAACAACAACAAACGCGTAATTGTGTTTCGGCCTTTAAGGTTTAAGTAAATTATTTTATAGTGCCTAGATTTCATCCTTAATAATTGGCATTGGCAATTACGAGACGGGGCTTTAAAATCTAATTAAAACTGTATCTTTAAATAAGCTGGGTTTTCATGTCGCATTAATTATTTTATACTTATGTTATTCGAGGCTTATGATTATGTCATATAAATATCATTACATGTTGTGTTTAAAAACTACTAAATGCTCACTTCAGCCATCACCACGGTTCTTTTTTTTGTGCTTGAACAGGTGCTAGCTCTAGGAGCTGTCACAACTAGCGGACTTGGTGGCGGTAGGTTGCCTCAGCAAAACCTCGGCACCACGGGTGTGTGAAACAGTGGCGTGCACGGGCACACACCACAGTGAAAAGTGTACCTAGTCTGTTGAGCTTGCGGTGATATCTTGTGCTTTGTTGTCCTAACGAATTTGCAAGTGACCACGGTTCGTTGTATTTAATGCGAGCTACCGTTTTTGTGCTCACCATATGGCGCCACTGTCGAGTAGGGTCCTGAAGTATAGCTGTCAGTTTGGTATTACGGGTGTAAAAACGAAGTTTACATTTCAATCGTATTTAATGCCTTAAAACCGCACCATAAAAATATCGAGCATGCCGCAGTATTGCGTTTAGTTCGGAAAAAAGAGGACATAAGTTCCAAATGATAAAACTGTCTCAAACCACTGACATTCGTTAACACATAAGTCATATTTGCCATAATCTCTGATATTGCAAAATATTGATAAAATGAATCTAATGACAACTAAACCCGTGTAGTGTAGCCCCCCACAAACAGTGACACATTTCGTGGACCACACGCTACACTACTAACCCAGCCCGACCTGCGTGTCGACTGTGTGTGGCACACAGTCGAACACCCAAGGGTGGTCTGGCTAGCGACCTGGTTCGACCCCAGGGAACGCCACGGCCAACCACCCGGTCCGACTATCGCTACGCCCAGGAGGGGTAACGAGTTAGTCAGATCCAAAAAAATAAAATAAAAAATAAATAAATAAATAAAAAAAAAAACACTAGCGCCTCTAGCGGCAAAATTATTTTGCGGCAGTCCTCATTGTTGCCATTTGTAACTTTATGTTGGCAACTTGTCCAATGATTGGCACTGACAATAAAAAGCAATACCGAAATGACACAAACTAGTACATTACACAACTTGGGTGGTAATACAAAGAAAGGCCGAGATCGCAGATGTTTGCGGCCCGAGCTGCAAGCGAGGGACGTAAATGTGCGATCGAGGGCTTTCTTTATTACCTCCCGTGTTGTGTACATCATTTTATGTCTATACTTGGCCGGAAAGCGGTTTTTTCTGTACGCCCAGCGTGCGAAAAAAGCCACTTTAGGGCCAGGTGTGGCATAAAGTAAATAAAGTAACTCCAGTTCCATAATTTCCTGTCTCTGAATTAACTTATATTGCAAATTATTGTATGAAATATTTATCAAGCTTTTTATTCAATTGAAGTGTTTGTATAAGCATATATCGAGACAAATCTTGCAACTGAATTTTCAAGCGTTTCTTCATCTTCAAGCGATTGAGCTGAAATTTTGCATGCATGTGTAAATCGGATGACACTATAGTCTTATCAGTCTTATGACATGAAGCTGGTCTGATGATGGAGCCAGATGGTAGCCATAGGATCGTCTTAATTAGATAAGATAAACCCATTGACAGGTATTAGAGATAGTGCAGACGTAATAAAAAAAAGCTTGTCCCATAAACGCACGCCCTTCTTTCCCACCGTCCACCTCCCGAGACCACTTAGGTGAACCGTTGAAAATTTTTTTTTACTACCGTTCACCCCCGAATATATCGTATTATTTATATTGGTGACCGTCCACCTCTGAAATTTATTTAATTAATTTTTGGGTAGATTTTCGTCCGCGACATTTGTATGCCTAACTAAATAATAATAATATCATTTAAATGTATGGCATACAAATTTGTATGGCAATAATTTACAAATATTTTTACTAAAAAAAACCCGACTGCGGTGCACTTTAAAAGTGCATAAAACCGCCATTTTGTTTATTTTAACGAACTTCCCAGTGACACTCGCGCCATCAAGACGAATCTAATGATGTATCATTTATCAAAATCGGTTGTGCCGTTGAGTAGTTACGAGCGGACATAGGAACGGACGTACATACATACATGCATAAATACATACAGGTCAAACACATAACCCTCCTTTGGGCTTCACCGCAGTCGGGTAAAAATCAACCCTTTTCCATGTTTATGTATATACATTTAAATAAGAACCACCGGAATAGTAGTTGTCAATGCCATATGTGTCGTATGTGTATAGACAAACTTGAAATCTGAAGAGTTCTGATAATAGGTATTGATAATAAGGTGTACGGTGGAAATTAAATTTTTCCCATCGTACACCCAAGGTGGTCAAAGGTGAACGGTAGTAAAAAATATTTTCAACGGTTCACCCAGGTGGTCTCGGGAGGTGGACGGTGGGAAAGAAGGGGGAAAAAGCTATTTTCTGGCCTGTAGTCTAATGGAGACATAAAATGATGTACACAACACGGGAGGTAATAAAGAAAGCCCTCGATCGCATATTTACGTCCCTCGCTTGCAGTTCGGGCCGCAAACATCTGCGATCTCGGCCTTTCTTTGTTTTACCACCCTAGTTGTGTTATCTAATATTTTCTGTCGGAAACCTAATCAGATCAGTCAGAGGAGTAAAGTAAGCGATTAAACAAAACAAAATCTAACAATCAAAATAGTTTCCTGTAGGTAATAGGTACCTCTAGCACAACTGTGACACGCGACTCTTTGTCGCGCGACAAATGCTACTTACCTATCACTATCCATTGAATATAGTGTGACAGTGACAGGTGATGCTTTGTCGCGCCAGAAACTAAGTCGCGGCCAGTTATGCTAGACGTAGTGAAATAAAACATTTACTCCAACAAGTGGCGTTTAGATAAGCGTATGTTTTACGTATGTATTAAAAATCTGTATTCTCAGCACGAACCAACCGTAGACAAAGTAACTTACCTTGTTCGTGAGTTCGGTCGTGAAATGTGGTCAGAGTAAATAAAACTCCTCTAATGTCGCTCGGTTCATTCATGAATTCACGCCTTTTCGTCCCGTTACACTGTGTTCGCATTAAGGATATC
Organism: Eudemis profundana; assembly: GCA_947034925.1. Lineage (NCBI taxonomy): Eukaryota > Metazoa > Arthropoda > Insecta > Lepidoptera > Tortricidae > Eudemis > Eudemis profundana. Next base: position 2,947,996 of record OX344808.1, read on the forward strand.
TTCTGCATCACCTCCGTCCCATCTCACACGTAATGGATATTTTTCAACACAGTTGCTCATAAAGTGCCTCTTATTTCATCAGGTCTTATTATTACACATGCGAGCTTTTTACTTTACATTACCGCATAATATTGTCTTCGGTTTCCGCGATTATCACTCATAGTAATAAAACAACTTAAACGGATTAAATCGCGTATATTACTACATTTTTACCCCACTGCGGCGAAGCCCAAAGGAGGGTTATGTGTTTGACCTGTATGTATGTATGTCCGTTCCTATGTCCGCTCGTAACTACTCAACGGCACAACCCATTTTGATAAGTGATACACCATTAGATTCGTCTTGATAGCGCAAGTGTCTCTGGGTATGAAGTTCGTTAAAATTAAATAAACAAAAGGTCGGATTTTATGCACTTTTAAAGTGCACCGCGGTCGGTTTTTTTTTAGTAAAAATATTTAGTTATTTAAGTTCCGACGTTTCGTAACCCTTTTCAGCGTTCGTGGTCGCGGGTAGACTGAGAAAACCATAAATTTTCCCTGTCAAAATGGCTTAATAACCTTACCTCAGAAATTAGCGGCACTTGTCTTATGCACAAAAAGATCATAATTTTAAACAAAAGACTAATAATAATGAAGAAAGATAAGAATTATAATATTGTCTTCGGTTTCCGCGATTATCACTCATAGTAATAAAACAACTTAAACGGATTAAATCGCCCGCCCACCCGCGATCACGATCGCTGAAAAAGGTTACGAAACGTCGGGACTTAAAAAATGTAGTAATATACGCGATTTAATCCGTTTAAGTTGTTTTATTACGATAAGAATTGTTCTTTTTTGCATCTGGCAACGCTCATTTTTATTTTGTATATTTAAAGTGGGTACACAACGGTAACTTTGACAGGGAAAAATTATGATTTTCTCAGTCTACCCGAGATCACGATCGCTGAAAAAGGTTACGAAACGTCGGGACTTAAAATATGTAGTAATATACGCGATTCAATCCGTTTAAATTGTTTTATACTATTACCGCACTAGTTATAATTACCGCAAATTGACTAATGAGCACACCGTGGGGCTCGGCTGGCGACCGGGTAGTCCAACTTCGGCCGTTTACGAGCGTCCGACACGTATTCACACAGACGCGCGATAGCACGTGTCACAATCATCGGCCACAAACGCCATAAATATGCGATCTGGAGTTTGTCTTACTACCGCCCGTAGTGAGCTTTTTTGAAACGTGACAAACTTGCAAACCTTACTGACTGTTGCAAAAATCGGACCAGGTGGGGCCGTGGCGTTCACTGGGATCGGACCATATCGCTTGGTCCGGACCACCTTAAGAGGAGGGCCGAAGCGCTTGGGATCGAACCAGGACGCTAAGCCAAGGCCACCTTGTAATTACGCTGATTGCTCAAAGTGAGCAGCGGACCAGTGGGGAGGTTGAAACGGATCAACCTGTCCTTATGTGGAGTGTGTAAATCGAATGAAGTAATGGCCCGTAGTAAGTAGGAGCGCCCGCACACTGTAAAAAAAAATTGGTTGCTCCTAACAAGATTGTGATAGTTATAATCAAGCATCTTGATTCCATACGAGCCTAATAAGACGTTAGATGCACTAACTAAGATGATATTGATTGTTTATCATAGTTCAATTAACCATGTTCTGATTTGATCCAACAAACATTGATGTATAAGGTAACTAATTAAACATGATCGAATCATACAAAGAAGAAAATAATTATAGAAACAAGGAATATAATTTGTTAAAATTATCAAGATTCTAGATTGTTGTTTTAATCACTAATGAACTTGCTGTTTTAATTTATCAGCTTTCATAGATATGTTTTATGTCTTGTTTGTTTTATTTAAGTTAACGCCAATAAAGAGAAAATCTCTTTTAATTGGCTCAGGTTTTTTAGAGTGGACATTGGGTCACTAGTGGCGGCCACAACTCGGCCACTAGTGGCCGCCACAAGCTGCGGGCGCGCCTTTTCATACATTTTGTGTAACAACGGCGCACCCCGGGCGTTCGAGTAGCCGCGTTCAGCTTGCCTCACGTGCAAACTCGGCCACAGTTGCCGGCCATTTCAGTGGCCGTCACTAGTGGCTGGATACCAGGCGTTTCCAGTGGCCGCGTTCGGGCCCCAAGCTGCGGGAGGGTGGATTTCAGAGCGTTTCAACCGCCGTCATCACCAATCCCGATATTATGATGACATATTTTTAAAAATTACATAATTTTTTAACCAAAACGTGGAAATAGTAGGTACTATTTTCGGATTTTATCACAATAATGGGATACAGTCTTAACGTGAATCGTCGAAATTCCGGCATTGGTGATGACGGCGTTTGAAACGCTGTGAAATCCACCCGGGAGTGGCGCGCACTCGCTACTTGTGGCCGCGTTTAGTGACCCCATATGCGGAGGCCTCAACTGAGGGTTACGTACCTATTACAATGCCGAAAATTCATAATACCTAAAGTTGAAATACCGATGGACAAAATACCAAATATACAAAAGGCCGATTTTCGATATACCGAAGCTCAAAATAACTATTATCAAAAGACCGAAATTTCAAAATCTCGAAATTTTATAATCCCGAAAGTTTTAATCCGCGAAAGTTTATAATCCCGAAAGCTCAAAATCACGAAATTCAGCCAATCGATCTACTCGGGCGCTGCAGGATGCGCAGCCCTTCCGCCCTGGCGTAAGAAAGAGCGGGCGGGGGCTACCCTCTCTCCGCGTCTCCGGGCTTTTATATACACTCTAGGGGTAGGGCAGACAAGACCACGTGGAGTCGGGGTTGGCAGCTTCGGTTAAGTCACATTCTTAGGGATTACAATTTTCGGGATTATAATATTCGGGATTTCGTCCTTTCGGTTAAACGTTATTTCGGGATTGTAAACTTTCGGTCAAATAAACATTCGACATTTTAATTTTCGGCCTTCCGTCCATAGGCCTTATGAAATTTTGAACTTCGGTATTGTAATACGCAACCCTAACTGAGCTACTTGTGGTCGCGTTTAGTGGCCGCGACTGGTGGCCGTAATATGCGGGCACCCTACACAATGTTATTTCTTTTGGCCAGGAAGTGGGATTTTCTTCCCACGCATTTTATATGTCAAGTATTTTACCTGTACCAAATTATTTCAAAGTAAGCAAATAACTTTATGCACCAAGGAATTGTAAGCACATAGAGCAGTCAAGCAAAATTCAATATTATACCGCAGCAATAAAGTAGAAAATACATCGTTAAACGCAGTCTAATCTTAAAGTAACATTATGTTATTCTTTCCAAAAGATAACTTCGAAGTTTCTGAAGGGAAATATTTCTTTTCCGCACCAATGGGCTTTGTTTTGTGTTTAGATACTTTCTATCTAAATGTTACGAATAAAAACACTTTTATTAAGTTTGTGCCTAACGGTTTTCCTCATCGTATTTCAAATACCTATTGATAGAGGTATTGAAAAATATGGATACCTTTAGACCCAAAGGACGTAAACGCCGTAGGTTCTAATGGAGCTTACGCCCTTTGAGTCTAAAGGTATCGTGTTATACCCACGGTGTCTTAGCATCAGCAGGCCGGGCCAGGGTTATAGTCGTCGGGCAGCGTTCGCGAATACTACTCATGATTAAGGGAATGCGGAATGCTCCTGAAACATTTCTGGTGGATGTCTCGTCTTTTGTACAACGTGAGTGATCCGTATTTAATTCAATACATCTTAGCATGTTGAAATTCAACATTATCGTGACATAGGTAAGTTCCCTTGTTTATTTTGCCATGCTTTGATGCACCATCCCAAGAAATGCCATCCAAGATTGCAATAAAAAGGAGGGTTTATCAGTTTTCACCTCTTTGCAGGAATTCCCAAGAAAAAACAAAAAATCATCTTTCAAAGAAAACTGTACGTCACATTTTCTTTTTTATTCCTTACAAACTTTCCGCACCCACAGCAGAGAAATATAATATCGCGATATATAAATAACTTTTATAGCTCCCTCTTGCCAATATAGAAGGATCTTTACGGGTACAGAATAAGGTCAAAATTCAAACGCCGCATACCAGACACTACAATGTATGAAACACTCGTCTCAAAATATTCAGAACGCGGAGCATAAACACCTAGTGCTACTCATATTTGCATGCCATTACGTTCCTTATTGTCAATACATAGAATTGTTTGTCGAGTCATATGCGGGCTGGGGAACAATAAAGGTTACTTTCGCGTGAAATAGATACAAAGTCAATTTCGTTCCGCGTTGTATTTCCCGAGTGCATTTCTCGCTTTTTGATTCTTATGCAGAATACTAAATAGCGCTTATAGCCAGAGGTCAGTGCTGTTTGATCGTGTTTAAGCCTTTCCTTTAATGAAAAGCAATTTGCATGGGCAGTAGTTCAATTCGTTTCACTTTATTTGTTTTGCAGATAGGCCTTTTCGTCTGCTTCTACCAACTTTTTGGAAAATATGACCTCTGATGAGAATAAAAAACCGGACAAGTGCGAGTCTTACTCGCGCATCGAGGGTTCCGTACAAACTCGTAAGTAGATATGTGAATAGTTCAAGAAAAACTGTATGAAGGATAGTTTAGTAGGAGCAAATAAGTTCGGTTACGATTTTTGCAAATTTCTAAAAAACGGTGCAAGTAACGAAAACCGTTATATTTTTCCTGTAATATTTAGGATGATAGATTAAAATAAATAAGTCGCTTTGAGAAATAAATGTTTTGCAAAATACCTATTCGCCCCGTATTTTTTGTGAAGGGACGTTTTCCGAGAGAGTTAGTTACATGAGGCACTATAATGCTAAAGGGACAACGGGGTATTTACGCACGGACGAACCGTCAAGTCATGGGATTTCCCACGTGTCATTTATTTTAACCGTGCTCGAGAAATTCAACATAATTCCGCCTCAAAATTGATAAGACGTCGACGTAACTTCGTTATGTCACCATACAAGTTAGAAGGCCAATGATTTAAATCAAATTACCAAGTTCAGGCATAAGGGAAGTTAAGAATCGTCGGTAATTGCGCGCTTAGTCGCTTCATAATTAATGATTTAAGCTCGTTCCAGCAATTCTGAACGTCGAGTTTGCATTAATATAATTATTCAAATTCAAATTCATTTTCAAATTCATTTATTTATCTCAGAATATGTCCATAGTGTTAGATACAAACGCTTATAATCTATGTTAGTAAAAAATAAGTTAAAATAATATCAGTACAATTGAAAACTATAACATTAGTAAAATATGTTGTACACGCAGCCTCTCGAGCCCATGTGTACAGCATCCCAGTGCTTCCACAGTGCGCAGGCAGGGTACTCCGTCAATAGGTGCACGAGACTGTTGGAACTGCCACGCACACAGGCAGCTCCATAGCGAATAATTGCACCGAAACTATCGGTGCGAGCCTCCGCGAACATACCTGATGCGGTACAAAAACTGAACAATTCGAATGAAATACTTTGAAGTTGATTTAGTTTTGTCAGGACTGACTCACTCCGCGATCCACCTCTGACCGTCTCTCTCTAAGCATAACGCGTGCTCTTTCTGGTCGCAAGCTAAAGCCCCCTACAGGTGGCCACGCGGCACAATCGCGGAGTGAGTCACTGTTTCTGTGTTTTTTTTAACTTCTCGTGCTATTTCGCGCATATAATGCACAGCTTTAATTAATTTGATTTACATATAGGCTGATTTAGTTAAGGTTTTATATTGATTTACCGTTACCGTAAATTACCGGTATTGCTTAAGTTATGAATTGATTTTTTTACTTTAATTGATCGGTGTCAATGGTAGAAGACATTTTGTAAGTAAAAATGTATACGTCTGTTTTTTTCTTTATTTTAACGGAAAGTTGGAAATATTAATCGGATATCCGATTTGGCACTATACATATTCGAATGTATTATATTCATGCGGTCCATTCTATATCAAAATGCGTTTCTGATTTATTCTCCAATTTCCCGTTTCAATAAATAAGATAACACAGGCAGACACATCTTGATTTATAAAATGGCTTCGACCATTAACACCGATCAATTAAAGTAAAAAAAATCATTATCACCTAATGAAAGAAGTGTAAAAATTAATTTGTAACTTTTACGATACCGGTAATTTCCGGTAACGACAAATCCATCTAAAACCTAAAGTGAATCATGCTGTATATAGCTTGACGTCATTTTTACATCATCGGCACGAAAAGTACGATCCCTGCTGATTTGTTTCATTTTATGGCTTAGTAGCTAAATTGCAAAAAATATTCCGTTAAAATGGATTCTTAAACGCCTTACAGTTTGTTTAGAAAATCGGTTGGAATCACCTTAAGACCATTTATCTCAAGTGAACAATAACTCCGTCCTTAATGAGGCTAATTCAAACAAAGTAAAACAATCGCAATAATCCAAAGTCGCTTTATCCCCATTAAACCGTAGCATGTTCTGCCCTGGGTAAGTCCCTGGCCTTAAAATCTTACTGCCGCTTAATGTTGACCCCTTATTCTGTCTAAGGGCCGATACAGATGGACTGCAACCCAACTGCAACTCCCTACGATTTGTATGGGAACTGCATCACAACTGCGCAGTCGGCGTGCAGTTCTGTATCGGCCCTAACCCTTTAAGATTCGGTCGGATTTAAAAGACATACGCGGTAGTGAAATAATACACAAGTGAATCACTTTTATTTTTATTACAAACTAGTATTTACCCGTGGCTGCGCCCGCTAAGGGAACTATTTACCGGGATATTAAGTATCCTATGTTTCAATCAAGGACTTGGTTATCTTGCGTGCCAAATTTCAGCTCAATCCATCCAGTTGTTACCCCGTTATTTAGTAATAAGCATCCAAATATCCAAACATCTTCACAAACTTTCACTTTTATACTTTTACATTGTCTCAAAAATGACTAAGCTTTGACTAAGGTTTTGATGAAATCCAGCTAGAACCACTCGATCAAGTCACCTTTAAACAAAAAAAAAGATTTATCCGTTCGGGAGTTATGGTGCCACAAGCAGACAAACAAATAAATACATATACTGTATAACAAACACCCCTGTTTTGCGCCGGGGAAAAATGAAACTTAATATTTGAGACACAGTCTGAGTTCACGAATTCTAATATTTATAACCGTTATAAAATACTTAAGAAAATCTCTTTTATCAAGTTATTTGTCATAAAAAGGACTACAAAGACGTAGACGACTTAATGAGCATTTTCAGATGTAAAAGAACTGGACAAGTGCGAGTCGAACTCGCCCATTGACGGTTCCGTACAATTTTGTCGTAAAAAGTACCCTATACATTTTGATTCCTTTAGTAAAGACTATATTTTTTATGATTTAATTATTACAAATGTAATTTTTTTAGATTTTTCCTATACTTGTAGTATAAGACGGTATTATTTGCCAAATTTCATAGTTCGGTCAACGGAAAGTACCCTATAAAGTTGGTATCATTGAGAGTGTTGAAATATGGGTGAATCAACTTTTAGACCCACACTTTTGACTGGCGTTACCGAAAATGTCGGAAATCGAAATCAAAAAAAAAAAAAATCAATGAAATCAATGAAATCGGGCTTCTAATAGGATATTTTATCAATTTTTAGGTTTATAAGACGGGACATTCAACGTTCTAACATACACCATTAATTTAAACATAGACAAACCTTGAAGGCGTTATTTTACAACGAAAATTAAAAGTTGCGGACAGCGTCGTGTGGGTCGAAAAGTTGATTCATCCTAATACGTTATTTGTGTTAGGGTCAGATGGCAGAGCGTGGTTGATCTAGCGGTGGATTGCACGGTACAAATCACAAACACAATTAAATAAGTAAGTTTTGTATTATTAAGTATTTGAATTATATAAAAGTGTCAATCCAGAATGAAATGTAAAAAGAACACGTCACTGTAAAACTACTATAAAGGTTTTATTAGAAGAGAAAAATTGAAAAATTATATGTGTCGGGCAGGCATCCTGCCCGAGACATATAATTTTTCAATTTTTCTCTTCTAATAAAATTTAGAATTCGTTGGCAGTCGTTAATGCTTTAATAAAAAATCATACTATAAAGGTATTATAAAACGGCCAGTAAAAACTCTGGATTTGATACGAACCTCGACACGCCCCCTCAAATGCAAAGTTTTTGCCTCACACGTCTACAAAATTAAGTATTCATAGTGACGTACATAAATAACAATAAAGGAACAAAACAAAAGATAACTCCTCAGCTAAAAAAAAACTATAGGAATATGGATTAGCAAGGTTGAACTCCTAAGCCATCCATACACCTGTTATGTTTTATACTAGGCTGTGATTTTGTCAAAACATCTGCCAACATTGAGTCCGTGGGTACATGTCCCAACAGTATACTCTTATTGTCTTTTAAAGCGCCCCTTATAAAGCGGTACTTGATATCGATATGTTTGCTCCTACCATGAAATACGGGGTCCTGAGCAAGGAACATCGCAGATCGACTATCGGTATTAAGAGAGATGGTGGCATACCATTGTTAGGGTCAGATGGCAGAGCGTGGTTGATCTAGCGGTGGATTGCACGGTACAAATCACAAACACAATTAAATAAGTAAGTTTTGTATTATTAAGTATTTGAAGTATATAAAAGTGTCAATCCAGAATGAAATGTAAAAAGGACACGTCACTGTAAAACTACTATAAAGGTATTATAAAACGGCCAGTAAAAACTCTGGATTTCATACGAACCTCAACAATTTGCGGCAAACTGCTGTATCTTTTTTACGTTAACTTAGAAGTTTGATTTTTTACATCTTCAAGGGACCTGAGTATACGGTTTTAATTTCAACTCGATACCTCCACGCGTTCCCGAGTTAAAGGGTCTTGACAGACAGACGGACAGACGGACAGCCGGACAGACAGACAGCCGGACAGACGGACAACAAAGTGACCAGGGTCCGTTTTTTTTTTCTTTTGAGGTGCGGAACCCTAAAAACATCTAGACGTGTTTACACCCACGTACTAGGCTGGTAGAAGTAAATACTGGCTTATTATTTGGCTGTATTTGAAAACTTTGTCACTAAACTGACCATTCGCTCTATTGTTAAGGAATACTCTAAATTTAATTTTAATTACTTAACAATAGTTTGCGCAAAGTATAGGGAAAGGTCTGGGTGTTTTTTGCTAACTACCGGGTTAGCAACTGGGAGATTAAGATCAGATTTGGCATGCAAGTAGACCTTGGTGGACCATTACTTGTCTGTCTTGTTTTTTTTTGTACTAAAATTCGATTTTATGCCGGAAATGCCTTACATCATTTTGGAAAAGAGCTGGTACTCTTCAAACTGCTGGATCGACAAACCGAACATAGCTGAGAACACCCGCAAGGAAGATTTTTTATGTGGAAGCAGGGGCTTTCACATAAAAAATCGGTCCATCAGTTCGAGAGCTACGATGCCACAGACATACACACCGACAAACAGACACATATACACACAGACATTGGCGTGCTTATAACACGTTAAAAAGCTATAAAGTAGAGAATTTGCAATTCTATTCTAACCGTTACAACTGAGCCCACTTGGCTCCCTAATTGTAACAGCAACAGAACCAGGGCAGTTCTAGTTATGCTGGTGGCCCTTGTATATAACTAACACCTGTTTCTGTACTCTTAACGATAACAGGACCTATTCCTTCGTTAACGTAGCTGTTAAGCGAAGGCGGAATTAAATTAAGGACCGCCATAGTTTTGGGCCTCAGGGGCATTGACCTTCAATTATAAATGTATTGACTTTGTCAACGGGTTTGGTAATAGTATAGTACACAACTAGGGTGGTAAGATCGCAGATGTTTACGGCCCGAGCCGCAGGCGAAGGACGTAAATATGCGATCGAGGGCTTTCTTTATTACCTCCCGTGTTGTGTACATCATTTTATATCTACACATTTAGCCAGAAAGTGGCTTTTTCCGAACGCGTTGCAAGCAAGCAAACACAAAAAAATCTCTGTGGCTGGTCATAGCTCTGCCCCAAAATCTTCTATAGCGTACGGGTCGTCATATAGCTTGAAGAACCGATGGCTGATGGGTCGGCCTTGGATGGGCGGTAAGGGCTCTCGAATGGAGATGACGGACTGGAAGACCCGGTGGTGTGGTTATTCCCTCCACAAGATACTCTGACGGGCTGGTTAAGGCACTGTTCCTACCGCCATGCAGCAAGTGAGTAAAGTTGGGCGAGCTACAGTTCCAGGCACAGTGTGATCAATCGAACTTTTTTAACTTCATGTATACCTATCAGTAGCGTGGCGCCCAAAGAACTCGATTCCTACCCGCTTGCCTAATATCAAGAATTTGAGCACCTTATTCTACAGGTCTTAAGGAAAATGTACGCCAAATCTGCATCGGCTTGCCCAAGGAAGGATATACAGTTCAACAAATAGAGCCCTGTGACACACGGACAGACAGCGGAGGCTTAGTAATTGGGTTCCGTTGTCACCCTTTGGGTACGGAACCCTAAACATGATACTTCATTGAATTAAAGCGTCCTTTACACTAATTAAATATTGAGAGGAAAATAAGTCGCTCACAATTTAATCTACTTTAACAACTGTATTCTCAACATAGTACAAAATTCAAAGCTTATTATGATATTTCATAAAATTGAGTAGGCTTAGAACGTAAGCTGAATTCATATTCATTAGTACCTGCTTGTATTTATCTACCGACTAATAATAAAGGGAAATTATTATCAAGAAGGTTCTCGTAGACGGTATTGCTTTTAATTAAAACAGATTTTGTAAATTACCATGCCATTATTAAGGAATGAATACGATTAATATAAGATACTAGGTACCTACTTATTAAAATGCACCTACGTTAGCTGTAGCCCACACACTTACTCTTAGGGCCGATACAGACGGACTGCAACCCAACTGCAACTCCCTACGATTTGTATGGGAACTGCATCACAACTGCGCAGTCGGCGTGCATTTGTGATGCAGTTCCCATACAAATCGTAGGGAGTTGCAGTCGGGTTGCAGTCCGTCTGTATCGGCCCTTATTTAAGAAAATAGTCATGTGTGCAGCAGTGGAACGTATGACATACAGGCTGATGATGGTGATTGGCACTATATCCTCCTGGATCCTGAAGGTATCGATTTTGTCGAAACAGATTTTTTTAAAAGGCCTTTAATGTCGGAAAATTAGTAAAAAAATACATTGAGTTTCTCACTCGATTTTTCCTTATGTGCTCAGGCGAGTACATGGGGACTTTGTTCTCACTGAAGAACAGTATCAAAAAAACCGAAATACTATAATGAATTATCTTTATATTTGCATATATAGGCAAAATACTTATTTGTATAATCAACAATTTTTAAACTGATTCTTGCTCGACGGTGGTACGGAACCCTTCGTGTGCAAATCCGACTCGCACTTGGCTGATTATTATGTTATTACTCTACATCAATGTACAACTTAGGGATTTTCAATTAAAAAACATACAATGTACCTAAAAGTCTTTCTTTACCATTTCTTCCTTTGAGATGGATCACCGCTTGAAACACGCACAATATTTGACGAAAACTTGCTTGTAGTGATTGAAAGCTAGTGCTTAAGATCGTTACGAAAGAAAATGTTACAGTGTTCTGAATACTCTATTTTAGGATTTATTCGAATCAGCAATTAATTTTTCTTGTCCTACACTAAATATTCCAATCAAAGACTTAAGGTATTTTTTCACTTTCACTAGCGCGAAACGGAACTGAGTACGAGTACCTACGTAAAACACGAATACCTACCATAGGCCGCGGTATGTCCACGGCACATGGCATGGACATGGCCGCGGCCCTACTGGCGATTGTGTTGGCAATTTGCGTTGCTTGGGACTGATATACATAAAACAAACCTAACATACACCTAACGGATACTAAATGGCCTCTTCCAAAATCACGAAAATTTTAACATCTTCTAGAAAAAAATATGTAGAGATATTGAAACATTCGAAGAAACGTTTGTATGCAAAACGGTAGGCACCCATGTCACGTGTATGTATAGGTTGATTCATAAGAGCTGGCACGAATAGATTGAACGAAAGTGATGTCACTTGTCACTGTTAACTGACGTTGTTATAGTGAAGGCTCCAAATATTTTCTAAACAAGTATATAACACTTCTTCGCCATTCAAGAAAAAATACATTATTATAATCTCGCAACTGCAAGGATATAGCCAAAAGGTAAATTTGACGGTTTGCTACGAATATTTTACTATAATGGAGTTTTTATTTTATTCATACCCTGTTTTCACACTGATGTCGCAATCTTTAAAATCATAGCAAAAATATGCGAAACTCATACGAAATTTAGATGTTTCGCAACAATTTCCGCGGTTCACGGCGTCAGATGGCGTCAGTGTGGAAACTAGGTTGCGAGTAATGTAGGTAGGGTTTTTTGTTCATAAAAATGCAGTTATGAGCCAAGACTAGTCTAAAAACCCGTTGGTCGCTTATTGAATCAACTTGTTTTTAATCATTTATTATGTGATGCACACATTATCATTCGCTCATTCAATCCATTCGTGACAGCTCGTGAAACGGGTGCCGTCAACGTCTTTTAAACTTCAGTGTGTTCTATTCCTTAAAGGCCCTAAGGATATATCATATTTCTTGCATGTATTAAATATAAACCTTGTAAAGTTCGAACAGAGGCCTTTCACGAACGCCACAAAGCTTGTAACACAAGTACGTAACCATGGCAACTCATACAAAATGCTGACGGAAATGCTTGTATTATAGACCTTGTAACTTCCATGAAATGTTATCCGCAGGGTAATTATGTGATGTTTCTGACAGTTGATTTACGTTTGTACAGTTGAGTGGATCATGTTATCCTCCTTACTTTGTCGACTTCGTTTTCTTTAGGGGAACCTCGTAATATTGTACAAGAACATAATAGATAATTCCTGTTTTGTCCTTAAATTAAAGCTGCCTGCAAGTGGAACTATTTAAATGGATCATTAGTCATAGACGAGACTAGGAGTACGTTGTGAGGAAAACCTTGGCAGTACCAGATAAGAAGAAGGGCAGAGGACGTCCACAGGCCACGTGGTGGACAACCGTTACCAAGGGTAAGGATCGGGCACAGGTCGATGATCGACTACTTGGCGCCTAAAAACGAGGAGGGCCGACCCCATATAAAAGGGATAAGGAACGGTAAAAGGAGCTAAGCGATCTCACCTGTTGGTAAGTGAAGATGAAGTCGATGATGGAGTATACTTTCAACTTGAAGAGATCTAAGTTATATTTTAAAGGTTTGTTTAAAGAAAATTCCAGTCCTTAGCTGTCGCAATAAGAAAAGTGGAAGCAAAGCGCTTTACGCGAGTCGTTGGTCAATCGACAACATAAGGGTACATGTCCACGCTTAGTCCCATAGTGACAAAATGCCTCATACCTCATAATAAAAATATGTCATAGAAATAATGTTGTTACCAGAAATATATCGAGGCAGAAGGAAAAAGTGTATGTACCTCGCGTGCTAAAAAGCCCTTCGGCCGTGTACGTAACCGACCTTTCGTAACTGGTATCGAAGGAAGAAAAAATGATCTTTGTACGAAACCGGTTTCGAACAGAGATAATTTTTTCTTCATACGTAATCAATCAACGTCAAAGTCAATTGGTTCGTAACCAGTTACAGAGTAAGAATAGTTTTCTTTTCACCATACTGCTCTGCAACTCCTTTAATTATTATTTATTAAAGTGAGCCAGTGAACGCAATGTGTGACCAAAAATTGGCAAACGGACGGATACGAGTTTTCGTATTGTCATGCTTCGCTTTTTCGTGCAAATATAGACGAATGAATCCTCTACTCGGAGTGGTTTTGGTTGAATACAGCAAATACCCATCAATAAAGTACGTTTTTTCGTACCTAGTTTTCCTTAAGTATCTAGAGTACGCAAACATATTTTATTCAGTTACGTATGAGTATTAGATAATCTGTATTAGCAACTCAAAATAGAAATTTCGTCTATCGAAACTATGATTACGTATGAGGAAAAAATGATCTCTGTTCGAAACCGGGTTCGTACAAAGATCATTTTTTCTTCCTTCGATACCAGTTACGAAAGGTCGGTTATGTACACGGCCGGCCGAAGGGCTAAAAAGAAGTGGCGGTGACCTGTTTTGCACGCCGTTAACTTAAGTTGTCAATATTATTATCAAATTTGAAAATCTGATAGTAATGGTATATTAAATTGTACAAATACCACCAAATGAAATGGAAAATGTATGTTTTCCATCACTAAATTACACTATTGGTGTCAAACGCCAAGCGAAAAACGTTATACGCTTGCTTGCCATGCAAATCTCTCTCTCTTTATCTCGATATCACATTTCTGTGGTTGTTACTAAAAAAAATCATCACTTTCTATGTGCCTATCGGTAACAATTCCCACTACCAAAAAATTTAGAGCGCAATTAGCCTGTGGGCCATTGAGTTTGGCAATGGCTGAACTCCAATATACTTCTTCGCTGAAACAAGGCGAGCCAAGTAATACATGTTTTATCGGTATCTGTTTTATTTCGATTTCCGATACCTATATATAGCTGCCAGGATTAAATCTCTTTCATTTTGTTTCACTGAGTGCGTTCGTATTAAGTATGCCAAATATAAATGATAATTGTTTGATCATGGATGTATAAAATAGAAGGATACCGCGCGGTCTAAGACGCGGGTGAAGCCAAGCAATGGCCGCCGAAGTGAGCATGTGTGCGTTGACGGCCCAATGGCAGCCGACCGGCCCATTATGCTGGTTGATGTGTGCGTGCGTGCGTACAAAGCGCCGGCTCATTGCCGGCTCATCATGAGTGCTTCACTTATCTGTTCGCGACGCTACGTCCATTTATTTTTAAGGTCCTTGTGTTTGATATTCCAACATAAAACCTCATTTTCGTCAACATCTCCAGCAGCTCCTGAGGATGCCTCGTAGGGAGGCGAAACACGTGTCGAGTTTTGTATCTTTGGTGGTGGTTTGTTATATTTATTTGCATGTTTTTTCGTTTTGCATGTAAGTGCATGAAGAAATACGCAAGTAGGTATTTATAACGGGCTAGCACTAATTATCTAACACGTTATCATATCGCGGATAAGTAAAGCAATATTTTTGTTTTTATTTAATATGGACTTCCGTAAACGTCTGATTCAATCGATTATAAAATCTCATTTTTGCTTTCCCGTAGTCGGGTAAGGACTCGGGTACCTTAGATTTAAACTGTGATCATAATCAACCTATGCACTAAATTGCATTGAAAAGTAGCTATGGTAGCCGAGTGGTTCGGACTCGCGCCTTTCAAGCAGAGCTCGTGGTTTCGAATCCTGACCAATGAGGTTTTCGGAACTTATGTACGAAATATTATTAGAAATTGACCAGTAGCTTTTCGGTGAAGGAAAAATATCGTGATAACCTGCAATACATCCGCGAAGAAATTCAAAGGTGTAAGTATGTTAAGTCACCAATCCGCAGTGGGGTAGCGTGAGGACTACAGCCCATTCACTCTCGTCTATGAAAGTAAGCCTATGTCCAGCAGTGGGACGTTTATAGGCTGATATGGAATTGAACAGACATTTCACTTACAACTTTATTAAACAACACATAATAAATTGAAAACAAAATAAAAGATCACCAGATAAGATTAAATCCGCAACGCAGGCTTCGTCAGGTGGGTACAACTACAAAGCGGCAACAGGCTTCGTCACACTTACCAACAAAAGTAATCTACAACAGGCTTCGTCACTTCAGCTTACGTTAAAAAGGATCGCCCCGAATCGTAGCTGGCTCAAAAGTGCCCATGACGCTGGCGGCGTTGCCACGCTGTATCGCTAACGAAATTTGCTGCACCAGATACCATCCAGAGGGTGGACCACCACCTCTATCCCTCAGACGGCGACCCACTTCCCTAATAAACGCCTTGGCCTCCGCACCCCAAGGTCCTGACTATACACTCACGGACAATGAATTCGGGTAATTTTTTATGAACAATTATAAATTGTAATGATTTCAGTTTTTAAGTAAGCGCGCATGTAATAATTATTTTATTTGATTTCGTGCAACTAACATAGTGTATAAGTTGTTTGCTAACAAAATATGGAACCTGATTTCTGAAATAAATTATTATTATTATTTTTTATTTCTTTTATTTATAAAAAAAATGACGCGAATTCATTGTCCGTGAATGTACCTATAATAGTAAATGGAATAAGGTCAAGCAGTAAGCAGACGTCATCATTTGAACCTTAAGACGTCCACTGCGGAACATAGGTCTACCCCAAGACTTCCACAATGAACGGTCGTACGTTTTCTGTCTTCATTGACTTTACAGGTACCTAATAAGATTATCTCGTGAGGGGTCACTGCGGTCGGTTTTTCGAGTTTTTTTTAACAAGCATACAGCCCGCCTGATGGTAAGCAGTCACGGCAGCCTATGGACGCTTGCAACACCAGGGGCATTACGTGCGTGTTGCCGACACTTTAATAGTACATTGTGTATCTAGGGCGGTAAGTAAGGAATTACAAACGAGTGTTTGTTATAAGCCCGAGGTGAAACCGAGGGCTTTAATAACACGAGTTTGTAATTCCTTTACCGCCCGTGGCACACACAATGTTTTAATAAAATAACCTTACTTTTCAACCCAGTATGACAAGAAACTATTAAAACAGACAGTGACATTTGTCACATAGGTCCATAGACAATGCGAACGTCAAGTCACGTTCGGAAACCATAGCGGTAACGGCCATTTTAGTTGATTTTATATTTGCAAAATAAAGAAATACATTATTTAAACATTTAATTAATGTTACCGAAATATGTGTTTACATGTATTTGCAATTACAGTTATCTTTAAATGAATATTTCAGTGATAAAAGTTAAAAAAGTAAGTTGGCGTTTCCTTTGAACATGACAAATAAGAGCAAAACAGAACCAGCGTTTCAAATTTAAAAAGAAAACCATTACGCCCTAGGGCGTAGTAGGCCATTTACGGCCCGCAGAACCTACGTGTAATGACACCATTTTCGAGCAAGTGTGATGAAAAAACCTTTACTCCTTTCTTACTCCATACTGTGCCCAGCTCAAAATTATGTAAGCGTTTTGGTATACATAAGCTTGTACCTATGTTTACTGAATAAATAATATAAATGTAATTAATTAGCAAAATGTCTGTTCGTTTCTGAACAACACTCTAACACTCAGTGGAATCCATGATATCTAATTTAAAAATAGTACTTTTTGATACAAGTGCGGAAAGTATGTCATTTTTCACGAGTCCCGAGGTGTCTTGGCCCGAGCCGTAAGGCGAGGGACAAGACTCGGGACGAGTGGAAATGACACTTCCGCACGTGTATCAAACGACGTTTTTTAATACATTTGCGAAAAATTACAACGAAAATGAAATGATTGAATGATTAAGAGACAAATTTGTTTATTTTTTGGCCTCATAAAAATGGAGCACTCAATTGGAACACTTATTAAGAGTCACGTTGAGTATCCTGACCACATTGTAGATGCCTGATATTTCTTAGATAATTCAAAAAAGTAGGCCATAAGTACATTTTCTGAGAATGACGCCGTTCGATTTTCTCGTTTCCAGTCAATGAATTGCTCATAGACGGCCAGATATTCCTCCTTCGACTTCTCTGGTAAAATAATGAATAGTAGTTGCCGTTGACACCTTTGCTAGTATATCTCGTGGTGTTGAATTTATTTCAAAATCGTCTGAATCGCTCATTTTTCACAAAAGTGTTATCAAACTAATGCGTGATAATTAATAATTACAAAATTACAATCATGAATGAAATAAAACAAAATGTGTTACTTTTAATTGCGAACTTTTTCCAACGTGGCAGCGTTTGTCACCATTCAGCCAAATAAAAATATACTATTTTGGGAACAGACAAACGTTCTAAGATAATTTAACTGCATTTAAAAATGGAAAAAAGCGATAAATATTTAAATACTTAATAGCTCATTAATTTCCAAGTAAAATGTAATCTTTAGTGCCGGAAAGCTAGTTGTCATTTATAAAACTCGAACAGCCTGCACCATATTATCTTATCTGTGACAATTTTTATTTTTTGGGTCTCGCATAATACTAGTATTATGCGAGACCGCTGACTAAACTACTCATTGGTAATACTCAAGAAGCATACTTTTTAAACTATTTTAATATTAGATAACAGTTTAATTGTTTATAATAAAAACAATCAAACGTTATATATGTGGATTTAATATTTTAAACGTATCAAATGTATACTTTCATTCAATGTCCACTGACGTAATAAAAACAAAGAACGTATTTGACCATGAGTTGGATGTATGTATTTGAACAACAGTAAATTAAAAAAAATGGGAAATAAAAAGCACTAGTTCGCAAAATCGAACTTTGCGCACGATATACAGCTACAAAAAGTACCACTTTTTGAGCAAGTGTATTAAAAAAAGTCTTTTTAACTTCAATACCTACCTAGTTATCTTGTTAGGTACTCATCGTGAAACCTAACGCGTGTTCACATCAAACAAGATATTTGCTGTTCTTAGTACCTACCGTTATTCTTCTTATTTAGCAAAACAAATTGTTTTCAGAAATACGTGGGTATTTGTGTTTTCACGTAAAGCGGTGTTCTTTATTTGAATTCCCAGGATACTTAGGTTTCCACGCCGTTGTCAGAAGTACAAGATTGAATAAACTGAGTAAATAAAACCCTAACAGCTAACAAATAAAGTGTCGTTTTGCCTGTACTAAAACCTAGCTTCGAACTCAAATAGCTCCCAAGTCGATACTTTGAGGATAGTACTGCAAAACTTTTTTTGGTGATCCAAGCGACGTTGATAATGTCTTGAGAAACCAAAGGGCCAAAGGAAACTGAAATAAATAGCATCAGTGATGCGAATACCGAGGGAGGAGTTTTTATTCTGTCCCTCGGCGAGACCGATTTCCGGATATTCTTTGCGATATGGACTCTTGCAGGGTTGGGTTAAGGTTGTATTTTGTGCGAAACTGTTTTAAATTAGGTCGTTAGTATTTCAATACCTTCTTTTGGTCAGTTTGCGGTATGAAGATTGTCCATATTGGCTACCATTACTTGTTGTAATGGATTTGGATTTCGTAAATTGGTGGCTTTAAGTTGATCTGACTTTTTTGTTGGATATACTATTCGAATCCCGCTTAATGTCTTTATCCATGAGTAATATTTGACTCAGTTTTTATCACATATTGATATGTTATCATCTATTTTGTTTATTTATTGATGGTCATTTCATATTTTATTTACTTTTAGTTTTAATTTTAATTTTCTAGAATAGTTTTATAATGTGCAGTAAGTACTTTTATTTGATATAAAATTAATTTTACTTGTGTTATGTATGGGATATGGGATTTCATCTTTCTATTTAAGCTACATTTTGAGAAGAAGCGGCGTAGATAACTCCTTATTATCCGCCCTAGCATTACAAATAGCAAGCTTACTACTTCGCAACAAGATAAAACCGTACCACGCTTCAAAACAAAGCAAAACACGGCTGCAATACCCCAAAGAACGTAAGCGACAACGAACATCGACTAACATAGCTCTTTCGTGTAAGCAGTAGCATAGTCAGTTCCAAGTTCCCTAATTTTCTGCGAAAGTGAACCAACAAACTAAGTACAGCATTGTTGGAATTTAACCGCCCGGGTGCTGTAAAAACTTTGCGCCATTGTACAACGATGTGTACACGGAATATGTTTCAACTGACGGCATTACGCGTGATAAGTGACGAACACTTTTCAAGTTTTGTAGCGAAACGGTAAAACTGGTTGCAGTAACGTGTGAAACGACGTCGTGAAATGTGTTTTAATTATAATTATTGAAATAAACAATAAATCAGAATGCGTTCCTATTTTTTTTTAAGGAGAAGAAAATTTAAAACGCGTACTCGTTATTTTAATTGGATTATTTGATTGTAAATAATGGCAATATTACGGCAAATTGATAAAAAACAACTACTTTATAATAAAACCTAAAATTATTAGAATCGCATTTGCTTATGGAAAAGATCCCACAAATCTGGAATATTCGTTTAAATGAATTATGATGACTAAATATTATGTAGGTATTTTAATAATATCTTCAAACATTTTTAATAGCTAAATATTTTTCATAGAAATTTAATGAAATTTACATTAAATTACGCGATAAATACATTTAATTATGTATCACGTTACAAAAGTTTCTGATTACCATTATTTTACAATCATTAAGGTATTTACCCCGAATGTGGGGTAGTTCCGAAAATTACAAATAACTACTAATCCACGCAACATATATTTACTGTAACATGCTAACACGATATTATACACACCAACAATGACTTGACTAATTTTCAACTCAAAAATCTTGCACGGTTTAGTTAAAATTCCTAATTTTCGGAATTAGCCTACATTCGGATTAGAGCACCTTACTTAAAAACTGAAATCATTACAATGCGTGCAGAGGAAGTCTAATAAAGAATAAATAACCACATTTTTATAAAAAAAAAATCCGACCGCGGTGCAATTAGAAACTGCATAAAATCCGCCATTTTGTTTATTTTAACAAACTTCATACCCAGTGACACTCGCACCATCAAGACGAATCTAATGATGTATCATTTATCAAAATCGGATGTGCCGTTGAGTAGAGTTACGACCGGACACAGGAACGGACATACATACATACATACAAGTCAAACACATAACCCTCCTTTGGGCTTCGCCGCAGTCGGGTAAAAATAGACAGAAGATATCCGGAAAAAAGGCAAAAAATACTTTGAAAAAATCGTACCATGCATGAATATTTTAGTAAAAGCAGTTTCACTTGCAAATATATATGCCATCGCGCATATATATTTTATTTTTATATTTTTGAATTAGTATAGGAAACTTGTCTGCAATTATCCTTTTGGGATTAATTATTAAATACATATACACAGGTCAAGCAAAATAACCCAAAAGTACCAAACGAAATGTAAAAGAGAACATAACATAATTCCAATGAATGTTTACTACTTCGTCAATTTCGAGCATAAAGGCTTTAGAATATTAAAAAAATATATTTATTTTTATGTGTGATAGACAAGCATTTGACCCCGATCGCACCTGATGTTAAGTGACGATGAAGCCTAAGATGTAGCATGCTTGTCTAGAAGACGCCTATTCACTCTCAACTTGAAGAGATCCAAGTCATATTATTATTTACATAAAGATGCCGTTATATCGGAATGTGAACGATGATCGAAGCCGATTTTTACGTGAAAATCTAGCCAGCGGCCACATTTAATTGAAATTGAAAAATTGTTTTCATCAATTGGAGTACGCGTAAAAATCGTGTTTGTATTGATGAGGCTGTCACGCGTAAATGGGTTTTAAATTAAGTTGTTTACATGGCAGTTTCATTTGTTCAGGACGTTAGTAAAACGAATGGATGTGTGAAATGGAGTGCATCCAACAATAATACCATTCTATTTATAAAAGGAATCGCATCAGAGAGAAAATTGTTGGTCAACATTCGCTTTAGATATTTTAAAGTACTGAGTTAAAAAAATAATGAAGATGGTATAATGACCTCAAGTATTAAGTGAGTTCTGAAAAAACAAATAGATTCCATCTCTTATTAATTTGTGAAATTGTTTTAGTACGTTACGCAACTACCCTAGTTTCACTTTCTTTATTACCTCCCGTGTTGTGTACATAATTTTATATCTACACTTGGCCAGAAAGCGGCTTTTTCCGTACGCACAGCGTGCGGAAAAAGCCACTTTATGGCCAGGTGCGGCATAAAAAAAATTCTTAACCTCTTAAATAACAATACGGGTATTTTATTTAATTCTAAGTTAATCAAATATCGCATAATTAAATGTTACAATACCCATCTTTGCCCGTTATACTGTTTTTTTTTAGGGAAGAAAATATTACTTAGTGGCCAAGGAGAGGCGTACAATAGGGATGATGACTGGGTTAAAAATATGTAATTCTGTTTAGTCCGTCAGTTAGATTGTGGAAAAATATGGGACACGTATTTTTTGGTTTATCAAAATATTAAAAATCGACAAAGTTATAGATCATCAAACTTCTGGAGTGGGGGCTTGTGACGTCACTCTTGAGTACAATTTGTACTCAAGAGTGACGTCACTCGAAACTTCTAAGCACTCTATCCTCGTCAGTTTTTGTTTGTCAAACAAAACAAAAAATACGTGTACAATATTTTTTCATAATGTAACAGACGGACTAAACAGTTTTTTTTAGTCATCTAGCCTATTGTAGACACACCACGGGTGGTAATTAGAGAAGACCCAGATCACCGGCGGCTGGAGCTGGGCGTTTTCCAAAATAAATACCGGGGTAGCTACTTTCTCAAAATATGGACATTTGAGGTTTTTTTGGCTCAGAATCGTCAGTACTTTCGAACTTTATACATAAAAAAGTGTCCCAATTTTTTTTCCCCATTACGTCACTATTTTGCATTATGTTTGTATGAAAGTGACGTAGTGGAAAAAAAAATCCATACAAATTTTGGGACACTTTTTTTACGTATAGGGTTCGAATGTACCTACTAACGATTCTGAGCCAGAAAAACCTCAAAAGTCCATATTTTGAGAAAGTAGCTACCCCGGGATTTATTTTGGAAAACGCTCAGCTACGAACACCTGGACCTCTAGCACTGTGACACGTGACTCTTTGTCGCGCGACAAAATACTACTTGTCTTGCCATTCATTGTAGTGTGACAGTGACAGATCATCCTCTGTCGCGCGACAAGCAAAGTCGCGGTCAGTAGGCTTATGGTGCTACGCTTTGTCGCGCGACAAATAAATGATAAAGCACTCGTCACTCTCACACACTATTTGTCAGAACGTGACGGGTGCTTTATCATTTATTTATCGCGCGACAAAGCGTTGCTTCATAAGCACAGTTGTGCTAGAGGTATTGGGATCTGGGCGATTTCTTATTATACCGCCTGCAAGGTATGTTGTATACTTTTAGAGCCTAGAGATCCTTTACATCTCTAAAAATGTAGTTTTATGTTTTTGTAATGAAATGGATCTGGGGATTATATACATCTCTCTGTAAAAAAAACTGTACACAGTTATTTACTTGTTGCATTTTATCAATGTAATTTTAAGTAAACATGCCACTTTTGTTGTAATGTTTTTGAAAAGAGAAACTGGTGAGTTTCTTCCGGCGCCAGAAGGTCATTTACGGAAGTGCAAAAAAAAAGAATCAGACATGTAAAAGAGCCTCAAGGCTTACTTGCAGAAATAAATGAGTTTGAGTTTGACTATTTCGGATTGTGGGCATTAGTAGTTATATTATGAATTCCTTTGGCTCATGTTTTAACAAAGATTTCATACGAATTTAACTTGCTTCATATAAATACTGACACTCATACATTAAGGGGTATAGTGATAAATGAAAGAAATAGTTTCGCAACATCAATCTTTAATTAAAGTATTTTAAATTAACCCTTTACAAAACCGAAACATTTATTCAAACAAGTTATTATCGTATCGAATTAATATTTACAATATTCAGATGTAATTATCTTAAAGTGCAACGGAATTTTAATTTGTGTATACATTTATACTATTTGTTATAATTTTGAATGGAAATATTCTTTCGTAACTATTATTTCCTTTTATTCTACTTTAGCACAACCTCAGAGTTGTTTACATCAAACTTCAAGAACATAATAAGCCTTTTTAAGATTATTATAACAAAATTAAATCCATTAAAACATATTTATATACATATCGCTGTTTAACGCATATTTAAACGTTGAAAGTCTCAAAAGGACTCAAGTAATATAAACTGAAAATGGAACTTAAACTCGGTGTTATTAAGTAATGAGAAAAAGTCGTGAAATTTTAATAAATTACTTAACATTTTTATTACATAAATTATTACATTGATAATACTATGTCTTTTTAATGAGATATGTTAAATTAATAGGTTAAAGTTATTTTTATTGTACTGTAAGTGCGATTTTAACTTAATGCTAATTAGCCCATAGATTTGTTGTAATAAAGTAAATAGAGTATACATATCTGTTGCTACAACAATGTGTAGAACATGCATAAATGTTTTAAAGTTTTATTACAAAAGAACGTTGTCAGTTTAGCATGAAATGTAATTGAATTTGACATGTTCTTATTGCGATGTCCATGACTATATTTTTACAACGCCTAAACACAATTTTAATGTGTTCTGTTCTGTCTCTAACTGAGAAACTTCGGTGCAAGCACGAGTTGTAAAAGTCTGGGAAATACTTGACATTATATACAAAATGGGGCTTATGATGCTTGCTCGTCTAAGGCTGCTCAATTAGAGACATAGCTTTATATACACAGCTCATTTACGAGTACCACGTCTTACAGATTTAGCAACGATACTGAGATGAAACGCGCTATATTTTATTCACGTTTCTTTTCTCAGAAATGTGCTTTTTCTTAAATCAATAAATACAAAATATTTCACGTTTATTTATATACTATCACTGCTTATATTTATCCGTAATTTTAATCACATAATTACCACTTTAATGTTAACAAGAAATACGGGGGGGAATATAACCTTCCACATATTTATACAGTTCTCCAATAATATTAACAAGAAAAATAAGCCAAAATTCTTAATAACTATATTTACATTACGAAATGTAATTTTCCTTTTAGAAAAGTAGGTACATTAAACTTCCGCCTTTTGGATTTATCTCGTAGAGCTATACATTACTTATAATTATATCACATTTCCTTATAAAATTTTAATTAAAATTTTCATCTCCGTGAAGTTTCGAACAAACGAGAAAGTGATCGCTCGAAACAATTTAATATTCATCTCAAAACGTTTCAAATGGAAGAATACAAATGAAATGACGTCGACCGTAATTTATTGAAATGCTAACTTCTCTTTTATACTTTACAAAGTGACTGGTCCAAAACGTTACAAATACGGCAAATTTTCATTATCCTCTAGCCGTATCTAAATAACATCAGAACGGGGAGTGTTGGGAGGGCGAAATTTAATATAAGCTGTGACGCGCCCGCCGTGGACGGCTGGATGAGGTTTCTGTAGTCTTTTGCCTCGTTCTGAGAGGGATAGGTGTATGTCCGGTCAGTCACACTCTTCACGTCCTGCGGGCACGGAAGCAATTCCACTGGTATCTGCAGTAACGTCCTCTCGTTTTCACCTTTCGTCAATTTCGGCTCATCAACGTAAGTGTCATCGATTTCTTCGTGAAAAAATTCATCCGGCTCGTCTGAGTAATCTTTTACTCGACTTTTGTCATCTTTTTCTTGCAAAGTGTTTGAGTTTATCGCGTTGGTTTCAAAGTATGCGAAGTGTGCGTTTAGGGTCGGGTTAACGTTGAATTTGCAGACGAATTTCTCTAGGGAGGTACGTACTTTGACGCTGCTAGCTTCATGACGCAGTTTATGCATCCAGGCTAGGTGGCAATCGCAGTTAAAATCGTTTCCTGCAACAATAAAAAACAGCACTCATTTAAGTATTCGGGGTTCATATTGACTTTCAAATTGTGTAAATCTGAGAATTTTACTTAATTAATTAAGGTGGACGCTTTTTATTGATATACCTTTAAGGGATCGACAGTAACTTTTTTGCTTGGCTAATATAATTAATATTTGACTTCAGCTGACTAGAAATTCATTATAATTAAATTGGTATTAGACGATTCGATATTTTCTGCAAAACTTTTAATTAATTGAAGTGTTTTAATGTTTGTTTACGTACCATCAAGATTGATGTAACTGTTTTGATTTTTGAGGTTGTCGTAGATCGGTCGAAGGTTGTCCAAGGTGAATCTCTGCAGTTTGTTGTGCCTCAAATCGAGGGCCGAGAGTCCTCGCACACCCTCAAACAAACCACCAGCTAGTGTCACTAGCTTATTGTGACTAATACTTAATTTCTTTAAAAGTGACAATCCATCAAAAGTCCTTTGTGCCAAAATATAAATTTCATTATGGTCTAATAATAATTCCTGCAGATTCCACAGCTCTGTGAAAGTGAACGACTCGAGTACAGCTAATTTGTTTTTTCTTAAATCTAGCCGCTTCAGATTGGCCAGCCCGTCAAAACACTCTTTTTTAAGCGTGTTTATGTTATTTCTATCCAACTCTAATTCAGCTAAATTCACAAGATGTCTGAATGCTCCATCTTGTATAACACTAATACTGTTGTTAGTTAGATAGAGTTTTTGTAGCGCCGGGAGTTCGTAAAATGTCTCAGTCACCAATTCCTTTATTTTGTTTTCATCTAGCGTGAGCACGGTTAAATTGGGCAGATTGTAGAACGCGTGCTTATTCAGAACAACTATCTGATTCTTTGTTAGTGTCATCTCTTGCACTGAGGTTAGGTTCATGAATGTGTTTGTGTCTATTTTCGGTATCGAGCTGTACTTTATACTGAAGTGCTTCAGCCTTCTTAGGTATCGTAATACTTTTGATGGTACGAAGTCTAACCCTCCATCTGCTCGGACATTGAAGGCTAGAGTTTCTATATTCGATTGCGAAGAGAAACTGGACCACAACGGGTCGGACCTTTGTATTCCGCCGTTGAACACCCAGCATTCTGTTTTCAATGCTTCATTGATTTCTTGGCTGTGTTCGCAGTAGCAGTGTACTTTTGAATCCCGGTCGCTTATGTCGCAAATGTTAATTGTCGTTGGCACGTATTTGTCCTTTTGTTTTCGTCGGTTGGCATGCAGTGTGTCTATTGCGATGAGCAGGAGCACCAAGGTAGCGGGGATCGTCCGAGCCCGCATACCTTTTGCCTGAAACAAACGGAAGTGGGTCAGTATTTTAAGTTGAAAGTTGGGATCCAGTTAATGGGGGACGCTAAAAGGTAAGATCAAGTTGACAAATAGGGCTGTTTACATACACAGACGAAGTTTAGAAAGGTTATTTTTGTTTTCAGTGTATAATAGAATTGGGGAGCGCCCAAACTGTTAATGAAATGGATTCAGTTGAAATGATAATATACCGGGTGTTGCCTGTAACAGGAGCAAATAATTAAAACGTAGATTCTACTCATCAAACAATAAAACATTCGTTTAACAACTTTTAAAAATTATATAATCTTTAGATTTTATATTTTTCATACAAATTAAATAGTATTTTCAATGTACGTTAACATCAGTCTAATTGACGTCGCTTGTCACGCTACAAACATAAAAAACATCGCAATACATTGCGGTTTCAAATAAACTTTAAAGTGTACTAAAAATGAAAACATAAGTTATTTTTAAATGTCGCTGTACAAAATGTTTATCAGTTTGAGGAGTACAATCTACGTTTTGATTATTTGTTCCTAGTACAGGCAAAATCTGATATAAATACATATTGCAAAAACATATTTACATGAAAACATATCCAAAGCATTATATTTTTAAATAACAATAAACTATATCCACGCACAAAGCGCAAATTAATTTATGAGTTGTACTTATTACCATTTTTTAGGGTTCCGTAGCCAAAATGGCTAAAAAGGAACCCTTATAGTTTTGTCATGTCCGTCCGTCCGTCCGTATGTCACAGGCATTTCACTCAAAAACTACAAGACGTATACTGATGAAATTTGGAATATAGATGTCTTGTAGATGCCGCTACTAAGTTTGCTAGTTAAATAATAAAAAATAAAAAAATCTAGGGGGGGCACTCCATACATGTAACAGAAGCTAAAAAATTTTTTTTTCAGCAAACGTCAACGTGAGTTACACAATTCGATAGTTCTTTTAAAAACATTATAAGACTTTTATGTACTTTTTTTCGATTAAGTGAATACTTTCGGAAATAATCGCTCCGAAAGTTGCAGAAATTGTGTCCCCCCCCCCCTTTAACTTTTGAACCGTAAATCCAAAAAATATGAAAAAAATTAGGAAGGTAACGCTTAATAAATACATTCAACAAAAATTATTTTGAATAGTAACGATAAACCGTTTTGAAGTTATTGTCGAAAAACTTCTCAACCAAAAAGTCTTAAGTGCCATTGATTTACACGGCATTTAAGACCTTTTGCCAGTTATTTATTAAGACGTTTTTTTGTACGGTGGTACGAAACCCTTCGTATGCGAGTCCGACTCGCATTTGGCCGGTTTTTATTTTTCTTTTCAGCAGTCGTACTTAACTTTTAATAAACAACGCTCAAGCTAGTTTTAACATTTTCAATGTGAATTAACTAATATTAAATTAATGTGAGCGCGTTATGAATTTTAAAATACGTGCAGACGAAAAGAAAATGAAGAGTTACAAAAAAAACCTAGTTTTGCGCTCACCTCGGGTACCCACCCGAAGTGAGTGCTTTCATAAATAATGTATTTACTTTCAGTAATGAGGTAAATGAGACTTAAAAAAAGTTTAACTTAATGAAGTAACTTCATAGAAATGTACCAGTAATTTCATTGCCTTTTATTCTATTAAGTGTATTAAATAATATTTATTTTTTACTGTAATTTGTGTCAGAAAATAAACTAGTTTCTTCGGCCAAAACAACTAAAGTCATACGTTTTTTGTGTCTCGCAATATTAGTTTTGTTTTTCTAGCGGGTCACATAGTAACAAAATGATATATGCTTTTCTTATTTGTTACGTGTTTTTCTTACTTTAAGTGCCGTGGGTGAAGTAAAATAAACATTGTTCCACATTTGTTTTCATTATAGCTACATATATTATTCTATAAACAAATTACAAAATGCTAGTTAAATAAATGCTCACAATGGACATTATTAAGTAATATCAATTTATTAATTATATGTTCATTGCACCAGATAAAATGTATCGCACAAAAAGTAGAGCGCTGCATATTTTTTTCAGTTCTTACGTTTTTTAATAACAACAATGAGATCTTTGTTATCTTTAAAATAAATTATTATTATTATATTATAGCCGTTGTTACATTTTTTTTTATGTAAATTGATAAATATAAATTAAAATTGGTATTCTTAAGATTAAAAAGAGCATCTTAAGACAGCTTTAATAAATAGAAGCAGGTGTAATGAACGGTTATTTAATGAAACCATCAAATGTGCAGGTTTGGGTCCAAGGTAACACGAAAAAGGGCCCGCGGACCCTTGTCATGAATATTTGACGACCGCTGGCCATGTCTGTCTTATTAACTAAAATGTAATGAATTTTTTAAAAGCTGTGCACCCATTTATAAATTGCTTTTTTGTAATAGTAACTTTTTGACGATTTTTGTGTTTGTTTGCAAAAAATTACAAAGTGGAATAGGAAATTAATGTGGTGTATCAGCGGTGTTTATGGTTAGTTTTTACAGATATGTTCTTTATTCTTGAAATTTTACTAAAATTAATTACCCAAAAACTGTAAAAATGTGAAGAAAAAATTAAATTCACAATTTTTTTTTAAATTTATTTTTCACGATACACTGTCACTCTATATTATGCTCAAAGGTACAATATAAAGGTGACAGTAACATCAACTGTAGAGGTGAACAACAATTACAGGGTAGACATTCTTCATCTTATAGTACCGTAAGTATTTCTCGACCGCTTGTCTTGACGACCGCTTTAGCTTAGTTGGTAGTGACCCTGCCTATGAAGCAAGAGGTCCTGGGTTCGAATCCCGGTAAGGGCATTTATTTGTGTGATGAGCACGAATATTTGTTCCTGAGTCATGGATGTTTTCTATGTATTTAAGTATTTGTATGTATGTATCTATTAAATATATCGTCGTCTAGTATCCATAACACAAGCCTTATTGAGCTTACTATGGGGCTAGTTCGATTTGTGTAAGATTGTCCGCTAATATTTATTTATTTATTATTATTTATTATTTGCTTGAAATATTTCTGTAATATTAATGGCCAAAGATTGGACGTTGGGCAAAGTCGGAGGATTTGATTGTATTTATTATTAAAAGTGGCGTAAAAAAGTGGATTTACATTTTTTTTTATTGTTAAAAGTGGCGGAAGCACTTAATTGGGAGGGATGGTGAAGAGGTGGGGAGGCCTTTGCCTAGCAGTGGAACACCAAAGCAGGCTATAAAAAATTATTCAGCACCCCAAGTAAGCATAATTGCCAAAATTAACCTTTTGAAAATTAACGGCAAACTTAACTTATAATTGCCATCGCTCCAAACCTACGTTAATTTGAAATCACTATTAAGTTATGAATTGAATATCAAGCAAGTAAACTTACTGTGTATCGAGTTACTTTATGAAGCTAGCTTTATAGCGCCCCCGAGACGGTGAAACGGTTTGACTCAAACACGTAGATTTTGGTTTGATTCAAACCATTTTGATCGTTTACAAAGGTGGTTTGAACGGTTTGTCAAACATATACGGGTTTGAAGCCCGTTTGATGAAATTTCATATTTTTGTTGTGTTTGACGCGCCGTTTGATCGTACTCCGACGCATTTGAAGAAACTCGGCTTAGTTTTGTGGTGCATTTCGTAGTGTGACACAAGTCTAATCACGGCGGCGTACCGAACCAAACTGCGCAGTACCGTTTGACAACCGTTCAAACCGACATCAAACTGTTTCATCAAACACGTAAGGTTTGAATCAAACCATTTGACCGTCTCGGGGGCGCTTATTGTTATGAAATTTGATTTAGCAATACGAAATACGAATAAATGCATCAGCTGAAAAACGCCCACTGTTGGACATAGGCCGCCCCAAAAGAACAATACAATACAATCATACTTTATTGCACACCAAAAGATAAATTACAATGCAAACTTATACAAAAATAGTGGTAAACAATAGGCGGTCTTATTAAGAATATTATAATTGGGGAAATTTGGCGGAATTACCACGTTTGGCAGCCGAAACACGCTTTGTTCTTTCCGAAAGGGAACTTGCCTATAATTATGATGTGAATGTTGCTTTTATTGTACATTCT
This sequence comes from Eudemis profundana, assembly GCA_947034925.1. Taxonomy (NCBI): domain Eukaryota; kingdom Metazoa; phylum Arthropoda; class Insecta; order Lepidoptera; family Tortricidae; genus Eudemis; species Eudemis profundana. Next base: position 2,978,891 of record OX344808.1, read on the forward strand.
TCAAGCTTCGGAACCTACTGTGATCTCTGAGTATATAAAGTAAAAGCAATTTAGCGTCAAGCGTAGCTTTAATTGGCGTAAGTGACAAGCAATTCAATGTTCCTTACGCCAATCGAAGCTACAGTCAACGATATATACAGGGTGGAAAAATCTATGGGCCCTGGAGGGGAACTACCTTAAATCCTTCAGTTAGCTTAGCTCATTTTACTGAAAGGAAACATTACTTTATTTTTAATAAGAAACAAAACTGCATTAAAAGATTTTCTAGATTTCGCTTGTCTTACCCGGGAATCGCACTAGCTAAAAATTTAAAAAATAAGCACTCACTATTCTACTAATCGATAGGACTATTGGTCAGGATAAAATCTCTGTAATAAACATTTGGTCTTACAAGTAAAAAAGATCGTGAATCTATCATTATATTTATTTTACCATCAATTCCAATACAAATGCCAAGAAAATTCAGAAAATCTATGAATGCAGTTTTGTTTTGTTTTAAATAAAGGAATATTTCCTTTCATTAAAATGTGCTAACTAAAGGATTTAAAGTAGTTCCCCACCAGGGCCCATAGATTTTTTCCACCCTGTATATCTCAACGTTTAGGACCTGTCCATGGTTGCAAAGGGTTTAAAGTACATACATATATCGAGATAATAGTTCGTCGATTTGTACCTATGGCAACCAAGCGTGTAACGTTTTCGCTTGGCGTTTGACGCCAGAAGTGTAATTTAGTGATGGAAAATATACATGTTCGATTTCATTTGCTAGTATTTGAACAATTAATTATACCATTAGGTACTATCAGATTTTTAAATCTGATAATAATATTGACGATAACTGAAGTTAACGGCGAACAAAGTAGGTCGCTGCTACTTCTTTTTAGCACGCGAAGTATAGTGAAAATTATGTTTTTTTAAAGCCTGACTGACAACCCCAGTTAGCGTAGCGATAGTATGACCGGGTGGTCGGCCGTGGCGTTCCCTGGGATCAAACCAGGTCGCTAGCCGGACCACTCCGAGTGAATTATGTAAGGTGTCCAAATATTCGTAAATAGAATGAACAAACATTCGGATACCTTAGACAATTCTTACTATAGCTTGGCAACTTCGTTGGTGACACTCACATGTGTGCTTTTTGTTATGTGCAGCCGTAACTTCTAACACAAGTTACCCCCAACACGAACGGCTGCCTGCGGAGGCTGCCTCCGTCGGTCGCCGTTCGTGTTCGCGGTAACTTGTGTAAGAAGTTAAGGCTGTACATAACAAAAAGCACACATGTGAGTGTCACCAACGAAGTTGCCAAGCTATATACATACACATTTTCCTTCTACTTTTATATATTTCTGTGGTTAAAAGATTTAATGAGTAACGTTTTAAGGGGAATAATGCTTTTACGCGACTAAGTCCCGTTTTATTAAGTTTAATGAATATGAAAATCGTGAAAATTGATATCAATTATTAATAAAGTATTTCACATAAACATTCACAGAGAACATCACAGGAAAACTAAATTCAAAGTTTGAATACGATAGGTATAAGGATTAACGTCGCATTCCGCTCGAAATATACTCGTAGCATTGTAACTAATGCTGGCTTAAAGGAGGATTACAGCAGAAATACTATTTTCTGCACAAAGTGCATTTGTTGCTATAATGTACAGTCACCGGCAATAATTTATGATGAAACAAAGCACGCATAAATATCTAACGTAACCTTATGTTTCTCTGTCAAATATTTTTGCATGCCTCGATGCATTTGATGTAAGGTATATATTTTTTTTCAATACAATCGCTGTAAACGTTGTTTAGCATACCTGTGCTAACTTGGGGCACGTTTTAGGGATTTGATATCGATAAAAAAAAATCGATATACATGTGCTCATTGAAAATTATCGATTAATATAAAATGATTCGATTTCATATCTGATGCCGAGCCTCTTAAGATAATAAAAGTAGACGGCAATCTTTAATACCGACGCATATGGAAAAATATTGGTTGTATACTATGAAAACTATTTTAAAATAAACAAATAAATACACGTTTTAAATTGTTCATTATTTTTATTTTAAAACGAAGAGAAATTAAATATTATTTTTTTATGTTGAATAAAATTTACAGTAAGATCGATATATTTTTTGTCGATAAAATATTTTGCTACATCACTTTAGTATAGGTGCCCCAAGTTAGCACAAGTATATTGATTAGTGTGTAAACAGGGAAAATTGATTTTATAGGCTCTAATAACGTCACTATTCAATGAAATAATAGACCAAGATTTTAGTACACTACTTATCTAAATGTGCCTAAGTGTTTGTTTAAAATATTAATGATCTATTCTTCCACGAGACTAAAGAGGTTAATTTTATCGCGTATAATACTAAAATCACTCTACAACCGGCTGAAACACCACGTAACTTTACGGAAAGAACCAAGTAGAATCACGTGATAGAAAGGTATGGTGGAATTGAGAAGTTTTTTAAAAATACTAATATCACTCTACAACTGGCTGGAACACCACGTAACTTTGGGGCCATTCATTTATTACGTAAGACGGTTTTGTGAAGGGACCCCCCGGTCAACCATGTCTTATTTTTTCTTACAGGGGGGTGGGAGGGGGTTTTGATCATATCATATCATATCAATTTATTCATAATATACAATATTATATGTCAATATTACATGTAAAAATATTAAATTCATTAAAAATAGAATTCACTATAACTATAGAATGTGTGATCGATCTTACGTAAGATTATTTTGCGCATTTTTATGATCTTACGTAAGATCGATCAAAACCCCCTCCCACCCCCCTGTAAGAAAAAATAAGACATGGTTAACCGGGGGGTCCCCCCCAAAACCGTCTTACGTAATAAATGAATGGCCCCTTTACGGAAAGAACCAAGTAGAATCACGTGATAGAAAGGAATGGTGGAATTGAGAAGTTTTTTTAAACCAGCTCAGCTTAAAGACTATAAATCAACACGAAGCAAAGTCTCATAGTTTTTGCAATAAAGTCTCCCGCGTTATGATCATTTGCATACGAATGGTCTGCCTGTTTTATGGCGAGTCTTGGCCATAGTTCGGTTTGGTCGTAAATAGGGTTTGCGTCCGGGAAATACCGAAACCGAAAGTACCGGGATTTCCCGGTATTTTGAGCCGAGCAAAGAACCGGGACGTGAAAATAAAAGTCCGGTACTTTCGGGAAACGTATTTCAGCGGTATTTTTCATTTATTTTATTTTTTCTGGTGTACTATAGAACAGAACTCTATAGTCCTATCTATCGTAATTCAAATACTGAGAGAAATGGCGAAAAATTACGTATAATTCGAAAAGAACAAGCGCGTAGTTAAATCGGGCGACCGCCGTGGCAACGACGATCGGCGGCGACTTGCCTTCACCTGCCCCGCTGGTCCGTAAAATTGCGATTATTAAATTATAAATTAAATTAATAAACGTGGTTTTACTGCAATGGGTAGTAGCTTTTATAAAACTGAATCTCATCGGACTGATGTATCGATAGAGTTTTTGAAGACCCGAAAGTACCAAATTCCCGGTTCTATTATCGGCCAGTACCGAAAATCCCGGTTCTCCAGAACGATACCGGTACTGCATACCCTAGTCGTAAAACGTCTGTATTCTGCTGGGTGACCGGGTAAAATATTTGGGCGATGTCGTAATCGCAGCTTTGGGTTGACATCTTATTCATCATCTCACAATTTTTAACCGAGAGAACGGAGGGAGGTTATGAGTCGACTCAAGGGCCCGGTTGAGCCGGACCCGCACACGAAGGGCCGGGTGATTCTTAGAACGTTTTAGCCGCTCGATAAAATGTCATTACCATTTATCACCATCGTATTTAAGTAAAACTTTTTTTATTTTTGAGGTACAAAACTTCATTCTCTACTATCGTAGTTTATCTATTTTAACTAATTTATAAAGATACCTCTTTAACTGTTATGACGGCACTTTTTTACTGTCATTTTGGCAATGTCAAAGTTGACAAACATTCACAAAAAGTAAAATGACGAGTATCGGTACTTCACGGAAGTGATCTAATTGTAGAATGATTATTAATGTCGTAAATAATTTAAAACTTTTAATTTTCAATACCAAAAAAAAATTAACGTTAATCTCACTAATAATGGTACGAAATAGGTTATAAGTTACTAGGTACATCCGTAGGGTAAGTTTCGCTAACGTCTCCTGAATCACCCTGTATATTGATACAAGGGAATGACGAATTGCAAACACTATTGATAAAATCATGATTCTGCGTCTATATTCATATCATATATCATATCATAATATTATTTATTGTACTCGTATATTCCCTTCGGTCCATTGTAACCTCAACTCTTATCATCATTTCTTGAAAAGATATTTGCTAAGATGGTAATGACAAAAAACGCCGGGGTAGAAACGATACAAGAATTACTAAGGTACCATCAGAAAAATAATCATAAATAAACGTATTCTTAGCGGCAACAAAACACTTTTAACTCAATATGTAACTGAACTTGACATCGATGATTTTGAAAGAAAGAAAATACATTTATTCATGACATCACAAGATAAAAAACAAAACAAAAAGTATTACAAATTAAATTAAATCTATATACAATTAATTTTTTATTGTATTTGTATAGATTTGCTAGAATTTTAAGTAACTGTGAATGTATGCTTAAAAAAATCAAATGTATTGTATATTGTTCATTGAATGACTATGACTATGTGTGTTCAGAATTAATTGAAAATCAGCTGCTCATATATTTAAGACAAACTGGACGTTCAAATTTGTCGTATTTAGTGCAACGAATTTAAAATTTTATTCTGCTCAGAAATACTTGAGTACCTCGCCCGCTACAATATGTATCTGATGGCGACAGCATGCACTAAATGCCACAAATCGTTATCTAGGTACAGGCTTAATGTTAAGGCAAGACATATAAATATTGAGCAGAAAAATAACAGTTGCTCCAGATGCGTGAGTTTTTTTCCTCATGAAATGAATTTTTCATAGCAATTTCGTTCCTCGTTACAGATGTTTGGGTTTTAAGGAAGAGCAGCACTTTGAGCAGGAACAGTATTTTTCCTAATAAGGTTTCTATTTTGTATAGAAAAAATACAGCAAGTACGCAAAAAAAGGAAAAATATTTTAATGTAACTTGACACTGTTTTTGAAACTAAGATCATTAAGGCGATAAGGGCTTCATTAACTTGATGAGCAATTTTACGATATTTCATAAATATCTTCCAAATGTGCAAAAAGTAGCAAAAATATGACGTCCATTAGTGCTTTAATATTTTTATACGTATGTAAAAAACGGCTGAGCTTTCAGGCTCATGAGAGTAAATATAACATAAAAGGTTTTTTAATCGATTTTATCAAATAGTGTACTATTCTTAACTGTTGTAAACATTAAAGAGATAAAAGTTGAGGTTTTAGGTATGGTCTGTTTTCGAGATATTAAAGAAAATAATCCTAGATTCAATCATCAAGGTCATTAAGAGTCTAAAACGCCTAAAAAAACGACTGAGCACCAAACAAATAGTTCAAATATGGACTTCTGACGTTTTTCTGGCTCAGAATCGTTAGTACTTTCGAACCTTATACTTACTTAAAAAAAGTGTCCCAAAATTTGTATGGATTTTTTTTCCACTACGTCACGTTTATACAAACATAATACAAAATAGTGACGTAATGGAAAAATAAATTTGGGACACTTTTATAATTAAATAAATAGCGTATAAGATTCGAAAGTACTAACGATTCTGAGCCAAAAAAACCTCAAAAGTCCATATTTTGAGAAAGTAGCTATTTTGGAAAACGCCCATTTAGCAGTTCCAACTGAATCACAAATGAAGCCTATATTTCTTTTGTTATTGTACATTCTTCTACGAAACTACCGAAGTTTCGAAACCACTCCTTATAATTTGAAATGTTTCGCCACAAATTTGTAAATTTATTTGTGAAATGTCGTCGGTACTCGCTACTTATTATTTGACTTATAGCAGCTGGAAACTGGAACACGCATACGGGTCACTGGAAAGTTCAGTTGCATCTGGAATCACAAAAGGTCTTATGTGGAAGGGGTTCAGGTCACTTACATCCTTGTGAAATTAAAGCTCTGCCGTTTTGTGTAAAAACGCAGCAACTGTGCCTAAGTTCAAACACACGAGCCAAGGGAACATTTACGCCATTTTATGCCTTAAGCCTCATGAAATAGGAGCTTAATCGCGTGTTGAGCGAACTAGATTTGTACTGTTTTGGCTTTCTAGTAAAGTATGTAACCTATACTTACATAGGTTCCGGTGACTGTAATGTGAAAATGAAACGTGTGCCGGAATGGTGAAGTTTTTTGCCGTGTGTTTGTTCATTTTATCGCTAAAAAGAGCTGAATTAATAGGAGACGATTCTTAAACTCAGTTCTCAACCAAACCTTACAACTTCTGGCTAACGGTCCTTAAACGTCGAAAACTCGTCGATTTAAGCTGCCCACGCCGCCCACGCTGTCGGGTTTCGTCCTCTGACATAAAATCCGTTCACTATTCAACAAAGGCATTCAACTAAGCCATTTAAAATATCCCTTGAACAACACCTCGAACTCACTTCATTTACACATCACAAACTATCAAACTCTCAAACGCAAACTAACTCAAACTAACTTCGGTACCCCGATCAAAGGCGCACCTTACCCGATTAAATTGTACTTTATGGACTGGACTTCGGTAATTATGAAATGATTTATTTGTAACACGTGAAGGCGAAGGTGAATATGGTGTCAAACGTTAGAGTGGCACTTTAGAGTTAAGGTTTCGCTCTATACGAAATTTAGAGCACATTCACACGTTAATAGCACGGTTTTCTGAGGCACTAACAACGAAGGATACTTATTCGACGATCATAATTATATTCATTGATGCTTTGGCTCCGGGATATTCACCATGTACACTATATTTTAGTAAGCTAAACTGTAGTTTGTATGGCAACTTCTAGTTTAAGTATTTTAACGGAATAAAAGTAAAAATACAAGGTGCTCGTGAGGAATTCAAAATATTTTAACCACGCATTCCTGAGGACATTAGGAGCAAAACAAAATGTTGACATAACATAATGTCAAAATCGGCAAAATATTTTTTTTTTCTTATGAAGATGATATTTTTTGATTGGTTTTTGTAGATTTCGTCGTCAAAATCAGTCGCGTTGCACGAAAGTGCTCGTGAGGAATGCGAAATGGAATTAAAATAAAATATTTTATGCCACACCTGGCCATAATGTGACTTTTTCCGCACGCTGCGCATACGGAAAAAGCCGCTTTTAGCCAAGTGTAGACATAAAATGATGTACATACACAACACGGAAGGTAATAAAGAAAGCCCTTGACCGCTTATTTACGTCCCTCGCTTGCAGCTCGGGCCGCAAACTCCTGTGATCTCGGCCTTTTTTTGTATTACCACCCTAGTTATGTAATGTACTATTACGTACAAAAACCGATCAAAAAATATCATCGTAACATATAAAACATTTTTTTTTTTGACATTATGTTCTATAACAATTTTTACTCTTAATGACATCAGGAATGCGTGGTTATCTCATAATATCTTTTGGATTCTCATGAGCACCTTAATACCATAATATGATGAATGTACCTATATAGAACGAATAAATATTTAAAATTTAAATCGACAATGATTTGGTAAAATCCCATCAGGTGTCTCATTATATTAGTTTGCTCATTTTCCATATGCCTTTGACGTCCTAAAATGACGAAAGTTCTACAAATATTTCCATGTTAATCACTGGCAACTTCATTTCAAAGGAAATTTTGCAGGGACTCAGTATACAAAATGGTACGTATATTAAGCTAAAGCTAGCTTTTAGACCTACGAAAAATATTCAGAGCTAAGCCCCATTTAGACGGAGCGAGAACTCGTATGTGAGTTTCATTTCATTGCGGCGTTTGATCGATCCATTGAACTCGTCGTACCTGGCTAGCCCGCAGTGTAATGAAACTCGCATACGTATTCTCGCCTCGTCTAAATGACGATTTATGCATAATCCGGGACAGGTTCAACACGACAATTCACCGTAGCTGAAATCATTAAATTAGCTTAGCCAAGTTTTTGGAAAAAGTGCAGATCTACCTATATTACTTATATATTATTATTTATTTTTTGATAATAACAGCTTTTGCATATTATTTTTGTCATTTTCTTTTAATATAGAGAAAGTAAAGGGGGTCCTTTAATTTCAAACTCTTTTTATTATTTGTTGTTATAGCAGCAATAAAGATGTAAAGTCTGCTATTATGGTTCCAAAGATAGAGCCCTGTGACAGACGGACAGCGGTGGCTTAGTAACAGGTTTCCGATGGTACCCTTTGGGAACGGAGCCGTAAAAGAACCTCTGATAAATGCTAGTAAAAATTCTAAAATCTGGATTAGGTAATTTAATTTTACGGCCAAGTTTTGTCTCGATCTAATTTTGTCTCTACCGGTGACCTGATGACTCTGGCTGGACCTTTGATCTGTATTTCTCACTTTAATATCCGAGGCCCTCTATAATTAATGATCTCTGGCCCTGGAAGGGACTCATCGGCGACATCGTGACCTCGATAAGATAGTAAATAATTAAATTTATACAATCTTAATTAAAACTTTACATGAAAGAAATATTTGTCTCTTCATTGGTTTTAAATGCGGGTAAATTACGCCACATTTTATGTTATATATACAGGGTGAATTTTAAATCGTGAATCGTAACCACGTTTACCGGTAAAGCTACTTAAGACTAATACAGAGCACTAGTGTTAATTACAATTAAAGACTCGCTTAATTAATTATTAACAAAACTGTAGAGGCGTTTATTACCGTTAATCGTAATAAAACTGAATTATTTTATGAGTAAATACGATTTTTAAATACCTACTTATGTTGACAATGTCGACGATGTTAACATTTATTGACAATAACTGCCAAAATTCTATCCAGCCAACTTCAATATTGGGAGGATGGATATCTAATGTTGAAATTTTCATGACAAGTACGAAACATGAATGTAGTAGGGTGACAATTAAGGTTCTGTTTAAAAGAAAAAAAAAATTAAAAAAAAAGGTTTAAAAGCATTGTAAGTTATTGTTAACTATGTATAGACTTCAAAAAAAATATAACGGTTCACGATTTAAAATTCACCCTGTAGAGATACAAGAAATCAAAGGCTTAGGTTAATATCCTATTAAACCAGAATGATACAGAAGTCAATGTAGATGGCAAAATTGAGGGCGCTGGCTGGGTGCTCCCGTGGACGAGTGGTTGAGTCGCTGGGCTGGAAATCCAGAGGTACCGGGTTCGATTCCCGGTCAGGATACAGGTGAGTGCCATTTAATTTTTCTGTGTACTTTGATCTCTTGTATCTATACAGGGCGACTTCAAATTGGTAATACAAAACACTTAATTATGGCTCAATTAATGCCATGTAGTGTAACACATTTACCCCTATATTAAAATTTGCTGTATTTAATTATTGCTAATTTTCTAACAAAACAAATAATTAAAGTCCTAAAGTGTGGTTACACTCCATTAAATACCTAAGTGTCATACCTGTCACTCGTATTTTCTTTGACAACTGACAATTACTAATCAAAACACGTTTTCTTCATGTCAAACATTCATTTTGTATAACCAATTCGAAGTCACCCTGTATATGTAATCTTCACGGGTCAAGATTGGTCTAGTAAGGTTAGTCGGGGTAAGTTCGCCGATGGGGTAAGCGCGTCTACATAAATCGGTTTTAGTTAAGTAGTTGCGTGGTTGTAAGATGTCGTTTGAAGTATAATATTTGTACTTTTTGATATTTTTTTATAGCAAGGCATTTAAGGCATTAGGTACAACGAGCGACAGTCGCAGAATCCGAAGACAATATTATTAGTTATGTGTTCAAAACGCCAGAATAATATAATAGTACATTTTAGACAACTAGGGTGGTAAAACAAACGCTTGCAGCTGGGGCCGCAAACATCTGCAATCTCGGCCTTTCTTTATTACCTCCCGTGTAGTGTACATTATTTTATGTCTACACTTGGTCACAAAGCGGCCTTTTCCGTACGCGTAGCGTGCGGTAAAAGCCACTTTATGGCCAGGTGTAGCACAAAGTGTTATTTTTTCTGTGTTTATTAATGCGATTTCGTTTTATCCTAAGATAATTATATTATTTCAATTAAACTCTTTTTTTATCTGTATAAAAACGTAATTTCATAAAATATGACGCAGGAATAGCGTACCAGAAATTCTTGTCTAATATATACAATATTTAATTTACGCTGCTTTGCACCTATTAAACTTGTTCTTGTTAACTGACATTTTTTTCAGATTAGCATTTTGTCGGCAAAATGCACCCACATTTCCTAGTATACTTATAATTTTCCTTTAGTCCGTTTTCACAATTGCTGTTTCACAATTGGCTACTAAAGAAGAAATTTTTTTCGCTGTTTCGCAATTAATTGACCAAACAAGAATTTACTTTCTGTTTTCGTAATCGAGTATATTTTCTTCGTTCGCAATTATAATTACCAAACTCATTCCTTATTCCTTTTTCACAATTAATTGTGAAACAAGAATTATTTGTATTAGGTTTTAACCACCTTCATGTAAACATTAAAAAAGAAAATAAGTACATTTTTTGTCAAGGTGATGTCATATTTAATTAACAGTTTTATTTTTTATTTTTATAATTACTTTATTTTAACAATAAGTTTTTTTTTCATATATCGTCATAACATTCATTAGAAACAAAACCTTATTTCTAATGAATCTTATGACGATATATGAAAATAAAATAAAATATATTAATAAATATACTAACTAACACTAAATTAAAATTATATAAACTAAAACTAAAATAGACCTAAAAATGGCCCCTGCGGCATGGTTCTGAAGATGCTGGCAGCATATCCTCGCTGGATTGTAAGGCTGATGCGTTGAGCGAGGAAGCTGCCAGCTCTTTGGGGTCCCTCGTGGTTTCCCTGAGTTTCTTCGATAACTCCTTGAAGAGACTTAGGGCGCCAGGGCCCCACGGACCTTGGGTATCAACACCAAAAAGAACAAAATCATATTCTGCGCCCACATCACTGTATTTTCCTACCTTGGCGGTTTCTGCCGCCTCTGCTGCTGCTACCGCCCTTGTTGAGGTTCGGTAGAGATGTGATGGGGCCAGTGTGTCTACGCAATTCGCACCCCACACTAGCACCCGTCCCATACGGAATAAATGACATCGGAATGAATGAGCTTTTATATTCCATGATCTACTCTACACAATATGCATATATTTATTTTTGTAGATAGCGATATATCTTAGGATATGAGTAATCATCAACATATATTGGACGTCCTCTGTACGACATGGATCCCCCAATTGTGGCGATCATTGCGGGAGTCCTATGTATAGAATATAAGCGTTTTTATTTATTTAAAAATTAAATGCCTTACTCTTTAATACTACGGAAGAAAGGAAACTTGCTTTTATATAAAACTTATAACGAGGTGTAACATTACAATGATAATTAATTGCGAAACAGTGAAAAATAATTCCTGTTTCGTAATCATATCACTACGAACGCAGAAAAAAAATTCTTGTTTCGCAGTTAATTGTGAAACTCAATTACGAAAACAGAAAATAAATTCTGGTTTGGTAATTAATTGCGAAACAGTAAAAATAATTCCTGTTTCGTAATCATATAACTACGAAAGCAGAAAAAAAAATCTTGTTTCGCAGTTAATTGTGAAACTCAATTACGAAAACAGAAAATAAATTCTTGTTTGGTCAATTAATTGCGAAACAGCGAAAAATTTTTCTTCTTTAGTAGCCAATTGTGAAACCGCAATTGTGAAAACGGACTAAAGGATAATTTTAGATGCAGAAATTCGCTGTCCTACTTAGTCTGTATGAAAAAAATAGCATTTTACCATTTTGAGCACGAAAAAGTGCGTTTAAGTACATAGTTGTCATGAATTATTTTTTTCAGTGTTATTTAAACATTCCGGAATTGATTTTAATTTTTCTTTAAGACGATAAAAAATATAGATTTTTTTGAAAACTGTGATCTCATAAATTTACATTTTTTATACATTTTTTGTTTATTTCTTCTGTGTTATGATAATTTAGTATTTTCCAATCCATGTGATTATATTATGTTGTAAAATTAAATATTTGTTAACATCCCCATTAGTGTTGATTACAGTCAAGAACCCAATTCATAAGGGGAATAAATAAAGATCACAACACTGACGGTGAACTCGAGTCTGCAGGCGCTGTGGTCCTGAAATTTATCGTCGTGTCGCGTTTATGATTAAACACCCCGGTTTGTAAGCCCAAGCGCAGATTAATGATACCTAATCTAAGTAAAAACTTGGCTTAATCCGTCTTTGAACCCTTTTAGCTGAGTGGTTGGCGGAACGTTTAGCTAATGAGAAGTGGTTGCAGCGCAAAAAATATTACCCATTGCAACTGTTTATGTTTTTATTAATGAGGTTATTTTCCATATTGTTCTAGATTTGAGATTGTGCCTTTTTATGGCCATTTTATTATATTGTCTAATATTCAGCTCCTATAAGAAGTACTTTAAGACTAATTTACTCCTATCGAACCCTTGTAAAATCATGTCCAATGCAATTATATTGTTTTTCTAAATATTCTTTGAATTTTATTGGAGCAAATGCTCTTTAAAAACTAGTTTATTGATAAATAAAGACGTGCAAACTATTTACTTTTGCAGTGTCTTTCCGAAACCTGTAACGAAGTAATAAGTTTCGTCTTACTATCGACAGCAACTAAGTGAAGACATTGGCGTGTTTCATATCTAGTTAGTTGTTAACTAACCAAAAGTCTGTATCTAGCTAAAGTTTAAACTTAACAACAATAGGTATATTCTTAGTAGGTACCGATAATTTAGTAATGCAAAACAATATTGATGAACGAAATCTTAAAGGATTCAAAATTAAGAATAATTACTACCCAATGCGGTTAAAAACTAGAAGCGATTGCGATTTTTTTACTAACATTTTCGTTGTTATATTTTAAACTATTGAGTGGTCGTCAAAACTAGTCATATTAGAGTTAAAAAAAATTGCCGTACTATGTAAATTAAATTCAACCTGTATACAGATTGCTCTCAAATAATTTTCGATGTAATTTCTATATAATATTATTTATCATTAGTAATTGCAAAAGTTCATATCATAATAGTTCAGTTGGTCAGTTTTAGAAAGTCTGTTTTATTGTTATATATTTAAATGAACAATAAATAACTTAAAACATATTCATTGTAATTATAGTATTTTATGCAACAGTTGTATAAGAAGGTTCAAAAAATGCGAATTGCGTGAGTTGCGATACGAGCCGCGAATGCGGCGAGTTTCGCAAATAGAGACGCAATGAGCGTTTTTTGACTTAATTATACAACGTTGCATACAATACTTTTTCTACGACTAGGTTAAAATATAAAATACATGGACGTCACGCGTGTCTCGTCCGGTCTCTCCGAGTGTGTACAGCCGGCATGACAGTTGTGTCTATGGTAAACTTTTTTTTGATATGGCTGGTGACACGATGTGACGATAATTAAAATACTTTTTTTTTTATGTTGGCATCAATTAATTTAATTCGGAAAGTTTTGTTTTTCTTATGAATCGTAGGAATTTAATTGTTTGTTAAGTTGGTAGTTGTGAATTTTTATCGTGAAGTTAGAATTGAGCGCTTAATCCTTGACCTAAGTTTAACCTAGATTTAGAAGTCTGTGGATGCTAGCAATAACGTAAAGTGACTATAACGACACTAGTGCTGTTATGGGGAATAGAGTATAGACTTCTCTGAACTCATATTATGTATGTTCTTATATTAGTGTTCGTGACCAAGTAAAAGACAGATAACAGTACAGGAGTAGAAAAAATTAATAAAACGAGAAAAACTCTCAGGTTCCCTAACCTTTAACTACAAAAGCTATGAAATATTTAATAAAACGATCGTTGGTACGACTTTTAGTGACAAAATATTTGAATTCACGACTCCAGAAAATATATTTACATTGCAAAAGCACCTATCTAAATATCAAAACCTTTTGCGAACGGGTGTTTATTAAAAAACTTCTCACGTCTTACTTGAAGGCTATATGTAATTTGATACAAGAAAGTGTTTGTCAAGAAACATCACGATAAAACGTCGTTTCATCATTAATATTGGACTGCTGTAAATCAGAGACAACTGGTAATGGCCAAAAGTTTTGTCTTTGAAAGTCAAAGTTATCAACTTTCAATTACAATTCCATAATAGCAAATTTTAATAACTGAGTACTCTTTGCTCAAAGTTTGTTAGATACAGACGTATTTATTTGACGATGAAACAAATATATACTAATATATTTTATTAAACTGATATTGAGCTGAGCGCAGATTAAAAACAATGTACGATAAATAGTAGATGGTAAGGCTGAAAATTTGTCTTTGAATTGAATATAATATTTCTGTTCTGAACAGTATTTTATTAGTTGAAAAATAAAGGTGTTAAATTAGTTATCGTTCTTCTATTCTAATACTTTCTGCTGGATTTTATTCAGAATTAGAATTGGAAGATCTCCGTATCATCTACGACTATACCTATATTACCTAAATTACAAAGTTTTATTACAAATTTTTAGTTTAAGAAGCCGACCAAATCTCCTGATAATTTCATAAAGATATTTTTTTATTTTTTTTTATTTTCTCGTATAAAATGTTGTGGTACGAGAGGACAATAGAGAGATCTCTCTTCAGGCGGGTGTTGTGCCTAGGGACCGAAGTGGTAAAGCATGTTAAATCTGACTACAAATATACAAAAAACGAAATGTATACATTTTAGAAATATCGAGACCAAAGATGCTAATCTGGATCTAAAGTTAAATAATTTGTCAGTGATATGTGGTGATGTCACAAAATTTCTGGGTATCCAAGTGGACGAAAATCTTAACTGGAAGAAACATGTCGATTCGCTCTGCAATAAACTCAGTAGCTTCGCTTTTGCGCTGTGAGGCTTGATAAGCATAGCCACCCAAAAAGCGGCATTACAGGCATACTATGCATTTCTTCAATCGCACATACTTTACGGACTAGCAGTATGGGGTAGTTGTACAGATATCCAACGGCTATTTAGATTACAAAAGAGATGTGTCCGTATTCTAAATGGCATCAAATCTAGTCGTGAATCATGTAGAGCCTCTTTCAAAAAACTTGGCTTACCCACCTTGACAGCACTTTATGTTATAGAGTTGTGCAAAATTGTTCGACAACATACTAATTTGTTTCCATCTAAGACGAATTTTCATAGCGAAAAGCTTAATGTTAAGTTTTCTCATGACGTCATAGTTCCTAATGCCACTACGACGACGTACCAGCGGTCCGCCAGATATGTCGCCGCCAGGGCCTACAACGCATTACCTGTAGAAATTAAGTCTGTAACCAACACCAAATTCATAATAGTTTTAAAAAAATATTTAATTGACATGTGTCCCTATAGTATGTTTGAGTTCTATTAGGCTGATATCTGATAAGTTATACAATGGCTAAGTTATGTTAGTTACCTTTTTAATATGTTATTTTAATGTAGAATTGTAGTGTTATATTAGTGTAAGTAATTCTATGTTGCTACGCCCACTGGGTAAAATTGTACCAATTTATGGCAAATAAAATAAAATAAATAAATAAAAGTCCAATGAGAGCTAGTCGGAAGTTGTATTTATGCAACCGACTTAGAAAACTTCGATAGCGCGTTGTAGAACATGTCAGAATGGACAGATGACAGGAGCGTCGCCACATAAGCCCCCCTTTGAGATCGGAGGCTGGTGACGCATGAAGTGCAGCTTATGCGTTGTAGGATCCGCTTGCAAGTGCCAGTGCTCAGAACCGGTGTGGCGAGCGAGAGCGCTCAGAGCCGAAGAGGCGAGCGAGGGTGCGAGGACTGCGAGTAGTAGCAGGAGTAGCAGTAGTAGTAGTAGAGTAGTAGTTAGTAATAGATTAGTAGCGGAAGCGTGCAGTCGAGTCGCTAGTAGCTGAGGATACCAGGACATGATTAGACGCATGCTGGATGGTACACTCGGAGAGGGTCTGGCTTGCTGTGAAGCTGCGTCATAGTCGTCACCACTGTGGTAAGAGAGGACAAAAGAGAGATCTCTCTACAGGCGGGTGTTGTGCCTGAGAACCAAAGACCAATGAGAGCTAGTCGGAAGTTGTATTTATGCAACTGACTTAGAAAACTTCGATAGCGCGTTGTAGAACATGTCAGGATTGACAGATGACAGGAGTGTCGCCACAATGTATTCTATTTACGAGCTACATTTCCGTAAAACTCGAACGGACCGATTAATATCAGAGAAACAATATGCATACAGAATCCTAATACCCAATGTACAACCAACAGTCATAGGTTTATAAACTCTAATAAGTCAGGTGACAATAGAAATGCTAGTAAAATATCGCGTTAAAGAAAAAAAGCACTCTTCTAATTCCTAGGAACGTTCTCAAACTATACTAACTAAATCCATTCACACCCAAATCCTTTTTTCCACCTGCCGTTTGCGGTTTCGACTTTCGACCATAAATTAATTCTGGCATTCAACTCGGGTCCCTTACAATCGCAGCGGTTATGAGGGGATCGGGTGCATAATTTATCGGCGAGCTCGCCCTGCGGGTGATAGAAACCTTCGGATTCGGCCATTTGTCTTTACTATTGATGTATGGAAAAATTCTCGGTCTTAGGCTATGATTTGATTTTCGATTGTTACTTGAATGTATTGTGGCAACGGCGAAATTAAAAGGTCCCTCTTTTGATATTTTTTGTATGAAATCTTTAATTTAATTTATTTATTTCCAACATTACTTATCGTATAAAATTTCATAATAATATACATTTTGGTCTACATTACTTAGTGTTCAAAAATTAGCTGGAAAGTAAAAAGCACTAGTGAGGAAAATACAACTTTGCGCACGATTTACAGCTACGAAAAGTTCCACTTTTTGAGCAAGTGTTTTAAAAAGTACTATAGTAACTGTTATGGAGTATAGTACCCTTTTTGAACGGTATAATCATATTGCTTATTATGATGGGGTGTAGACATGTCGCCCAGCAGTGGGACGTAGCTATATAGAATGATGATGTTATGATATTATTTTATAATCGTTTGATAAGCCATAATTATTCCAAACGTGGCAAAATAAAATTGTAAATGAGCTCCATAAGTTCATTTATTTTAGGGTTCCGTACCCAAAGGGTGCCAGATATAGACGTGAAATTTTCACAAAGTGTGTATTTCTAATGCCATTACAACAACAAATAATAAAAAGAACAGAAAAAGAAAGGGGCCCCCATACAAAAGATGTGTTTGTGTCGGTCAACCACAGGACTTGTGAACCGTAATAGATAGATACTTATTTAGATTTTCACTATATCAAAACTAAAATAAAAAAGAAAATAAATTCTAGAATTAAAGGGCGTTCTTATAAAACAAACGTGTTTTTTTTTGGCGTTTTTTGCTTAATTTTAATGATAGTAATGCTTGAAATATTCACAGTATGTGTATTTCTATTGTAGCTTACCAAAAAATTATAAAATTAAACATAAAACGGGTCCCCGTATAATAAACGTGTTTATATTTACAATTGAGATAATTTTCGTTTTATTTTTAATTAGATTTATCTGGAAAATACTTTACGTTACTGTTTAATTTGTCATTATATTATATTTCTTACAAGAAAATACAAAACAGTAGGTTACTTACTAAACTTTAAACAAGCAAATTAATTATAAAAGAAGATATTAAGGAGCATTTGTATTCAGAAAACGTTTTCAAAGATTTTGTTTAGGAGAACTTTTTCAATATTACCTGGACTTACGTAATGAGATTGAATGAAACCAAAAAGGTAAAGAGCTGAAAACTAATACGTAGATAAATATTGGTGCTCGAGCTTCTTTTTTAATCAAAGTTTTTTTATTAAACCGAATAGGTAGTACTTCTTTTAAAATAAACGAAAATGCTTTTAGGGGGAATTAAAGTTGTCATTATTTTAAAAGTAGATCTCCTTGGGAACTTAAAGTGCTGTACCAGTTTTTAGTAGAGGCAGTTCAAACATTTTTGTAAGGTTTGAATAATCGCTATGAAATGTGCTGTGATGATTTCGCCGCTTATCTGAAGTTGACTCGAGTCGCCCGAAGAGAAAGAAATCGAAAAAAGGTTAATTATTTACTTTAATGACGTAATTTTTTATTGGTGTTTTATTTCATGATTAGCATTTTATCACGGTTTCGCCCGCGTTGTTTCCGCTACTGTCCCAAGGAAACTATTTACCGGGATATAAAGTATCCTATATTTCAATCCAGGACTTGCTCTACTTCCATGCTAAATTTCAGCTCGATCCATTCAGTTGTTACCCGGTCATTTTTTTATGAAATAGGGGCAACCGAGCAGACGGGTCGTCTGATGGTAAGCAATCACCGTCGCCCATAGACACCTGCAACACCAGAAGAGTCACAAGTGCGTTGCCGGCCTTTCAGGTGGGAGTACGCTCTTTTCTTGAAGGTTTGAAGGTCGAATCGATCCGGAAACACTGCAGGCGACAATTTATTCCACAGTTCAGTCGTGCGAGCCAGGAAGTTTCTAGCAATATATATCATTATATACTTATTAAACGGAAATATATTTGCCAGGTATCAAGACTAATTAATACTATTTCTTGTGATGTTGTCACATGTATTTTTTTAAATAAAAAATTTTTTTGAAATATGCAGACTTAATACAACACACTTAGCGTAGTCGTAATCTACTAGATTTAATTTTTCAATCTCCGTTTCACCCAGAAACGTCCAAGCGTTGGAAGCGACCTAGTCCTCACGTTACCGATATTCCATTCATTCGCACAAAGCGATTAAGGTACTTCATCATTCCTACCGCAAACCTCTAAGGAATGGAACTAGCTCTGACGCCTGTATTTCCTGACTAATATCATTTAGCGTAATTGCATTCCGGTGCATTTTAGTACAACATTTTTAGTTACATGTTGCACAAATCTCAAGAATAAATTAGTCGACAAATATTTGTAACTCTAAATAGGTATTGTATTCCATATTACCAATTAGCACTTGACTAGTTTTATAAATTGCAATCAAACTCATTACATTACCAAGAAACCAAAGTTTAAAGCAAACTCATTGATGAACATTGAACTCGTAAATTGACAAAGCGCCTAATTATGTAGGTATGTGTTAAAATTTTAACCCATTGGTTGGGTATTTCCATAAAGTGACCTTCTCTAATTGAAGACCACGGTCAAGTGAGCACGGAGACACAATTGTACCACAAAAGGGATAAGCTAAATATGCGATTAGCGCACAAAGAAAGGCTGACTTTGACAAAGAGCTGGGACGGCAATCGGGCGAACTTTAGGGTTTTGTTAACTTTGGCGGTTTCAAGTAACTATAAGTTTATTCTGATATTTTGAACTGGTGTTGTTTTAAGGCTTATGTGATTTGAAACACGTCTGAATCAACTTCGTGAAAAAGAGAACCTGCAGTTGTTTTTAATGTTTATCGTATTTTATAAACCGATTGAAAAGAACCTTTATTTGATTTCAGGTTGGCTTTAAAAAAAAACAGTTCTGACTGTGTGACACATGAGGAATTGAAGGAATTCCTTAAGTGTAACCGTGTTGATGTGTGTGTGTTTTATGCGTGCGTGTGTACCTACAGTTATACAATGTCAGTACTGTCCTGGAACGGTAGTGCGAATTTTTTGTCATGACGTCGCCCCTGTCCGGTTCCACCGGAAAACCAAAAAATCGGCATTTTGCTGAGGTGGGATCGTTTTGTAGCAACGTCCTCTGTCCGCGTACAATTTTTTTTAATTTTTTACTGTTTTTTATGCTCTCACGGTAAATGTATTTTCTTTCTGTCCTTCTTTTTATTTTTTTGTAATAACTCTTTTTTTTCCAGCCCCGATGATGGCAATCCATAAGGAATTAAGGGGAATTCTTAAATATTATAGGCAGATTTATAGCAATTTCAGTATTTTCATAGTATCTCACAAATTTAATGGTGTCGTAAATTCAGTGTTTGAGTGAATTAGTTAAAAAAATCATATACATAGTTCTTGTGTGTTTTATAGATAAAATACTTGTATTTCTATTCTTAATTTAAAATATTCAACAGTTAATCTACAAAGACTGCCTATTAGTATAAACAAGCCGACAAATATTCGTAAACATTATATCAATTCGTCTCAAAATATCGTCTACGGAAACTCTTTTGAAGGCAAGTTCCTTTGATGTTCTGGTTATACAATGAATCGAATTAATCCTCTTGTACAATACTTGGAGTCTGCAAGCCTTCGGGGGCAATTCAATTTGTGTTGCTGACAGGGAAAACTCATTGATTTTATTGTCATCCAATTACGGAATTTTGTTTGGTATTTGTCTTTAAGTATAAGATTATTGTGGTGATTAAATGTAAGATATAAGAGGTATGCGTGGCCGTGCTTATTTTGTGCTTTATTCCAGTGAACTCCACACCACTGGATGTGGCACAAAGTAAGCATATATTGACGACACGTTTAGTTCAGTGGGAATGCCTACGAAGCTAGAGGTACCGGGTTCAAATCCTGGCAAGAGCAAATACTTGTGTGACGAGCGCGAGTAATTATTTAATATTAACCAACGGCTCCGATTTCACCCTGTATACATCGAATCATCTCAAAAAGGGCTAATAACGCCGTAATTGAACTAAACTAAGATGGAAGTTTTCATCTCGATTTACTTGAGATAGTCATCTCTTGTTACGAAATTAATATCCCAAGTTTGGAGCATCGGATAGTACTTACCTGCAGGCTGATTCACAACTTTAACGTCAATCTAGTCCCTAAAACTAAGAATATAAAACCTAAATGATTACTAAGAATTATTTAAGAAATTAGGCAGCGTTTCCCCGCTGTATAGCGGTGCTTATTCGCTGTGCGAGGGAGCTGCCAGCCCTTCGGTCACCAGTGCAATCGATCAGCCTTTTGGAGAGATCTGGGCAATTACATGAAAATGGAACAGAAGTTACCGGTTTATCACATGATTATCATATGTTATGCCATCTAAAACATTTGACTAAATGAAATTTGATATTGTCTTCGGTTTCCGCGATTATCACTCATAGTAATAAAACGACTTAAACGGATTATTGTTCTTTTTGCATAAGGCGAGGCTGATAAGTTTTCTTGGTGTCTTCTTTCTTATCCAGTATACCTTTTGGAAGCGCTGCTAGTTTCTAAGGTTAGGATAGTAAGCCCTTCTGGCATGTGTGTAAACGTCTTTACACATTAGGCATGTCTGGCAGCACTAAACTTTTTTCTGATTTGTTTTACCAAAAATAGCATACCTAGAGTCTTTTGTTTAAATTATTCTCTCTTTTTTGCACAAGGCGTGGCTGATAAGTTTCCTTGGCGTCTTCTTTCTTATCAAGTATGCCTTTTGGAAACGCCGCTAGTTTTTTTTCTAAGGTTAGGTTTTTAAGCCCTTCTGGCATGCGTGTAAACATCTTTACACATTAGGCCAATGTGGCAACACTAATTTTTCAAAATAATTATAAAAAAAATCTAACCATAACCTCATAATATGTTCTAACTGGAGATAAGATTTTGCATAATATTGTCCGTTACAGCTAGACAAAAATTATGCGAATTAAAATTCGGGCTAACAATACATTCGCACAAATAAAACGTATGCCAAATAAACGGAACCCCAGACAGACAGACGGACAACAAAGTGATCTTATAAGGGTCCCGATTTTTCCTTTTGAGGTACGGAAACCTAAGAATATCAAAAAAATACAATTTTTTCATTATAGAATAAAAACGAACATAAAAGTAAAAATTATTACGAAATTGATCGCTGTATTACGAAGCGTACAAGCGTATAACATCCATTAGAGGAGAAATGATGAATGATTTCCGAGAATAAATCCCAGTTGGTAGATAATCTAAAAATGCGGAACCTTGCTCGTCTGTGCTTAGTCGTTTGAGAGTTTTATTGATAGACTAATTTGTAACGTTGCACGTACATTTATTACTATTATTATTAAAAACAATGTACTTATTGTCAAAAAACCTAATTTACATCCTTAAAAATAAAAACTAATCTAAAAAGATTAAAAATTAAAAACCAGTAAACACTAACTTTAACTAAACACGAATAAAATAGCTATTACTAATAACAAATAATTATAAATAACAAATATAGTAACATCAAACTGGAAATAAGAAAATATTCACAAAACGTTTAACACTTGCGTGCGCGACGATAAACAACTTTAGTTAGAGATAAGCGCATAGCGCGCTGATTGGCCGTCGACTATTCCTTTTGTTCTGCATCGAGTGTTCTGGATGATTTTCTAACCGTCATTGCGACTCGTTACTTCCCGCAGTACACCTGTGCCGGTCGTTCACTAGAACGTATTTCTGTGTCCTCGTACGAGCCGGTACAATTTATATTTAATTAATAATTTTCATCCTTCCGACATATTCGGATATATTAATATCAACCAGTTAAATTCAGTGTTGTGTCCGCACCCCAATCGGGTAAGTTAAATGTTGAACAAGTATCATTTCTAAGTAGTGCTTAGCCTTAAGTTAGTGTTTGTGTTAAAGCCTAGTGCGCACAGTGTCCTAATACACTGTTTTCTCGCTATAGACTTGCACCTTGTGAAAAAGAACGTAACCGCCGTACGTTCCGTATGAACTTACGACCTTCTGTACCGATAAGGCGGAATTTCGAAATTACTTTTTATATTTGCAAGTATCTTAATACTGTGATTCTTCTAGTCTAAATTATTATTAAAAACGTAACTTTAAAACCATCTTTGTCACAAAAAGTTGACCGTTAAAATATTTATCGGCATACCCTTTTCTAAATTTGTTAAATAGTAACTGTAATCCTTTGTGCTTCCTTGCTTTTTTGTGACTCCGTTCTGATAGTGAACACCCACACCAACTGCTCTCGGCTTCTCCATCTTATTAGGCAAATAAAAGAAAGGGCTTTCACTATCAGAGGAGGAAATCGAGCCGATTATAACCCGGACGTTTTAATATTCCAGGGTGCGTAGTACCGATTTAAAACCGACCTTACGGCCCAAGGGATAGGGTCGAAGGATTCCGGCAGCGCCTTATTTGCCGCCTTGTCACGTCGCTGCCGCGAAATACACCTCACCAGCTACCTCGGTGCGCCGGTCTACCACCAGCTCCACGACCGGTCAACTCCTCGCAGCCGCCCTTGCTGACTCCGATCGCCTTTTAAGGAGAGTACCGAACTACGGAATAAAACCAGACGGGCTTCACCCACGACCTATTTTTTTTTAAAATAAATTATTTTATTGTTGATGACGTTGCTGTTTATTTTTATTAATTTAAGAACCTCATCCTGGGGAACAGAGCGTATCACTGGCGCCCTCTAACGTGGTCAAAGGTCTGGTTTTACACCGTAGTAGTTGTGTGTTACGTGTCTATTTTTTTTTATTTTTGTGAACGTTTTTTGTTTTTTTTTGGTTGCCCGTAGCTAGAGTGTATACCCTGTTCATATAATCTTGTTTTTTTTTGTGAAGTAGAATATTATATTTTGTCTATTAATTGTCTTTGCATCTTTGTTCGTTTATTCCGCCAAAGTTATTGCACTTGGACAGTCGAGCACAAAAGTGTTAACTTTATTAAATATATTGTATGGGTATATACACTAGTTGCAAATTGTTAATGCTTATTTTTCTTTTGGTTTTGTGATTGTTTCTTTTGATTTTTTTTCCCTTGCTTTAATTTTATTTTGCTGTGTGATTTGTCAACCATAAACGTGTTCAGTAGTATATTTTGTAACAGAACGGAGCTTTATTACAATACTTGTTCAACATCTTTCTTATTGCGGTGTACTTAAGTTTTTTTTTTGAAAATTATTGATTTCCGGTATTTAATTTAATTATGGACTTCCCCGTGAAATTTTTGTCGCTCCAAAAGGCTGAACTGGAGTACGAGGTGCACATTAGGGGCACTACTCCTGCAGCTACTGTTCAGGATTTGCGGAAGCAAATTGCGAAATTAGGGCCGTTTTTTCCTTCTGAGGATATTTTAGAAAGTCCATTTAAAATAGAGGATGACTTGAATGGAGCCAACGAAGTCCTCGCGAAGATCAAGTCTCTCCTTGATTCTTCGTCAGATAGGAATGCCTTGCTGCGAGTGCAAAACTATTTGCACCACCTTTATCACCGACTTAAGCGGATGGGGGTGGATGAAGCATCCCTACAGGCACATGAGGCCTGTGTGGACGAATTTCAGGCTTTGTTTGAGCGGTTCAATTCCGTTAAGGACGATGTTGTGGTGGACAAGTTGGTGGCCCCTATTGCTCACAGCAATCCTGAACAGCAGCCAGCTGTGCCTCCTTTAAATATTAATGTGTCATGCGACCGTGGTGTTACTAGTGAACTGCCTAAGATTAAATTTGACGGTAAAACATGCGTCCGAGCATTCATACAGCGCGTTACCGAATTTAGCAAAGCTAGGAACATCTCATCATCCAAACTGCTGTCTTTCGCCACGGAGATATTTACCGGTGACGCATTACACTGGTTTCGCGGTGTCCAGGGTCAGGTTTCTGATTGGGATGAATTAATTGTACTCCTTAAGAGTGATTTCGACCAAGCAGACTTTGAGTATCGGTTGCTTGCGGAAATACGTGCAAGGACTCAAGGGGAGACCGAAAATATAACCATTTATTTGGCTATTATGACGGGACTTTTCGCGCGCCTATCTAAATCTCTATCAGAAGAGGATAAGCTGGAGATTCTCCTCCACAACATTAGGCCTTGCTATGCAAGCACATTGGCTTCTGCTACCAAGATTGCTGATATTGACACTCTTAAATCGCTGTGTCGTAATTATGAAAACATCCAGGCACGTCTTGCTGGTTTTCGTGAACCTCCCAAACAGACATCGGACACCATGGCACCTGAATTTGCATATTGTGGTCATTCATCACATAAAACTAATAACAATAATA
Source organism: Eudemis profundana (assembly GCA_947034925.1). NCBI lineage: Eukaryota > Metazoa > Arthropoda > Insecta > Lepidoptera > Tortricidae > Eudemis > Eudemis profundana. The sequence continues at coordinate 3,003,977 of OX344808.1, forward strand.
ACACAAATCACAGTCAACAAAATTATAATCAAAATTCAAATTATAACTACAGTAAAAATAAAACTTATCCTAATTATAAATCTAATAATAGTAATAAATATGTACATGCGATGCATACTTCAACCCCCAGATCATTGTTTTGCCCAAGGTGTCGTGTTAACACACATAACTTGCGCCAGTGTCAAGCGAATAAGGATAGAATAGTTTGTTTTGTATGTGGGCGTGAGGGCGTTAAAACACCTGAATGTCCAAATTGCAACAAGACCAAGCCAGGACCGTCAAAAAACTAGAGAGCCTGCAGGATTGTGATAAGGCTGTACAAAATAGTCATTTTGATAACGATGATTGGGTTAAATGGTTACAAACAGTAAATTTCTATTTTAATTCGTACAAAATCGACACAATCCTGCAAAATCAACCAGTTAACGACCCTCGGCCTTATGCATCTATACGGATTTACAACTTGACATTGTTAGGCTCATTGGACTCTGGCTCAGCTGTCACAATAGTTGGTAATAATATTTATCATACTTTGGAGCACCATGGCATTCAGCTTCAACAGGGTCCAAATATAACCGTTACCGCTGCTGGAGGTCAATCCATGAAAAGTATAGGTTTCATGCACTTGCCAGTTAATTTTGAAGACGCTTTTCATGTTGTCAAGGCTTTTGTTGTGCCAGACATTAACATAGACCTCGTTTTAGGTATTGACTTTTGGCATAAATTTAATATTTTTCCAAAGCATTTAACTAGCATTACCTTTTCTAGTGACTTTGTTTCAAATGCTAGTCTTGATGTGGATCGACCCTCCTTTTTACAACCCTACGATCATCTATCTGATACTGAAAGGTCCGTAGCCGACAACATAATTGCTCAGTTTAACGATATCTCTGCCGAATCCAAGGGGTTGGGTGAGACTGGGTTGATAACTCACCGAATTGATACGGGAGACGCGCAGCCTATTCGACAGCGTTACTACAGGATGTCCCCGGAAAAGCAGCGCATATTAACCGAACAGGTAGACGAAATGTTAGCACTCGACGTTATCGAGAGCTGTGAAAGTGCTTGGTCTTCACCGGTTCTCGTTGTGACCAAAAAAAATGGACAGCCCCGTTTTTGTCTCGATAGCCGGAAATTGAACTCTGTCACGAAACGCGACGCTTATAATTTGCCGTACGTGTCTGAAATCTTGGACAATCTCCGTGATGCTCGCTACCTTACCAGCATAGATTTGTCCAAGGCGTTTTGGCAGATTCCAATTGCACCGGAAGACAGGGACAAGACGGCGTTCTACATTCCGGGCCGTGGTTCCCTAAGATTTAAACGAACTGCGTTCGGCTTAACCAATGCACCGGCTACCCAGCAACGTCTGGTTGACCTGCTTTTTAAGGACTTCGAGCTTAAGGTGTTCGCGTATCTCGATGACATCATCATCGTCTCGAGTGATTTTAATTCTCATGTCTCCCTTTTGCTTCGCGTGCTAGAGAAATTAAAGCAGGCCAACCTGACGGTGAACCTCGAAAAGTGCCAGTTCTTTCGAAGTCAACTTAGATACTTGGGCTATGTTGTTGACAGTGGTGGGCTACGTACCGATCCTGAGAAAGTGCAGGCCATCCTCAATTACCCGACACCTACTTGTCGGAAGGACATCAAGCGCTTCCTCGGGACCGCTACATGGTACCGTCGTTTTGTCCCCAACTTCAGCACCATAGCCGGGCCTCTCAATAGGTTGACATCAAGCAAGAAGGGTGGTCCACCGTTCGTCTGGACTCCCGAAGCCGATGCAGCTTTTCAAAAGCTTAAGGAGTGTCTCGTTTCCGCTCCCGTTCTTTCCTGCCCTGCCTACGACAAGCCATTTGAAGTGCACACCGATGCCAGCAACTACGGTGTGGGTGCTATGTTAACCCAGACCGTGAATGGTAAGGAGCACCCTATTGCTTATATGAGCAGGTCGTTGTCAGCAGCAGAAAGAAATTTTAGCATCACAGAGCGCGAGACGCTGGCTGTAGTTGTAGCCTTGGAGCATTGGAGGTGTTATTTAGAGAATGGAAAGCCTTTCACCGTTTATACTGACCATAGTGCTTTAAAGTGGTTCCTTTCTCTAAATAACCCTACCGGTAGGTTGGCTCGCTGGGGTGTCAGGCTGTCCGCTTTTCATTTCGAACGGAAACATCGTCGCGGTGTCGATAACGTCATTCCGGATGCACTTTCAAGAGCAGTTCCAGTTAGCGCGATAAGTACATCAGGATCATTTTCGACGACTACCGACCCGTGGTACAAAAATATATACAACTCGTGCTTAACAAAACCGCAGAATTTCTCCAATTTTCTAATAAAAAATAATACTTTATTTAGACTTTCGAAGAATAAGCACGATCTAACTGATTTAGCCTCGGAGTTTTCTTGGAAGGAGGTTGTTCCGCGCGAGATGCGTGACCAGGTCATCCACGAAAATCACGCAGAGCCCACTGCCGGACATTTAGGCGTTTTTAAAACGTACCGTCGTCTTGCATTGCATTACTTCTGGCCAGGCATGCACCAAGACGTCGTGAAGTTTGTTGGTTCCTGCGCAAAGTGTCTTGCATACAAGGCCCAGAACCATCCGACCTTGGGTGAAATGGGACGTCCTAAAAAATGTAGCCGTCCATTTCAGGTCATATCCATAGATCTGATGGGCCCCCTGCCCGTCACGCGGAAACAAAACAGCTACATATTAGTTGTTACATGTTGTTTTAGCAAATTCTGCCTCGTAACTTCTTTGCGAGCGGCTACTGCAGTTACAGTATGTAAATTTCTGGAAGACAGCGTTTTTCTCGTTCACGGAGTCGCTCAGACTATTTATTTAGACAATGGGAGTCAATTTATTAGTAAGGTCACGGAATCTCTTTTCAAGCAGTACAAGGTGCCTAACGTAAACTTCACCCCAAAATATAGCCCGCAAATAAATCTTGTCGAAAGGTACAATCGCACAATTATTACATGCTTATCAACGTATGTAGAGGATGATCATCGTTCGTGGGATGTTTTCATTCCAAAGGTGCAGTTCGCAATAAACAATTCGGTGAATGAAGCAACTGGGTTCACTCCTTCATTCTTGGTATACGGTAGAGAGATCGTTACTTGCGGCTCACATTATATAGATCATGATGATGATCAAGGTGATGAGCTCCTATTCCTTCCACGTGACATATACGCCGAAAATTTAGGTTGCCTTTCAGATATATTCGATAAGGTCCAAAGTAAACTTTGGCAAGCTCATATAAAAAACACGTCTCATTAGGTACAATCTGCGTCGCAAACCCATGGAGTTCAAGGTGGGCGACGTCGTAATGAAGCGTGCGTATGTCCTCAGCAACAAAGACAAATTTTTTAGTAAGAAACTGGCACCAAAATTCTTAAAAAGTCGCATTATAGAGAAAAAGTCTCCTTTAGTTTATATACTCGAAGATATGTCAGGAAAGAATATTGGCACTTGGCATATAAAGGATTTGAAGATGATTGGTTTAAATAAATAATAACATGTAAAATTGGCTACAATAAATAATTAAGTAATTGGCAAACTTATAAAAAAATACAGTCAATACTATGACTGTCGTGCATTACTTACCTCAGTTCATCATATACCTACCACCTAGAATACTTATAACTCTCGTATGGGTTACTGTTTTTTTTATGGTAAAATAGTAACCTCAATTAATTGAATGGCCGCATTAGTAACCTTTTATATGGTAACTATAGCTAGTTTGCAAGCGCGATGTATGAAGTTTGAATTTTGTATGAGTAAATACGTTAGTTAGCCTTAAAAGTACGGATTTTATTTTTTTCAGTATAATAAAATCCTTGCCTGACACGCGGGGTAATGTAACGTTGCACGTACATTTATTACTATTATTATTAAAAACAATGTACTTATTGTCAAAAAACCTAATTTACATCCTTAAAAATAAAAACTAATCTAAAAAGATTAAAAATTAAAAACCAGTAAACACTAACTTTAACTAAACACGAATAAAATAGCTATTACTAATAACAAATAATTATAAATAACAAATATAGTAACATCAAACTGGAAATAAGAAAATATTCACAAAACGTTTAACACTTGCGTGCGCGACGATAAACAACTTTAGTTAGAGATAAGCGCATAGCGCGCTGATTGGCCGTCGACTATTCCTTTTGTTCTGCATCGAGTGTTCTGGATGATTTTCTAACCGTCATTGCGACTCGTTACTTCCCGCAGTACACCTGTGCCGGTCGTTCACTAGAACGTATTTCTGTGTCCTCGTACGAGCCGGTACAATTTATATTTAATTAATAATTTTCATCCTTCCGACATATTCGGATATATTAATATCAACCAGTTAAATTCAGTGTTGTGTCCGCACCCCAATCGGGTAAGTTAAATGTTGAACAAGTATCATTTCTAAGTAGTGCTTAGCCTTAAGTTAGTGTTTGTGTTAAAGCCTAGTGCGCACAGTGTCCTAATACACTGTTTTCTCGCTATAGACTTGCACCTTGTGAAAAAGAACGTAACCGCCGTACGTTCCGTATGAACTTACGACCTTCTGTACCGATAAGGCGGAATTTCGAAATTACTTTTTATATTTGCAAGTATCTTAATACTGTGATTCTTCTAGTCTAAATTATTATTAAAAACGTAACTTTAAAACCATCTTTGTCACAAAAAGTTGACCGTTAAAATATTTATCGGCATACCCTTTTCTAAATTTGTTAAATAGTAACTGTAATCCTTTGTGCTTCCTTGCTTTTTTGTGACTCCGTTCTGATAGTGAACACCCACACCAACTGCTCTCGGCTTCTCCATCTTATTAGGCAAATAAAAGAAAGGGCTTTCACTATCAGAGGAGGAAATCGAGCCGATTATAACCCGGACGTTTTAATATTCCAGGGTGCGTAGTACCGATTTAAAACCGACCTTACGGCCCAAGGGATAGGGTCGAAGGATTCCGGCAGCGCCTTATTTGCCGCCTTGTCACGTCGCTGCCGCGAAATACACCTCACCAGCTACCTCGGTGCGCCGGTCTACCACCAGCTCCACGACCGGTCAACTCCTCGCAGCCGCCCTTGCTGACTCCGATCGCCTTTTAAGGAGAGTACCGAACTACGGAATAAAACCAGACGGGCTTCACCCACGACCTATATAGTTTTTAAAATAAATTATTTTTATTGTTGATGACGTTGCTGTTTATTTTATTTTAATTTAAGAACCACATCCTGGAGAACAGAGCGTATCAAATTTTAGCAAAAGTACTTCCACCACCACCATTCAAATACCACCAAAAAAATGGGTTAAGTGTTTGTATCTTTCCTGGTGGATATCAAAAAATTAATAGCTTTAAAAGCCTAATTTTTTTGCACTATAAATAAATAATAATAAATGAATATTAGGGGACAATCTTACATAAATCGAACTAGTCCCATAGTAAGCTCAATAAGGCTTGTGTTATGGATACTAGACGACGATATATTTAATAAATACAAATACTTAAACACGTAGAAAACATCCAAGACTCAGAAAGAAATATCATTGCACAACATAATATTTGCTCTTACCGGGATTCGAATCTAGGACAGTCAGCTTCGTAGGCAGAGTCACTAAGCACTTGGCTAAACTGGTCGTCAAAAATTATAGAGAGTTTATTAAATGTGTGTAGATAAATATATGCATTTGAAATCGTCATGACCAGATTATTAGTTATTGTACAGTTTTGATATTTATTTCTATCAATGTCATATACATTCAGCAAGAACGCGCATTACACATTTTACTGAGATATAATTGAACAACAAGCATAACCAAAGATAATGAAAACAAGTCTAATGTGCAAGATTGTAGTTGACAGATAAGCAATTTTCTGAATAATATTCGTTTTAATATTAGAAAAAGAGCTACAAGGTAATTTAAAGTTCTGAAGTACTTTTCTCTGTTAGCGAATGAGTTGAACTTTAGCACAGATACTGAATAAGGTTCTGTTCAAAATTTTGTAAAAATCAAGTGAGCGCAAACACGGATTTTATCTTATGTAGTTTAGATGATTGTGTGCCCACCTTCCGACTCCAGGAGCATTCCACAAAAATGTTTCGTAAGGGACACTACCTTTTTAATACTTTTGACAAGGACCATTACGTAAAACAAGAGGACTGTCATTCTCCATACTTTGGATTGTAAGTTACAATAAGTTACAAGTTGTAATTGTAACCCGACCGCTAGGGGATTTCCGGGCAAAAACTAGATGGCGCTAAAAAACTAAACATTTAACGATGTTATAATTGAACAAAGAAACATAGTATAATAACAATTAGTTCGTAAACAGCTAATAATAAATAAATTCTAACATTTAAATACTGTGTCACGTTTGCAAAGTTGAATAATTGTAAATAATATAATGCTTTTACCAATCTTATACATAGATGGCATTGTAAATTCGGGGAACAGCTTTTTGTATCGAGAATGACAGTCCTCTTGTTTTAATGGTCCTTGCTTTTGACATGTAAAATAGGAAGCTGAATGCCGGTATAGTAATATTATAAATTAATAACTTGGCTTTAAAAGGGGTAGTGTTTCTTTGCAGCTAATAAGTTTTATTAGGGTAGCTAACATAGCGTGTCGTAAGGGACAAAAAGTAGACGTTTTCATGGAATGCTCCTCCATCATCAGATCAGCTCGCGGGTAGCATAATCTTGTATTGTCACCGAACTTACCTATAGGAGGTACCGTACAGTAGAGGGTGGAAAAAATCTATGGGCCCTGGAGGGGAACTACCTTAAATCCTTTAGTTAGCTCATTTTACTGAAAGGAAACATTCCTTCATTTAAAAAAAAATACAAAACTCCATTAAATGTACAACACTATGATTTTAAGCAACGGTTTGAAAGGTGCGCGTCAAAAACGTAACGCCTGGAGGCACGTCACTGTGTATACAGTGCGTCAACGTCTTTTGAGCCGAGGTTTGGTCGCAATTTAACACAGAAAATACAGATTAATGTTATGGTTGCTACAATAACTTCATACAGATTAAAAAATAAAGAAATAACAAGACTCATTCGGACTGAATAAATGTTTAACTAACGAGTACAAAATATTGTATTTCCCTGGCACGAAGGAAATAATTCCCTAATATACTCTTATTCATGATATGTTTTCTATGTATGTATGTAACAGCGGCGTGGCGCCCAAAGAACTCGATTTCTACCGGCTTGGCTAATATTAGGCATTTGACCACCTTATTCTACAGCTCTTAAGGAAAATGTACCTACGCCAAATCTGCACTCGCCCAAGGATATCTTTCACGCCACGCCACCGGTATGTAAACACTTTATTGCTCATAGAATCATACAAAAATCAATGGTTATGTGCAAAGGCGAACTTATCGCTGTAAAGGATCTCTTCCAGCTCCTTATGAGCTAATGAGAAAGAATAACTAGGGATTTCTTTGTTTCCCATAAACTTATTGTTCCGAATTTTGAAAGTCAGAAATTGATTTCCATATAATTTATGTCCATAAATATCATTAGTCATAATTTTTTTACGTATAATGATTAATAATTCGAACTTTCACAATCCATAATGTTATACGTCATACATTACAAAAGTAATAAAATTGATATCCATAACCTAGAAAGGCATACCGGTAATTGTTCAGAAATAGTTAAAGGCATACATTTATAAGTAATAATTGTTGTTCGTCATATCGTTTCATTGGGATCCCCTTGTTACCCATAAAGTTATAAGTCATACTGTATTGTTAGTCATAACTATGGAAAACCGAATCAGAGCACCCCACTCCCACGTGGTCTTGTCTGCCCTACCCCTAGAGTGTTTTTGCAAACCCGGAGGCGCGGAGGGAGAGCAGCCCTCGCCCGCTGGAACGAAGCGCAGCACCCGGGCGAGCCGCAGCGGCTGAGGCTGGTCGCCGAAGGCGACCAACAAGCCGAGGCTGCGGAGGTGAGCGTGGGTGCATGCGCTTCGTTTCGCGAGGGCGGTGGGGCTGCACTGCCCGCAGCGCCGGAGCCGTTGCATGGCCAAATTATGGTTTCAAAATCAAATATTTGGCAATAGTCAATACTTTCGATATTTTAACAGCCAAAGTAATATTATTTCGATATTTCACTTGTAGATTTTGTTTGTTATTGAGATTTTCAACATTTCAATAGATTTTTAATATTTAGAATTTAAAGGTAAGTAGTAATATTACCTACTACTTACCCACTTTATTTGTGCTCAGGTCTCAGGTACCCACATTATTTAGCGCCACAAGTAATAAAAGAACGCGTCGTATTGAATCATAATATTAGTGTGATAGGTATTATTATCTGTGATTTGTATTTATCAGTTCGTTCTATAATTTTATGAATAAGGACAAAACGTGCTTGCAATTTTTTTTAAATGGTTATATTATTATTTTGAATAGTATTAAGTTTTATACCAGTATGACCGTGAATGGTATGACTAACTAATTGTATGACTAACAATAATTATGACCTGCGAAAAAAAGCCTTCCAATAATTATTCCAAGTGATTTTATTACCATTAAAAATCGGAAGTGTTATACTATGGCAATAATGAATGTTATGACTTTAAATTTTCGGAGTAATAATAATTATGACTTCCGAAAATAGTAATACCAAGTTATGATTCAAAATTGTATGACTTCCAATAATATGACTTATAAAAATTATGACGAAAAATGTTATGGGCAACGAAAATCGGAACAACAATTTTATGGGAGACAATATATTAGACCCGAATAACTAGCATCAAAGAATATAGACAAACTAGCAAATTTAATTAATTTTGTTTATGTCAGGGCTGCCAATAACAAAGCGAACTCTCACCGCACCCGGGTAACTGTGATCAGCGGGTTATTGGCCGACATATAAATTAATTTGTAATTCCCAATCAACGCTTAATATAGTTACGCGGCGCGTATGTATAATTAGTGGTTGATAGTAGTTTATATGACTCACTAAAGTTCAACAAAGGCATTAAAACACGAGTGTGGGTTTATGGAACCTATCTATCTTTTTCTTAAGGTTAACTGGTAGAGAATGCCATATGGAATTAAGTTCGCCTTTTGTACGATAAGTATTCTTTTGTGCAATAAAGTTGAAATAAATAAATGAACCTGCTGACAGGTGAGTTTCATACTATTGTGGCCTTCTTTCTGGCTATGTGACCGAAAAACTCTAGTATTCTGCGTAGACAGATGGCTGACAGTCTAGCCTTGATGTTCAGTTCGCGTAAGATAGATGCGTCAGAGCGAAAAGCTGTCCAAGGAACTTGCAGCATTTTCCTTCAGCACCACATCTCGAAAGCATCAATACGGTCACGGTTAGCTTTTTTCTGAGTCCAAGTCTCAGCTCCGTAGCTGGATATGGAGAAGACTAAAGACTTGACTAAATTCGTTTTAGTTTAGCGTGAGATGTTGCGATTTCTCTATATGCCTTTTATACTTTTACCCAGTTGTAAATATTTGAGCGTAATCTGACACCATCAAACTTTTCATTGAACAAAATGCAGTGATAAAGTTGCGCAAGAGCATTCTCATCCAACTAATTACTGTATTTAACTGTTGAGGATTCGCGAATGAACCCAAAATAGTTTGCCGTTGAAAGTTTTGTCGGAATATATGGGAGTTGAAACGAATAGCAGTTGGTGAATTTCAATTTAATTGCGAAAGCCACAGTAGCAGCGGCACAGATAGATCACTATAACGATAGTTGTAGTTGTATGAATGCATCATGGATGGTCGCCACAACACAATTTTTCCAATATAAAAGTCTGCAAGTTTTTGATATCTGTACAATGCGTTTGCGGATTCTGACCTACTTTGGCCACATAATGAGAAGGGGATATAAAAGCCTTGAAAAGCTGATCATTGTTGGTAACACGGAGGGTAAACGAGCCCAGAGTCGGTCACCAACCAGATGAAGCGATCAAGTGAAAGGCCCATCCTCAACCAAGATTTGCTCGGTCGTCAGAGACGCGATGAACAGGCACCGGTTGAGGCAGATCATAAAAACTAGGTATAGACCATCCATATCCACCGATGACAATGATTCTCAGTCATGAGGGATCGACCACAGAGAGAGAGAGAGACAGCAATGCATTTCCATGTATTGGGTGTGCTGTCTATAGTATCTAATATTTTATTTCGGAGATCAGAAAATTTGAGTAATTAGGTATCAGGCGGTGCCGCTGTTAAGAAAACTTTTTAAAGGCAGTTTTGATATATATTTATTTGTATGTATTTGTCCTGTTTTCTGCTCTCTTTGATAATAATCTGTATTTATTATGCGCCCACTCTACTACCCTAAGGTTGTCTAGAAGAGATCGCTTATTAACGATCAGACTGCCTGTTGTTTACCATTTATGCTCTTTTAGATTTAAGTTTTTGTAATCTTTTGTTTTGGTGCACAATAAAGAATATTGTATTGTATTGTAAAACTCACCCGTCCAGGTGGTGTAGTGGTTAGGAGGACGTTGACTCAGCAAGAGAAAACGCTGGTTCGAATCCGGCCTTTACTACAGAAGTTCACGTTAAATGTTTTGGTGCACAATAAAGAATATTGTATTGTAAAACCCACCCGTCCAGAGGGTGTAGTGGTTAGGAGGACGTTGACTCAGCAAGAGAAAACGCTGGTTCGAATCCGGCCTTTACTACAGAAGTTCACGTTATATATTTTGGTACACTATAAAGAATATTGTATTGTAAAACCCACCCGCCCAGGTGGTGTAGTGGTTAGGAGGACGTTGACTCAGCAAGAGACAACGCTGGTTCCAATCCGGCCTTTACTACAGACGTTCACGTTAAATGTTGCAATGCATTTAGTATTTGTATCAATACTCGGAATAAGGATTATGGTGTTTCCACATTAAATTATAGGGAACTTGCAGGAACTACAGGTAGACTAAATCGACAAAAGAAACACTATGCGGACTGTAAAGGAAACTGATCAGGCCTGAAAGAAATGTCATACTGGTTATAAATGTCAATGTTAAGTCGTGGCTATACTAATAATACGACGTATAGAAGTTTCTTTTTACCCGACTGCGGCGAAGCCCAAAGCGGGTTATGTGTTTGACCTGTAGTATGTGTGTATATATATACATGTCCGTTCCTATGTCCGCTCATAACTACTCAACGGCACAACCGATTTTGATAAATGATGCATCAGTCGATTCGTCTTGATGGCGCAAGTGTCACTGGGTATGAAGTTCGTTAAAATAAACAAAATTGCGGACTTTATGCACTTTAAAAGTGCACCGCGGTCGGGTTTTTTTAGTAAAGATATTTATTCTAACAAAACTGTTGCCCGGGTCCGACCACCGGACGAAACGCACCGCATCCGACCGCCTCTCTCTATCGCATAACGCGTACTAATCCGTGCTCTTTCTGGTCGCTGGCTAAGGCCCCCGGGGGGGACTCACGCAGTGAAATCGCTGAGTGAGTCACTCCTCCCTCTCTCTCACTCCCACTCCACACTCTCTCCTCCCCCTATGAAAGGGTATAAATCAGACTTTAGCGAGGTTCAAAAAGGCGCAAGTCTCATAGTAGCAGTGCCATAAATAGGGTGGTGCCACCGGTGCCCAGGTACAGGGCGTAGACTCGGGGGGGGGGGGGGGGCACAAGAATGGAAAGACCAGGCAGAACCCTAGGTAAAAACAAGGGCGCAGTTATAGAAGCTCGCACAGGGCGCAGAAAAGGCTATTTACGGTACTGCATAGTAGGACTAACCCTCTTTGCTTTTAGCTCATATCTGACTTTTTCTTTTCTTACTAGAGGCACTGAATTTCAATGCGATAATAAACCTGGATCGAGTTAATCATTGCCAAATTTTGATACAATTGAACTAATATACCGAGTAGAAATAGTAATATGGAACTAGGTAGTAATCTAATAAAACTATTATTCTGCCGTAGCTGTGCCGTTAACGCAAACTTAAATTGTTGCGGCATATTTAGATTTAAACGTATTGCCTCAATATATTTCGGGCACACGCCGCGCCTGCGTGGTAATATCGCCTCGTTTATTGCAACGTGGTTGATGCGAGTGCTTAGTGCGAGCGCCATTTGTCCCACTTACTATGGGCGTGCAACTTTATTGGGGACCGGGTAAGGAATAAGAGCGTTTACATCGCGATATCGTCGATTGTAGGTCAATTGTCGTGAGGGACAGCGATATGCCTGTCCATTTTGCAATTGAATCTATGGTCGATGATATATCGATATCAGCCTCTGTCCTTTTTACGCTATAGCAAAGAACAGGGAAATATAAGGAATGTTGTGAACCATAAGCATATGGGTTTTGAGTAGATGTGAAAGCGCTCTGAGGAACATACAGTTCACTTTGATGAATTCTCGGTACCCTTTTTCAACTTCTTAGAATATCTGTGTCCACTGTTGGACATATGCCTCTTGCATGTATTTCCAATTAGTTCCTGATGCGGCGATTCTACTTCAGGTAGGCCCTGCTGCCTTTTTGATGTCGTCGGACCATCTGGCTTGCTGTCTTCCAACGCTTCGGCCAGTGTAGAGGTCTCCAGTGTAGAGCTTGCTGGCTCCATCTGTCATCGTCTCTGCGACATATATGGCCGGACCATTGCCACTTTAGTTGCGCAACTCTTTTGCCGATATCGGTGGCTTTCGTGTGGCGAATGTCCTCGTTCCGTATTCTATCTCGCAGTGAGATTCCGAGCATTGAACGTTCCAAAGATCGCTGTGCCACATTCTCGGTAGTGCCATACGAAAATTTCCCGGTTCTCCACTCCCTACCCGTGATCGAGTCCGCATAGCCGGTGGGTATTTGTGCCACAGGGGTTGTCGCACCAACACCCCGCCGGCACGCCACCAGTAGGGCCAGTGGACTGATAATGCCGCGGGTGGCGGCTTACCCAGTAGAATACTCGCGTGGTAAAAACCCGCGGGCCACTGGTGGCAGCCACAAGCTGCGGGCGAGGTTTTTGATACATTTTGTATGGCACCGGCGCACATTGGGCGTGCTCGAGAGTGGCGCGCGCTCGCTACTTGTGGTCGCGTTTCGTGGCAAAGTATAAAGACGAATAAGTAGACATGCAAGAGCACATCTGTGTGAGTGCGATCCATACTGGAGCACTCTTACGCATTCTTAAAACTTTGCTTGTAGTGCGTTCGCACAAGGCGCGCACACATTCAAACGCGCGATGTAGCTTTTGTAGTAAGAAAAATTACTGCTATTAAATATACTGTGCTAGTGGTCCAATGTGTGGCCGCTCTTAGTGTGAGAGAGAGCTTCCTACATACATGTATATACATATTTTAATTTATATTAAGTTTACTGCGGAATAGAGCGGCAGGCAAACAGTTGGTGTTAACGGTTTGTTTGCTCTTAAGTTTGAGGAAAGGGTTAAGTCAAACGGTGAGTTATTGATAATTAAGGCAAATGTACCTACTGAAATTTGAAACAGTTGAATAGAATGTAAGAAAATAACTACAAATCATGCTCTCTAGACGTCAAAAACTCGTCGTCCAACCTACCACTGTCATAGCCCGTGATATCTCAGGAACTACTGTTGCTATCGGTTTGAAATTTGGAATAGTATATAATTTACTTTTTTCTTAAAGGGGCCCGAAATGGAAGGACGAACATTTAAAGTTGGGCTATTTTATCAAGTGGAGTATCAAATGAAAGGGATTAACTTGTAGATTCCAAACCCGTTTAATTTTTCCACTTAATTATATACTTTTTGATTTAGGACGAAAAAAAAAAACAGTCCCCTCCCCTATCATCGTACAAATTACTGAACAGAAAAATCTGTTATAATTATTAATTATTGTATGTTCCAGAAATCCCTCGTATTACTCTTAGATCACGGACTCGCTGCCTGTTAGCTGTACCTGCGGCTCGCACTGAGTCACACAGGAACTCACCGCAGCTCCGGGCCTTGACACTGCTAAATGCGCTTCTGACATCAAAACCTGAATGTGACCTGTTTGCATGGCGATGGACGGCTGTGTATAGAGAGTGCCTCAGGTTTTGTGAGATGATGGATGATAGGCCTTCTAGTGTTCCGCTTTAAATACATTTACATAATTATCTAGTTAAGTTATTTGTATTTTTTTGTTATATGTAGTTTCACAGTGCACACCACTCTGAAAACAAATTTAATATCGCGGTAGCCAAAGAAAAAAAACACAGTATGAAATAGATAATTGTTCCTCCTCCCTCAATTCCAACGGAGTACAATAAATTTCTTCGTCGCTGATATCATCGGAACTCATTTTGAAATTTTATTTATCAACCACAAATATAAAATCCAGCTACACGACAAAAGTTTTTTAATTTTCCCTACAATCCCTCCATGTTTAATTTTTTTTAAGGAAGTCGTCCGTATTTCGCTTGTGCAGTGTTTGAATAGACCCGGGCCATTATACACAACCTGATATAGATACATCATAGTGGATAGATGATAGTGGACACTTTTTTTCTTCTATCCGAGACGATAGTACGCGTGATTCTGAGTAGAAATGATGTAAAATTTCTCAGATATAAAAAAAAGTTAAGTGTACAGCTTTAAAAAAAAAATGGCCCAAGTGCGCGACAGTCATCAAAAATACTATCAAAAAAATTTTTTTTTGACATGTGGCCGTGTTGCAGTCACTAAACGACATGTATGCACATATTGTACATATCAGTACGTACATATCTTTGGGAATCAATATCGATTTGTGTAAGTACCTAAATGCTACAAAAATATGATAAGACGAAAGAATTTCATATTTTAATATTCATTTTATAAAAAAATACTCAAAACAAATTTTATCGAGTTAAGTGCACGACAAAAACACAATCAGCTCATAAAAATATTAACTTTCTCTTCAACAAAAGGAAGGAGAGTCCGCGTAATATCATTATCATTTTTATTGGCCTCAAATGAACACCAAGAAATAAAAACTTTAAAATAAAAGCTTTTAATTCCGATTTAATTTGCCTTTGTCCTTTGTTCTTTAAAATGGTTCCCTAGATACTTTTTGCTTAGAGAATTGTTGTTTTTTAATTTGAAAAGCATTAAAAAGTTTGCATTTTGATTAAGAAACCGGTGCACGCAGCAAAGTGCAGAGTTTAATACAGAGAAATGTTTAAGAGCTGTTTTCACTTTAGGAAGACAAGGTGTCCTGCAATAAGTATTTTAAAAAGTAAAACATGCAAAAGTATCTGACGTAAAAAAAACCTACTTTGAAAGAAGTTATGATTTTTATGCCACACTTGGCTATAAAATGACTGCGCGTACGGAAAAAGCCGCTTTCTGGCCAAGTATAGACATAAAATGATGTGCACAACACGGAAGGTAATAAAGAAAGCCCTCGATCGCATATTTACGTCCCTCGCTTGTAGCTCGGGCCGCAAACTTCTGCGATCTAAGCCTTTCTTTGTATTACCACCCTAGTTATGTAATGTACTATTTTAATCCAGGTACAAAATTTCCATGTACACAATTGAAAGGTATAGTCTGAACTCTATGCAAAATCACGGATCACACCGGTAAGAAATGCAAAAATAAATATAATAAATAAATATTGCGGGGACAACCTTACAACTTCGAATCGAGCTAGTCCCAAACTAAGCAATGCTTGTACTATGGGTACTAGACGACGATATACATACTTATATAGATAAATACATCCCACTAATATTATAAATGTGAAAGTTTGTGAAGATGTTTGGATGTTTAGATGTTTGGATGTTTGGATGTTTGTTACCTAATAACGGGGTAACAACTGGATGGATCGCGCTGAAATTTGGCAAGAAAGTAGTCCAAGTCCTGGATTGAAACATAGGATATTTTATATCCCGGTAAAGAGTTCCTTTGGGACAACAACGGGAACAACGCGGGCGAAGCCGCGGGAAAATGCTATAATATATAGAAAACTTAATAGGAATAAGAATAAATTGATCAAACAAGTATTATACAGTGATCACAACTATTTTTTTTAGAGGATAATCTTACACAAATCGAACTAGCCCGATACTCCATACTAGACGACGATATATTTAATAGATACAAATACTTAAATACATAGAAAACAAAACTAAACTATATACTATAACATACAAGTAAAGAGTTATTCCCATGTCTGAAGCCTGAACTATGATTTCATGTGTGTTTCAGACAAAGGGCACTAACGAAACTCTAATGCACTAATCGGACTGTCCTCAGTGATCAAAGTGATCAATCACAGGTGACCGAAGCCAGAATCAGTTGCGGCACTGACCGCAAAAATGCTCAAGTAATTTTAACGGGGTAGCACTAATTAACTAACACATTATCATATCGCAGATTAGCAAAGCAATATTTTTGTTTTAATTAACATGGATTTCCGCCAAGTAACGCCTGAATCCTGATTCAATCAATAAACTAGAAGTATCTTTCTAACTAAACTGAGATTATCGGGTCCAACCACCGGACGGCACGCTCGCGAAACGCGTGCTCTTTCTGGTCGCTAGATAAACCCTCCTGGAGCACGATATACGGTAGTTTTTCTTCGAACAAAAGGTACATCGGGAGCACGCATGTGTGCGCGCCGTGTACGGATGCACCACAGGCAATAGGGTTGCCAGATGGTCGGGAATTGGTGGGATTCTCCCGATTTTTTGTATGTTCTCTCGAGTCCCGACAAAGAAGAAAATCTCCCGACGAACGACTTCATTTTAAAAGTTATTCCGATCCACTCAAGGTGGCCAGCGGAAATTTCTACTGTTTCAGGCTAAAAAAAAAGCTCGGGCGTCGAGCGCGTAGGGCATCTCCCGACCAAAGTCTTAAAATCCCGACATATTGCTTCCTGTTCCCGATAATACGGTAATTCCATCTGGCAACCCTAACAGGCAAGCATTGCCGACTGCGCGAGACTGCCACAGTATGGCGTTCACTCACACAGACGCGCGCCGTGCGTCTGTGTAAATACGTGTCGCGCGCTCCTAAATTACACTTTGCCTGGAGGGGCAGCATTTGGAACTAGTAGCCACGTGACAAAATCGCGGAGTTAACTACAGTAAAACTCCCTTAAGGCGATTTTGAAGGGACCCAGCCAAAAACGAGTCATAAGCGTGATAAAAATGTATGAAAACAATACGGAACGGCGGGACTAGCTTATCTAAAAACCTACTAACCCTGTTTTCTATTATAAATCAGCTTACGGAGCACCATTCCGCTTATGATTAATCAATCATTAATCCTCCAATGTCGATTCAGAGTCAGTTGAAATCCGAGTCTGATCTGGATCGGCAAAATACTGCGACAAAAGCGAATTTCCCACAAGTTACTTAATTGAAGTCTCGTCCGTTCCCCAATTCATTTATTTTACACGAACTGCAGTTGCAATGACTGGTGATTTGCATGTTAAACGTCATTTCGGTGCTACATGATGGAATGAAGATATTCTGCGTCCGATAATAATTCTTTGTGTTGGTTTTTTATGTTTTTAACCGACTACAAAAGAAGAGTAGGTTTTCAGTTCGTCGGAATATATTTTATGCCACACCTGGCCAAAAAGTGGCTTTTACCGCACGCTACGCCGCTTTCTGGCCAAGTGTAGACATAAAATGATGTACGTTGTGTACATCACACGGGAGGTAATAAAAAAGCCCTCGATCGCATATTTACGCCCCTCGCCTGCGGCTCGGGCCGCAAACATCTGCGATCTCGGCCTTTCTTTGTTTTACCACCCAAGTTGTGTAATGTACCCACTATTATTATGTAGGATGTTCCCTGATTACAAGAAGACGTTGGAGCCGATTACTAAATGCCATTTTTCCGTGAATTTGCCACACAAATAACCTATTTGCCACACAACGAATGTATGACACGGGGTTTCCTTTTCTATCCAGCTGACCGTAGCATTATACTATATGACACCGTAGGTATAATTGTGACTTCCGTTAGTTTATAACGCTCGGTCTTTCTTTGTTTTACCACCCTAGTTGTGTAATGTACTATTATCAGACATCACATAACTATGTCAGCAAGAAAGCACTTTGAAAGCATGCAGAAAAATTGTGATTTACATTCTTTTAATGCTATAAATAAGGGAAAGCTGGCTGTGTCTCGCATACGCCTTGCAAAATTTAGGAAGTCAATTATTGGAAAAGCCGTGCATTTTAACAATAAAATTCCTACTCCAATAACTGATCTTCCTGATCATATACTTAAGAAAATAGTTAAGGATACATTGACGCACAATTCTTACTATAAGGTGTCAGATTATATATCAAATAAAGATGTTTGGAAAAATGCAATACCTGACCCGAACATTAACCGTCATAATAAGTTTAAGGAATGTATATTGTATTGACAGACATAAGTGTATTAGTATACATACATGAGAATAAATTAATTGAATAACTATATTTCTGTCTGAGACAAATAATTTCGCTATCTTAATGAAAACTTTTGTTGTTTCAGACTTAATATTTACTTACTTAACAAAGCAAACAATACGAGTAAATAAGACATTAGCGAACAGACAACAGAACGCAATCAAGAATCTTTATTCTGAACATAATTTACATGACAACGTATTCATATGCAAAATATGGACTTGTAAAGACTTTATGAATGTAGCACATTGTTTTACAAACAAAGCTACAACAATAAGATCAGATAGGGAGTGTTTTAGATAATAATCTTGAATTAATAATGTACTGTGATGAGATTGGAAGTAATATGGGCAATTACTTAAACTTTTACTTAAAGGGACTGAGCGCAATCAGCAATTGTCTGCCTTATAGTAGCCTTGATCATTTCTCAAAACAAATATTGAATGATAGTAATATTCATTCCAAGACTACTCTGCTTATTCTTATAGGGAATAGGGGTAGTGTGAACAAAAATAATTTGATTAAATTTCTAGAAAAGTTAGACAGCCTTGCAGTAAAAGAAATTATTATGTTCACATTCCCCTATTGCAATCAAGTGTCAAAAACAGAAAATGATACTAGATACAACTTAAATATATACCTGTATAATTTTTGTACATATAGTAGTAAGTTTACAATAATAGACACAAACAAATATGTAAGTAAGGTATTTTTGACTAAAGGTAAGTTTTACCTTTCTAATTATTATAGAAGACAAATAGCTTTGTCGCTATCATATTTATTAGACATTTCTGCCAAGAATTTGGCAGGTTCTGCTCCTATTGAGCAGTCCAATAATGTGAACTTGGAGTTGGTTCCTATTATAACCAATAATTTAAATTAAATGTTAAGACAAAGGAGTACTCTGTCTCTGGCAATTTGGTTCTAAGTAAATCCAATGAATGCTGCAAACATAAAAGTCACATCCACCTGGTGCATCAAAATATTCAGTGCATTAGAGGGAAAGACTTAGCGATTGAACTTTTTTTGAACGATTACAATATAGATATTCTTTGTATAACCGAACATTGGTTAGAAAATAATGAACTAATGCCTCAATTTAAGAATCACCAGGTGGGTAGTTCGTTCACCAGACTAAGTTCCATACATGGTGGGTCATTAATCATATTAAATAGACAATTAAAATTTAAGGAACGTAAGGATATTGTATCCTTGTCTGTTGAACGGACCATAGAACTAAGTGCCGTAGAATTAGATTTATTTATTGTTGTTTGTGTCTATAGGCCGCCTTTAAGTGATTTTGAACTCTTTGAAAACGTAATGGAATCTGTGTTACATAAAATAATTGCTACTTCTAGTAAGAAATTACTTATATGCGGCGACTTCAATGTAAATATTTTGGAAAATTCAACAGTAAGTGTCAGATTGTTGAATCTTTTCAAATCTTGTAATCTCAGACCCATATTTATGGAGCCAACTAGAGTGACCGCTACTAGCGCCACCTGCATTGATAACATTTTCACTGATATTCTTCCTAATACCAAAAGTGTAATCAGCAAGTTAGAATCAGATCATCTTGGCCAACTAATGGTATTTGAGTCATTAAGGAATAATATCTTGAGAAAACAAATTAATTTTGTACCAGTAACCACGGACCGTGTGGAACGAATGAGGGACAGTCTAGTTCAGGCGCTACCCTTTTTATCTTCCGACACGACTCCTAACGACATGCACAATTCATTCTTTCACACTTTTATGGAACATTATAACGCAATATTTACTTCTAAATCGGTCGTGGTTAGTGGTGCACCAGTTTTTAGTGAGTGGGTTACTGAGGACTTACATAAACGTAGACAGGAATTGTATGCCTTGTATGAGGAACGGCGGTTCAATACGAGTGATGAATTTAAAGAGCACGTGAAAGAATATTCGAAGAAATTTAAGATAGATTGTCATTTAGCTAAGCGTAATTACTTAAGCCAGAAAATTAGAAATAGTTCTGATATTATTAAAACAACCTGGAAAGCAATTAATGTAGAGACTGGTCGATCGAAGCACACAGTAAACGATCTTAAACTAAAAATTGATGGCAAAATTGTAGATTCCAATTTAGAAGTAGCAACAGAATTTGAAAAGTTTTTTACCGAGATACCAGTATCCACAACTAAGCATTTAAATTCATCACCTTCGTCTGCCGTCACGCTGTTAAAAGACAACGCCCCAGAATGTAGTAAATACTTTCATTTTGAACATGTTAGTACCTCAGATGTAGTAAAGGCGTTTAAATCAATTAATGTTAAAAGAACTAGTGACCTTTGGAGAGTCTCTGTCCATGCTGTTAAATCCCTAATAGAAATCATAGCGCCTGACTTGGTAGTCGTGTTTAATAACTGTGTTGATTGCGGTGAGTTTCCTGATCTAATGAAATATAGTAAAATAACACCTTTATTTAAATCAGGTAGCACTACTGACCCCACTAACTTTAGACCAATATCTGTGCTACCAACTTTCAGTAAAATTTTCGAGAAATTAGTTTTGTCCCAATTAATGAAACATTTTAATACAAATAACTTAATGCATAATAAGCAATTTGGTTTTACTCGGGGTCGCTCGACAACCGACGCTGGTGTTGAGCTAATTAAACATATCGATGGCAAAAAGCGGAAATGTAGTAACCGCCAAAGGAAACCCTTGGCGGTTACTACATTTCCGTTTTTTGCCATCGATATTTTCGATGCCTGGGAGGAGTCATGTGATGCTTTAGGTATCTTCTGTGATTTATCCAAGGCATTTGATTGCGTTTGTCATGAAACATTGATCGGGAAGCTGCACTACTATGGAGTTAGAGAATCGGCACTGAATTTATTTAAGTCGTACTTACAAGGTAGAATACAAAGGGTTGACGTGAATGGACAGCACTCACCAGGGTCACTGGTCTCGATGGGTGTACCGCAGGGTTCAATATTGGGACCATTCCTGTTCCTTATTTACATAAATGACTTGCCATACCTCGTAAAGACCCACCATGATATAGTATTGTTTGCAGATGACACCTCACTTATCTTCAAAGTTACGCGACAGCAGCAAGCTTACAACGATGTAAACAATGCTATCTCTAAAGTAGTAAATTGGTTCAATGTTAACAATTTACTCTTAAATGAAAGAAAGACTAAATGTATTAACTTTATCACGCGTAACGTAAATCGCGAGCAAGCAAGTGTCATTGTGAAGGATGAGGAATTGGAACTAGTTGATAGTACAGTTTTTCTAGGTATAACATTGGATCATAAACTCCAGTGGGGTCCCCATATTGCTAATCTCTCGAATAGACTTAGTTCTGCAGCTTTTGCAGTCAACAAGATCCGACAATTAACAGACATCAAAACAGCTCGATTAGTATATTTTAGTTACTTCCACAGTATTATGTCGTATGGTATTCTACTGTGGGGCAGTGCTAGCGCTTCAGAGCTTAATACTATATTTGTTCTGCAGAAGAGGGCTATTCGAGCGATATATAAGATGAACTATCGAGACTCACTTAGAGATAAGTTTAAGGACATTAATGTAATGACATTGCATTGTCAATACATCTATGAGAATATTATGTATGTACATAAGAATATCATGAATTTTAAGAAGAATTGTGACATACATAATATTAATACTAGAAATAAACTTAAGCTCGCAGTGCCCACCACTCGGCTCCATAAAATAAAAACATCATTCATGGGTAATTGTGTAAGGTTTTATAATAAACTGCCAAGAAACATAACTGAATTATCTGTTAGCAAATTCAAGAATTGTGTAAAGCGTAAACTCATGTCCAAAGCTTATTACAGCACACAAGACTACATGAATGATGAAGCACCTTGGGATTAACTGCAACTGGAAATAACTACATTTTAATATAATGTCTCTTTCGTTGATTTTTTTCTGTTTTTGAACTTGTCAACTGTTTTGACACTTAGAGACCATATACATCTCTAAGAAAAAACTGTATTCATTTTATTTTAATTTAGTTTTTAAGTTATATCGTGTGAGTTGCAGAATATTTTCATTTCTGTAATATATTTAGTATAAACATTCCTATTTTATATTTTGACGTTTGGAGGTCCTTTACACCTCCAAAACTTAATATTTTGACAACGGAGACTCTTTACATCTCCATGAATTTTTATTATCAATTTATTTCTATTATTTTAATTGTCTTGTTTTGACGCCTAGAGACCTTTTACATCTCTGGAAATGTAGTTATAAGTTTATTATAACGTATTAATGAAATAGAATGTAATAATGTCATACCTGTTTTTAAAAAAGAGAAACTGGTGAGTTTCTTCCGGCGCTTCTTCTCACCAGAAGGTCACTACCCGAAGCGCCAAAAGAAAAGAAATGAAATAATACATACATATTTAGACTCAGACTTGTAAAAGAGCCCTTGAGGGCCTACTTGCAAAAATAAACTATTTTATTTTATTTATTTTTATTTTTATTTGTACTCAGAGAGAGCATAGTCATCAAGAAATGTTGAAACGGCGTTTATTCCTTGTAAAGCGGCTGTTCGCATTTTTTAATGGAAATGAAAAATATTTATTCGGTATCCATTAACGGGTTATTCTTAAGAAATATGTCTGCGGTCACCTTATTCCTCTGGCCCTTTTTCATACTAAATGTATTGAGTCGGAGGAATAAGTCGCAGACATATTTCTGAAGAATAACCCTAACACGTTCGCCGGCGGTAACCAAATTATGTTATGTACTAGAATGACAATAAAATTTCGCCATACAATACCCATGATCTTATAGAACGTCAGCGGCAAGCGCCGTGCTGCGTGTGTGTGTTGAATTACACAGATGCGTTGTATCTGTGTGAGTCAGAGTCAAACTCGAGTTTATGATTACACTCTGTTTCGACGAGTGTCATCGTTGTTGCGTCCCATATGACAGTAAAAATTGGCTCCGTAATAATGGTATGGGTTTTGATCGGCAAGCACCGTACTGACTTATAGGTAATCGCGAATAAATACTGCGTTAGCCGTACCGTCATATAGCGTGGTTCTTATTTTACGGTGATACCCGTTATCGCTAGTGAACGTGTTAATGTTAGTCTAATTACATACTGGTACTTGGTCCTATAGCGTAGAAACGTACAATGCGTGTTGTATAGATATGTATATGCAATGATTTTTCTTTATTATTTTCCATAATTTGTACAACTTAGGTGCAGTTATTGCTAAAAACCTAGTAACGTCGCATTGTTTATATTTTTTTCTAATCAATTTTGCAACATTTGAATGTAACAATGTAGTGTTCAATAAAAAAACACATTTTTCTGTATAAAAATGTTCGGCCACTAATTGTATGACTTTTATTGATAAAAGTTAGAGCTGTTAGGTTACTTGTTTACAAAAAATACAAGACAAGAACAACAATGTATTTAAGGCATTAAAAACATGAACCTTTGAAGGTTTTTTGCTCAATATTAAAATTAATTTAACATTTCGTAAAATAATGCAGAAAGTAAAAAGCCACGTTTCTAAATTGGTATAAAATGCTTTTAACTTGTACTAATGAAGAAAATCTGTAGATAATATCCAGGATTGTTTAATATTAGATGTCTTTTAACAACGGTTTTCTATATGAACGAGTCAGCGTAAGAAAGGAACGTGCACTGGAATTAATTAACATCTATAATTAATTAAAGCCAGGTAGCTATAATTAAGCCCCAATTGGCTTCTTTGTAATACAGTTTGTACGGTAAATAACACGTTTAAGACTAAAGTTAACCTGAAAGAGGTCACTTACCGTTACGGAACGGATTGAGCTGAAATTTGGCATGCAAGTATACCAAGTCCTGGATTGAAACATAGGATACTTTATGTCCCAGTAAAGAGTTCCCTTGGGAAAGTTACGGGAACAACGCGGGCGAGGCCGCGGGAAAGTGATAGTTGTAAATAAAGCGCTAGCAACCATTTACGACTATACAATAAGAAATCATCCTTATTGACTAACGGCAAAGACATTTTGTCTGAAAATGTCTGAAATAACCTCAAAGTTGATTAACTAATAGACGAGGACATAATTATGTGACGGCGTATCGAAACCAGTACGTCTAGCATAACTGGCCGCGACTTCGTTTCTCGCGCGACAGAGCATCACCTGTCACTGTCACACGATATTGAGTGGAAAGAGATAGGCAGAATTTGTCGCGCGACATCGAGTCGCGTGTCACAGTTGTGCTAGAGGTACAGGAGGGCATTTCTCCAGAAATATGTCTGCGTCTCATTCATCTGTCTCCATACATTTAGTATGAAAAAGGGCCAGATGAATGAGGTGACCGCAGACATATTTCTGGAGAAATGCCCAGGAGTGGCCGACTACGCGATTTTGCCGCGCAGCCTTGAGGTCTCCTCTCGCCGTGCTGAATACAGTAGAAATGTATGAGCTGCCGCGCCGTACCATGTGAAAGCTGTCTACTTTGAAAAAAAAACTCGTATCTAAAAACGTCGTAGAGAAAAACGTCAAAAATTACATACGAACGTCATACACTTACTGCGTTTTACCTCGAGTCAGTGGCAGATTTTTTTAAAAGTAATGACGCCGTGTAACCGTATGCATGTGAAAAAACACTTACCTATCCAGCGAGCAGAAAGAACACACGTTATGCGACAGAGAGAGACGGTCGTGTTAGGTATCGGGGTGTCGCGGGGTGAAATGGTGAACACTTGAGAACACGTAACAGTTTGTATTTCGGAAACACACACGTAATACACACAAATTTATAAAAACGATATGTGCGGGCGTATCGCGCGAGTAGTATGGGCCGACTGACGCGTCACACCAAGAACAAAGAATTCATACAATCGTGGAGATACCACCGCCTTACTCTACCCTTATTTTCAAAATTACAAAACTACCTTAAAAGTAACATAAAGCATAAGTTTGAACGTTTGGATTAAATCTAATTGGTAAATATATGAGCACGTCGCCAACAGGTCGGATCCGGTGCGTTCCGACCGGTGGTCGGACCTGAACGACAGTTTTGTTAGAGAGAAAGATATGTAGTACTATTATTTATTATTCTGTGTTGAAACCAAATGATACGGAATTATCTCCAATCCAAATTACGGTTATTAATATTGCATATTCGGTCTACAAGCCAGTTCGATAATTGAGTTTATTTAAACATTCAGTAATACACAAGACAGTAATTTCAGGAGAGAAATTCATATATTCGCCGTCAATCTGGCCCCCAATATTATTTCACCTGTGAACTGTACTGGTAGTACCAGTTCGTTATCATTGGTCAAAATGGGCCACAGTAGCGTGACCTCGGATTGCGAAATGTTATTAGTAATTTTTCTTATGTGAAAGGTACACGGAAAGAACATTTCTAGTCACCTTTTTGGGAAAATGAGATATTAATCTCCAATTGTAGAGCTTGCAATGATCAATAACTTACCACATGATTACAGGTGGATATCTTAATTATTTTTTCACTTTTAAAGAAACCATAGTAATTGTTCACGGTGACTAACTTTCAAACCGCTATAACTCAAAAAGCTACTTCGGTGACTACTTGACTAGACATGTTCTTTCCGTGTACCCTTCATGTATTTCGTACATAAATTCCGAAAAACTCATTCATATCCTGGCTTGCACTAATGAGTTTTTCGGAACTCACCTACGAAGCATTATTAGACAATTACGATTTTGCTTTTCGGTGAAGGAAAAATATCGCGAGGAAATCTGTATACACCTGCGAAGAAATTCAAAGGTCCCTAATCCGCAGTGGGCTAGCGTGGGGAGGGGACTACATCCCATTCACTCTCATCTATGAGAGTAGGCTTGTATAGGTAGTTTCACGAGAGTTGAGGTGAATGATTTCAAACACAGCTACATGAAGTACTCATTGTAAAACAAGTGAATGAATGAAATGAATGAGTGAGTAGATAAGCACAAAGCTACAGTTTAAACAAACTTTTTGGTCTATCTTGCAATTCACTGTTGAACCTGCTATCGGTGCGAAAAAAGAACAGTATTTTCAAAATCCCGCTGTCATTACGTGACAGTGTTGCTGTGTGCATGGCCTCAACTCTCGTGAAACTACCTAGACCCAGCAGCGGGACGTATATACATAGGTTGATGATGATTATTAGTTTGCCTACCGGTAAAATTATATTAGACACGTGACTGTCGGTACAGTTGTGAATTACCCTACAGAAGTTAAAGGTCATCTTGAAGCAATCCGTTTTCATTGTCCGGGGTATAATTTATCGTCGTTAGTTCGTATTAATGTACACGTAAGTTTCTTGCTTGTGTTTAGAATTATTATTTTATAAAACTGTAGATAAAACCTAAACGTCATTGTTGTATGGAAGAATTTTTAAAAGAGGAATGTTTTTGTTATAAAACTTTTAACGCTCTCGTGTTAGTTTGGTCATTTTTGACCGCGAGTATATATTATCCTATCTAATAAAGTTCAGCAGAGTCACGGTAAGTATTTTTATCAGAAAACCTTCGCAAGTACTTAGAAGGCAAAACAAACCCTCGTAAAGTGTCGCAAGTTTCATTATTTCGGCCAAATTTAATTCTTAAACTCCTTAAAAGTCCCTCGCGTGTGGATACCGTCTTCTTACAAGCCAAGGTGTCCCGTGTTGCATTTTTGTACCAGATTCAGTGCGCCGTGGAGCCAACGGTACCGCCGAGTGGGATAAAGGGTCTCTTTGGTCCCGCAGCAATCGTTCTACTTTTGACTTCGCTAATGTTTTGCCAGAAATTTTGTGGGACATTTACACGGGCTTTATAGCTAAGGTGCGAGTTTTGGTACAGTTTTCAAGCTTACATTGTTAAGCTAAAGCAATATAACGCCTGGTTACAAGCAAAATTCACTAAAACTTCTGCTATTGCTCTTCAAAAGGTCGTATCTAATTAGTAAATCGATACTGAGATACGAGCTTTGCTTTAAGTAGGTATTTGTTACTTAGTGACTTTTGCTTGTCAGTATACGATAAGTTCCGTCACTATCAAGAATTCTATGAAATAGATTATAGTCACAACCGTTTCGTGTTTACCCAAAAGGTATAAACAGGAGGAAACTCGCATAGAGTAAATAGACACTGGACGGAGTAAAATAGTTTCGTTAATTTCTGAAAACAAAGAGCTGGCAAAAGCATCAGAGGATTAAATCTATAATAATTATGAATGGAAGTAACGTATATGAATTCCATGTAACCATGTACAACGCATCTAAAACACATTTTAAACATAATTAATGGCGGTGAAGCAAACAATGACCCTCTTTATGTTTTTATGCAAAACCGACTGACTCTTATAACAGTTAATAAAGAAATTGTGTCATGTCATTTTATTTCATTTTTAAAAATCAAATACAGTAAATAGTTCCAAAATCTTATTTCCCAGCCTTATCTAAAACCTGTATAAGTTTTTTGGGGAAGCTGTAATAAGCCCAATATTAACCCCTGAAGTGATAATTTCGCTTTGTAATATTACTACGCCAACCGCTTTGTTCGCCTTCCATCATGTTGGATTTATGCCAACTAGTTATAACTTACAACGCGCTTTGTGGTCAGAAATAGGCATTTATTCCAAGTAGTGTTCGGAATAATTATTATAAATCTGGGGCTTCTGTTAAAATTAAAATCTTTAGAAATATTCGAAGTTGTTTTTTAGGAATAATTAAATCAGGGTTTTTTAGAATCGTTATGCGGTCTTTATTAATTGCTTTGTAGGAAATAGGGCAGAGGTGGATGGCTCTGAGCCTGGTTCGTTATCAACAGCCGTCTTGATAATCGTTAGTTCTCAAAAATAAACACGCAGATGTATCACATAATAGTTCTTTAATCAATTTCCACAATAAAACTGAAGAAATAATCTAGCACTCGCGGGATGTAAACGGATTACGAAACGCGGAGAGTTCTGTGCTTGCGTCTGGCCACCATGCGGTCCAATCTCCGAAACCAGAATATCCCTGTCACTTGGCTGCTCGCGTACTTATTCTCTGCATGATGATTACGAGCCTTGTCATACTTGAGTTGTCATCAAATGACAACAATTAAATTTTAATAACTACCCGCCAAAGACCAAGCACATGATGGCAAACCGGACGGCCGTCGTAACCGCGGCAGGCCGGAACTTCAATGGTTGGATGGCGTTGAGAAAGACCTTAAAGCGATCGCTGTTAGCGGCTGGAGAGAAAAAGCCAAGAATAGACTGGAGTGGAGGAAGATACTCGACCAGGCCAAGGCCCACCCAGGGCTGTAGCGCCTTAGATGATGATGATGATGATGAAAGACCAAGCACAGACCACTACCAACTACCAAGCGATGTTATGGCAGATGACACCGCTTGACGTTTCGTTCGATCCCCGACATGCTTGTTTAGTTTGTACACAGGGAGCACAATCTCGGATACATTTTTATGAGGGCTATGCTAAATTAATGATCCCATTGGAATCAATGTTTGGCTTTGTTTTGTTTAGCTAATTGTTTGATGTCAAGTCTTTTTGCTATTCAGAAGGAGTTTCTTACGCCAGTTTGAACTTAAGTATAGCAGAATTTATTATTAATATATGCATTTCAATATGCCTGCTTTAATTGAAGAATAATGTGTGTATTTTAAGGTATCTAAAGTTGGTCAGTTCAGTCAGAAGGGTTAAAAATTTACCGTATAAACAGTAAATTTGGTTGAGATGTGTTTTTTTGGGAATTGGTTGTTACGACATGTCATGTCGCGTCACGCCGCCCCTATTTCACCATGCCGACAGGTGTGACAATTGTCACAAAAAGTGACAATTGTCAAGAATCCATGATTATTGTTGTTTAACAAGTTTCGACATTGAACAAGCGATATTTCACCACCGAAATTCCACGAGACTTCATATATTCATATTCATTTATTGCAGTACCATGTTTACAATAAGGTGTTACAAATATTTTAAGTACAATGGCTACCCTGTTAGGGTGTGGCAATGTCTTAGGTGCTAATCTTAAAAGCTAGATTTCTTCCAAACGTAATAAATAGGTAATCAGCTAAGTCACATTTCTTAAATTATGCAATAATTAGATTCATAACATTACAAAAAATAATAATAAAAAAAAATTACAAATAAAACAAAATTAATTAATCATTATTAGAGAATTACATATTAATTACATTATTAAATCGTACCTATGCCTTGCGTGTGGGTATGCTATTAAATTGAGTCATCAGTCATAAATTCTTGTATCGAATAATAGGCCTTATTTATAAGAAATTGTTTCAGCTTATTGTGATAAACGCTATATTTTTCTTCGGTTTTTATGTCATTCGGTAACTTATTATATATTTTTACTTCTCATGTTGTATTGCACAAAAATCGCAAAATATATCAAGTCATGAAATAAATCACAGTTCAGTCAAAATGTATGATGTTAACGTGCATTTTTGAACCTTCTTATTATTTGTATAGCTAACCGAATTATTTTGAGCTTTTCATAGCATTGATTAGAGTATGTTGGGATAGCCCAATAAGAAGACTTCCGTTGAAAGGCACGTTTTCGAACTACTCGGTTAATAAAGCGCGCATAAGCTTTTCCGTGAAGGAAAAACGTCGAGAGGAAACCTGCTAATATATATCTGTCGCAGTCAATTGGTTTAGTTAGCCATTTGGTTAACTGCCTAGCATTTTTACTAAAATATGACCCGCCAGCAGGTCGACAAAGCCCCGCTGTGCGGGGCTTTTATTTCTGCTCTGAGGGACACAAGCTGACTAACAAACCTAACCTAAAATAAGGAGTATGTTTAATTAAAAGGCTAGGCAGCTAACCAAATGGCTAATTAAACCAGTTGGCGGCGACATATCCACAAAGAAATTCAAAAAGGTGTATGTGTATTTCCCAACCCACACTGGGCCAGCTTGGAGACTACAGCCCATTTACTCTCACCAATATGCCTAGCGGAACATAAATATAGGCTGATGATGATGAATTATTAGAAATTTTTTCATCACACTTGCTCGAAAATGGTGTCATTACGCGTAGGTTTTGCGGGCCGTAAATGACCTATTGCGCCCTAGGGCGTAATGGTTTTCTTTTTAAATTTGAAACGTTGGTTCTGTTTTACTCTTATTTGTCATGTTCAAAGGAAACGCCAACTTACTTTTTTAACTTTTATCACTGAAATATTTATTTAAAGAGAACTGTTATTGCAAATACATGTAAACACATATTTCTGTAACATTAATTAAATGTTTAAATATAGTATTTCAGTATTTTGCAAATATAAAATCAACCATTTTAAGTCTTTACCGCTTTGGTTTCCGAACGTGACTTGACGTTCGCATTGTCTATGGAATATGTCACTAATGTCACTGTCAGTTTTACAATTTTATTTGAGTTAAGTAAGGTTATTTTAATAAGATTTCCTCACAAGTGTGATGAAAAACATTGTGTGTGCCACGGGCGGTAAAGGAATTACAAACGAGTGTTTGTTACAAGGCCGAGGCGAAGCCGAGGGCTTTAATAACACGAGTTTGTAATTCTTTACTTACCGCCCTTGATACACAATGTACTAATACAATTGAGTTTGCGGGAAAAGGTTAGTTTTTATGTTTAGGTATCGGTATTCGTACACTCTAAATAATCTGAGCCAACTAAGAGAGATTTTATCTTAGTTGGCGTTAAATTAAATAAAACAAACAAGATACATGTGAACGAAAGCTGATTCATTAAAACAGCAAGTTCTTTAGTGATTAAAACAATAATCTAGAATCCTGATCATTTTAACAAATAGAATCAAAGACGTCATACAAAGAATTGTATGATTCGATCATGTTTAATTTATTACCTTATACATATGTGTTTGTTGAATTAAATTAGAACTCGTTAATTGAACTATGATAAACAATCAATATCATCTTAGTTGGTTCATCTAACGTCTTATTAGGCTCGTATGAAAACAAGATGCTTGATTATAACCATCACCATCTTGTTAGGAGCGACCCATTTTTTCTAGACTAAGTATTTGTTGACAAAATGTGTTCTGAACTGGGCCCGGGTGTCGCAGAACAGAATTTAACCCCGATTCGGGACGTATAGACTCTTACACTATTAAGGCGTGCCTATGACTATTTTCACTTACCTAGTCGACAGCGGTTGCAGGTTGCTTTGCCGTCAAGTCAAAGTCAACGTCTGGTCAGTCAATCCGTCAAGAGTCTCGTCAAATATCCAGCTGTACGCTGATGAAAAAGTGGCCCGGCGTCGCTCTTGCGCGAAACAAAACTGCACGGACCAACTCCGGCAATAAGGCGAATTTGCGACGCGAATTCAGTCCTCGCACTTAAGTTTGCATAAAACCGTTCCACTTGCTTTATGATGCACCAAAATTCTCACAAA
The DNA here is from genome assembly GCA_947034925.1 of Eudemis profundana. NCBI lineage: Eukaryota > Metazoa > Arthropoda > Insecta > Lepidoptera > Tortricidae > Eudemis > Eudemis profundana. The sequence goes on from OX344808.1 coordinate 3,035,742, forward strand.
ACCAACACCACGTTGTTGAGGTCACCATAGACTTAAGCGAAGTGACGTTACCTAATAAAAAAGCGGGGTTCGCACAACACCTGTCAAATTGACGTATGAATAGTGAGGTGACATTACACGATATTGCAGTCCGATTTATATAGGGACGTAACAAAATGTCAAAGCTCTATTTTGTGTATTTGGGCTTTCACCGATTCTATTTATCAAATATACTCCGCTGATTTTAGTGACATGAATTATTTCCTTGAATGCAAAATCGGTAATATTAAAAGCAAAATATTTGGAATCTATATCTTCCTATGGAAGCATTTTCTCCAATATAATTATCTCCATCGTCACTGCTACTTTCACAGACTAAAATTGTCACAAAAGCCTGATACAGCTCTAACCTCGTGTCAATAATTACAGACAATTGTAGAAATATGCGGACTTGTAAAAAACAATGTTGTTTCACAACCTAAATGTCATAGAATAACGCAGTGACAATTGTAAGAAATTGCCTGTCACTCTTAAACTACAATTGAAGACAATTACGAATTTTGCCGTACAATAAAATGTTTGTGAAACGTATAATTATCAACATCGACATATTCCATAGAAATAAATTTGCGTATAATGTCGACTTGTTACCTATTACTGGCAATTGTCACTTGACAATTGTCGAATTGTAAACCGACACATGTCACTGACAATTGTCAGCGTGGTGAAATAGGGGGTCTGACTCACTCCGCGATTTATTGCGCGGTAAATCTTGTCGCTTGGAAGCGGAAAAAAGAGCACGCGTTATGCGATACAGAGAGACGGTCGGATGCGGGTCAACTCCGACCGCTTATCCGACAGACGGCAGTTTTGTTACCAAAAGAGGCTTCTGTAGGTAGTACCAATTCTTATCCGCCATCTTGTGCTAACAGTGCTAGGCCCCAGTATAATAGCAGTAATTTTTCTTCCTACAAAAGGTACATCGCGCGCTTGAATGTGTGCGCGCCGTGTACGAATGGATTACAGGTAAAGTTTTAAGAGGAAACAGTAAGGCCGAGAGAATTGAAAATTAGGTATTTGTAAAATGTGTCGCTGTCCCGCACTGCCCGCCTCTCGCCCGCATTAGCGCGATAGGGACAACTGCAGCTTGGACCGAAAATACCTTTTAAAATTTCATGAAAACAACGTTTCGTAGTCCCCTGATTTCTTCCCCAAAACTTAACCTATTTAACAATTTTTTTCATTAAACATTAAAGAAAGGCTTTGGCCGTGTCCCTATGTTTTCCTTTTTTTAAATAATCTAGTCAAATTGGTTTTCTGAAAATCTGGCATTTTTTTTAGGTTTTTGAAGGTCTTTACACATGAAAAAAACATTTTTTTGTCTCTTTATTGGTTTAATGCGGGTAATTTACACCACATTTCTATGTTACATATATAGATACAAGAAATCAAAGTACACAGAAAAATTAAATGGCACTCGCCTGTGTACAGACCGGGAATCGAACCTGGTACCTCTGGATTTCTATGTACTTTGATTTCTTGTATCTATATATGTAGGTTAATATCTCTTTTGAGAATCAATTTATCGTAAAAAGGAAAACATAGGAACATATCAATAGTAGCCATAGATTTTTGGACAAAAAAATATTGCTCTACTGGCATTATCCAGGGAGGAAACAGGGGACTACGTTTGTATGGGAAAACTGCCCTCCTGTTTCCTCTTAAAAGTGAAATTCCGCACTCACACAGACGCGTGATCGCGCGTCTGTGTGAATACGTGTGGCGCTCCTAAACGGCTGAAGTTGGACTACTTGTTCGCCTTTATACCTTGGCTGGGCGATTGAGATTCGTTCTTTGTTTAGGCGATTCTTCTTGCTACAGTCTTGGCGTTTATCTACACAACTTAGACAGTCAATTAATCAAATTTGTGGCTAATATATTCCTAACAAGACTACGGCCAAAAGGCTGCCACTACGCAAGCATTTCTACTACCCAAATTTCATGTTTTGTTAGCACTACAGCGTTCAACGAAGCAAAATATTGTTACTAAGCAAACTTGCCTGAGGAGTAACTAGCTTTGCAGATTCTAGTTTATATACAGGGTGGGAGGGACTATACCGACATACTTTAGCCATGAATTCCTGGTGGTGTGACGAGTAAAAAATGTTATATCAACATGGGTCGAATATTGTCATTTTACATTAATAGTCTTATGGAACAAAATAAATCAGTAAATTAAGCCCCTCGTTATAAACATGTCCTTACTGGCTGAAAAGTTATCAAAAAGAAAAAAAAAAGCTAAAATGGAAACGAAAGGTCAATTTTTTGGCCTCGTAGTCGCTTACCATCAAATACTGCGAAGGTTAATTCCTGTTTAGTTAAAGGATTTTAAAAAAATAGTAAAGGTATCTTAGTCACATTTATTAGGGCTTGTTACACACTTGGGATTTTTCATTTACAAAATAATGAATATCTCGGAAAGTAAGCGTTTTTCGACTATACATCACATATAATAGTTGTTAGAATCTATAGTTAAAGTTTGTCGGTATAGTCCCTTCCACGCTGTATACTGCCATCGCATGAAGCAAATTCAATTGAAAACTTAATTAAATCTCAAAGAAAACATAGTAATAAAGTCACTCGCACTGTCGCGCTCTCTTCTATGATCTTTGAAACTTGCAGTATGTAAATAGTTCATGATAAACTGTATTGAGAGACAAACTTAACTTCGCTACTGGAAAACTGTTTTCCTCATACATCAACATAGGTCACGGTTAGTTTAGTAACTGAAAAACGATGCAAGTTAGGATACCGTTATATTTTTCCTGTTATATTCAGGATTACACATTTTTTTGTTTAGTAACTTCGGTGATAATTGGGAAATGATTTTTTTTTTAATTTTTAGTCTGAAATCAAAAACTGCATGTCAAAAATAAAAAACGGTTTTGGAATGTACAAATTAAGTCCTTACATTTTATACCCCATTCGATATAATAGCCCTAATTTTAATAAAAAAAAAGTAAATAAAGTATAAGAACTTTTTTATGTCCGATAGGTTTGGGTTAGCGATTTTTAACACTTCCAAATTTTAAATCGATAGCAGCTTCTGAGATATCTAGCTGTGACAGACGGGTAGACTAACAGAGTCGCACCATAAGGGTTCCTTTTTTACCATTTTAGTACGGAACCCTAAAAAAGGTAATAAAATGTATGTACCTATAATATATGAGTGAGCAGTGAAATTAACTATCGTACTTTCTCAGTTTTTTTATAGCAGTATTATTAAGTAATGTCTTATACCAAACGCAAAAAGTGTTAGCATTTCAATCACTACATAGTATAAAATAAAACAAAGTCGCTTTCTCTGTCCCTATGTCCCTATGTATGCTTAAATCTTTAAAACTACGCTACGGATTTTGATGCGGTTTTTTTTAATAGATAGAGTGATTAAAGAGGAAGGTTTATATGTATAATACAAGCATAATATAATAGAGAAACACCGTGCGAAGCCGGGGCGGGTCGCTAGTAATTTATATACCAAAATATTATTTATCGCCCAGACATGCCCGGATTTAAATAAATGGTTTTCGTAAGTTTACATACTGTATTGAACTTTTTAGAGCTACACAGGTTAAATAAAATACAGTTCACACTCCTTTATTTAGTTGTGTAAGCAAAAATCTTCCAAAACATTTTACCAATGCTGTATTTTTCTTTCATAAAAAGGCCTATCAAAATAATCTTCACGCCGCCTATTTTTATAATAAACCCTTAAAAGGTCAAAGGAAATGTGCACGAAATAAACCGGCCCCTAACGGCCAAGGGGTAAACAGTGGGTAAGGGGCCACCTAAAATTATCCCGAAACTATAATAATCATTAAGGCTAATGTGTTTTGTTATTGGTAGATCGATGTAAGGCGTTTTACGACTTTATATCGGTTCCTGGGACGTAATAATATGTTTGCCGCAGGCTTATTTAGTCGTGCCATATATATATAGTATTTTATGCAACAGTTGTATAAGTAAGGTCAAAAAATGAGAATGGCGAGGGTTGCAATAATGCTTAATTGTACAACGTTGCATACAATACTTTTTCTACGACTAGGTCTTAAAATATAAAATACAAAATTAAACATAGCGTGCAAACAAGGCAAATATGACATATGACTGACAATATAATAAGTATGTGTCTATGGTAAACTTTGTTTTTAATTTGACGTAACACTCTAGTGACACGCAGTGACGATATTAATTTTTTTATTTTTTATTTATAGATTTGGAAGTCTGTGGCTGCTAGCAGTATCTTTTTGCGACTATAAAGACACAAGTGCTTTTATGGGGAATAGAGTATAGACTTCTCTGAACTCATATTACATATGTTCTTAATTTCTTATATTAGTATTCGTGACCAATTAAAAGACAGATAAAAGTACAGGAGTAGAAAAAGTAAATAATGAAACAAGTACGTACAGCCAACCCAATAGTCTGTAGCATCCAAAGCGCCATATATGGCTCTTTGTGGCTGTAGTAATAAAGACGTGTTACGATATTATATATGACGAAGTAAACAAATAGCTTAGCAGATCGGTCGTCGTCATTGTTACTGTTTGGGCGTGAAATCAAGGAAATAAATACTTTGAGATTAACACACTTCTTCACATCGACTAATCACTTAGGTTAATGTGAACACACTTGCCACTGAATTACTGTAATTTAAAACAAGTTTAAGAACCATTCGCGAACATCACAGCCTTCAGCAAAACATACCGCGCCAAGAACGCGCGCGTTTCCCTAGCTGTCAAGGTCGACACCTCCAGTTGACATTGTCACAGTGTTCAACGCAAAATCCAAACTTAAATCCACGCTTCGTCATATACCTATTATTCGACATGATGCCTACGGCCACCTTCTACCACCGCAACGCCCACCATCAGAAGGATATTCATTCACACACGTTGGAACCAAAATGGTCGCGCACCGTGAGGTTCCAAAGAACTTCCCTACCGCGCACTATCCGAATGTGGAATGAGTTCCCTGCTGCGGTTTTCCCGGAAGGCTAAAGTATGAAGTTCTTCAAGAGGGGAGTGAATAGCTTTTTAAAGGATCGGCAACACGCACGTTATGCTTGGTGTTGCCAGCGTCCATAGGCTGCAGTGACTGCTGACCATCAGGCAGGCCGTATGATGTTTGTCACCCTAGTTGTATATGGTGCTTTGGATGCTACAGACTTTTTGCCGCTGTCTGTACGCGGTATTGGTGGAGTGGTCGGTCATGGTGGCTTTCTCCTGGGCATGTTCTAGTCCAGCAGTACAAAAAAAGAATAAACTGGACAGTTCGGCTGCCCTATATCAAAACCTAGTAAGTGCCTCAGACAAATTTTAAAAAAGAGCTTTAAACTTTATTTTTATGTTTCTACGCCTTTTTTAAAATTTGATCTGGAGCACTTACTAGGATTTGATATGGGGCAGCCGTTGCTTATAGAGTTTCTTCTCTTCAGATCATATTTTACAAAACGCTGAGATTCAAATTTAATACAGTGCCTTTGGGGTCTATTTACAGACTAAACGTGTTTAATTTTGCAGCGGATGTCAAAATTACGAACTAAGAAGTTAATGGATAGGTTAAAATACTACACTAACATTATAACACTTACAATTTTAAGTTTCAAATGTCAAAATAAATGCAAGTGTTTTGGCCTGCGAGATATTGTTATGTGTAACCTCACCAGTGGCGTGGCGTCCATAGAACTCGATTCCTACCGGCTTGCCTAATATCAGTCATTTGAGCACCTTATTCTACAGCTCTTAAGGAAACTGTACGACAAATCTGCACCGGCTTGCCCAAGGATATCTTTTACGCCACGCCACTGAACCTCACAGTAATTCGTTTAAAGATTAATATCGTACTCCGAGCAAAGTTAGAAAAGGATGCACGTATATAGTAGTTTCTCTGTCGCACAACTGTTGTAAGAAACTTTGACAAGGATGGTGTCATGTTTTGCCCGTTTTGGGCGGGCACGTTGTCACGTAAGAGCGTTTAGCGACACGTTGTCAGATATTGTTTTGTGGTGAGACTAGTGTGGTTTAGGCGCCACATATGTCCAGTGTAGTGAACATTTAAGTTTAACAATGTAATTATAAGATGTTAGTAATTTTACTGTGAATGGAAATAAATAATAATTATTATAAGAAGCCAGAATCATTCAGCAGCAACTTGCTGTTCGATATGATCTTGTGGGGTCTGAGGTGCCGTACTATAAGTACGCACTGATGCCAGCTCTCGAAAATGGTCTTGCCACGCTCTATTGGGATCGATCTATCATCACGGACAGGACTATTGTAGCCAATAAGCCTGATATTGTGTAAATAGATCGATCCAAGCGCCGTGCAGTGATCATCGACATCACCATCCCCCATGACGAGAACCTCGAGAAGGACAAGCTCAGCAACTACCTTGACTTGGCTCACGATGTTATCGCCATGTGGGATGTTGATTCGACGATCATTGTTCCGATAGTCGTTTCGGCGAACGGGCTTATAGCGAAGAGTCTCGATCACCATCTCAAGAGACACTCGCTTGATGGCTGGATCAAGGGTCAGATGCAGAAGGCGGTACTTCTGGACACGGCGCGTATAGTCAGGAGGTTCCCTCTCTGCAGCCCTAACCACCGGTAACTTGGGCCCCGCCCCGCTGCCGGCGGCACCCTAGGTTAGGTTTTTTATAATGTGTTTATATTATAAAATACCTAGCCTAAGAAAATAAAGACATACATTATAAGAAAATAAGGTAAACAAGAAAGTGCGCCATGTATGTATGTATGTAAATACTTTATTGCACACATAAAATTATACAGAAATAATACAAAGATCAATGGTTATGTACAAAGGCGAACTTATTCCTACTGTAAGGGATCTCTTCCAGCCTTTGAGCAAATGAGACAGAATAACTAACATTAAAGAAGATAGACAAACTACGAGTAACAAACTCATTTAATTAATGTCATGTAGGTACAAAAATGTTTTTTTTTCTGGCAATTATTTGACACTATCAATGACTTACTTGAAGCGTTTTGCTTCTACTTTCTCAATTAGGACAGCCAAAGTCTAGTATCCATAACACAAGCCTTATTGAGCTTACTATGGGGCGGGCTAGTTCGATTTGTGTAAGATTGTCCCCTAATATTTATTTATTTATTTAAAGAGTTAGAGAGGGAATTCTTTCAGCATTTAATTTCCGCTAAAATATCTTCAATCACTGAATTTGCTTACTATACTAACAAATGAGATTTAAAGCACAGATTATGTAGGTAAATAATATTTAACCAGATATTTGACTCTCCACGTACAAATCCCCCAAGACACAAAAGCGTAAAATATCCATCATACTGCTAAATTTAGCGTAATTTTATTTCAAAACTATCACAATAGAAATTACCCTTAAATAATCATTCAGTTTCCCGGGGAGCCAACTGATTAAGCGTCCCTTGTGCACGATCAAAAAATATTACAACGTATCTTAAAAACATAAAGGGTCGATAGATAAGGCAGGCACATTTTTTTTTTCACTTTTTAGAGGTTTTTTAGTCGGGAGTTTTTAAAGTTTTGATTCAAGTTTTATTATTTCATGCTTTTTGAATGTTAATTTTGTACTATTTGAATGCCGTTTGAACAATTTTATTACGTAAAATTTTTCGATCTTTTAACATCAAATTAAAATATCTCATAAACGGCTGAACCGATTTTGATAAACCTAGCTAAAAACATAGTCGATTAAATCAAAAGAAAACTAAATCAAATCCGGTTCATTCGTTTGGGAGCTACAATGCCACAGACAGACACACAAAACCACAGAGTGACAGATACAGACGTCAAACCTATAACACCGGTATTTTTGAGTCGGTTAAAAGACTAGTGAAATCAATCGCCTTCACTTCATCACATCACTTGCCTATGCCGATAGCAAAACGGATTTCAATCATTATTTGTATGGGTTAACTGAAAACTTAGCTCAGATCAAAACACTGAAATCACATCACACGCTATCCAAAGGAACTTAATCGTCACAAATCCATCAGACCTCAAATCTACGAAAGCTACCCCATCAATTCATGCCATTCAAGTAGTCTTGCAAATTATCCTGACACGGTTTGGGATCCTTTAAGTTCATTGAAGCGATCTCCGGGGCCCTCGAAATGGTGGAACACGGTTCTGCTTTCAGCGAGCAATTGGTACATTCACGCACGATCTTGGGCGTGTTATTTGGTAACGTTTAAAATTCTTTCACTAGTCTGTTAACCAACTACGGTAAGGATATTAATATATGCTTCCTATATGTTTTATTACAACTTTCTTTTTTAGTTTTTGCCGAGTTAACACAGCTTACTGTGACTACGCTTGTCACGAGATTATGACTTCATGACCTGTCACTGTCACACTATATTGAATCGAAAGGGATAGGTAGTATTTGTCGCGGGTGCGTAGCAAAATTTCGAAAATTAAAACTCCTACACCTTACTAAATTCCAAAACTTCCAAAGTTTCAGGCACTGATGCCCAACCACTTTGTTATTTTTTTCTGTTGTATGTTGTATGTTATTTATTACAATGAAAGTTTTTTTTTAATTCTTTAACTGACCTGTGATTGACCACAGTAACGCTTGATAGTAAGTGACTACATTATCATTAATATCATTTCATATATTAAACTAGTCATTTTGTAATTTTAAAATGAAAAACTAAAGGATACGACATCTGTGCACGCAAGGAAATTGAATGTTTAGCTGTTTAATCATCTTTTTAATTTGTTCATGGTTCGTCATCAGTCGTGTCGCATCGGAAAATAGTAACACGACCAATTTCAGAATTATGTTAACCTGCTAGACATTCAAATTCCTTCAGTGTAAATAGAACTTCCGTTATAAAAGTTATTATCACATTGGTATTTCTGATATTTAGCTAGTTATGTCACGTTCAGGATATATGAATATACATATGTAACTAAGCTAAGCTAATATACGGATTAATATCATTAGGACATGTCCTTGGACTAAATGAAGGTCAGGACCGCGTTACAAAGGACAAACTTATTCTGGGTCTGCACTTAGAGGTATTATGTAGATTAAACGTACGGCCTGAGGCAAAATGGAAGGGAAAATATATATTCTCATGCTAAAACAACGTAAGTCCTTTATATCTGTGACTACTTTTGGACTTTTTTTTTCAGTGAACGGAGTCTGCAGCAATGACGACAGCCTTGTACATTCTGTTATTTTTCTTCTTATTAAGCTTTGTTAATGGATTTTGTTGTGTCTGTTAATTCTTTTGTTTTGAAAAACAATAACGTGTTTTGGGTTAAAACCAGTTAGAAATTACAATGTGATGGAACGTTGTGATTATTCACTCCTACTTTTATTAGGTTTCTTTTCTGTATACTTTAAATTTATAAACCCATAGTTGCAATAACATTTTCACATCCTAGCTCTGCCCGGATTTCACTGTTCCAACATATTTGACTACCAAATGTTGAAAAACCACACAATTACTGATTACAGTTGAAGACTGATGACTGTCAGTGAACTTTTTGAGATGCCATTCCCACAAGAGGGCAGAACAGCAGTAACTATTCTACTCTCCTTGTTCAACGTTTATCCCCTACCCTTCCCATTTACCTCTAACCTTGCTCTTTGGAATGACTATTTCTAAATCAATTTCACTTTCACTACCTGATCCCACAACGCCCTTAGCGCATATTCAAAAGGGCAATAATTATTCAGGCACCTTTAGACCCCTTTGCAAATAGGCCATTTTGACAAATGTCAGCCCTATTCAAATATATTGGGTAGTCCCGAATAGACTCTTAAGATACGTTTAAGGTGAGGTCTCCACAGAGACGAAAAAGAGGTAAACAATCCATTTTAACGTTATAGCTTGACATATCGTCGACCGTAGGCTGAATTACGGTAAGGGGCAGGCAAAACAATGTCCCTTACGCTAATTCAGCCTACGGTCGACGATATATTTACTGCGCAAAACAACAAAACAAGTTCCTACAAACAGAAAAACAGAAAATTAGCCATTGACGCGTCATCGCCATCTGTTAGCATCAGTGTAAACTATTAATTATCCAATCTGGAGGCGTCCAGTGCTGAACATAGGTGTCCACAAGAGCTTGCACGAGGAGCGATCTCACGGCTTTTGACGTTAACCAGTGTTAACTCCACCGCGTTTCCAAACGGCTTGACCTTTCATATAACAGCACCTGTCCACTTCACACTGTCTCATTAATGTTTTGGAGCGAATTAGGGCCACGTGTGGATGGGATTTGGATCCATTGTTGAATTCGAAGTAGTTTGTTGGAGCTCTAATTTTTAGTGACAGAATCCCTCTTTTTTACGATGCGCGGAGTGTAGGAATCCTGACGAATTATTTCGCGTGTGCGACGCCTGCAGCTGCGGAACCGGCCAACTTGGAGCTGGTCTTCGGACGGTAACTTTGACTTCTGATGGACTATAGACCCCAGACTCTGACTGTGTTGATGCGAAGAAGAAGCCAGCGAGTCGGTGAGTATTGAACCTTAAATTATAGATTTTAGTTATAATTCCTAGATATAAGAAGTTAGTCCCTGATTGGAAGTGGAATTCAAAACCCGGCTTCGGCTAAGTTCTGAACAACCATACTTTGTCAGATATTCTTGCGGAAGGCTGACAAAGTCTAGTTAACGTCAAAAGCCTTCAGATCTTCTTGCGAAAAGCTGACCACGCTACGTCTTCCGATTCGTAAAAAGGGACAAAACGTATTAAGCTATAAAACGATACAAAGTTTCAACGAGACTTGACATCGTTAAATTGGATTTTCAACCCACTTTTCGTTACTATGGAATATCAAGTGACACCTTAAGAAGCAGTTAAGAACGCTTGAGCGAGCCCAGCCTCATAAGACATTGGCGAAGTGATCTTAAGTGATTGCTTTCTATGCTTCGTTCAAAGCGCTCAAACACGCGTAATGCGACATTAACGAAGCGTTTTGGAAATTGACTTTCTTCGTCCTTTTTCTTAGATACCAAGTTCATTTGAATTATAAGGTAAAAATAGATACAGTGGAAGCAACCCTAGGGTTACCTCCACATATCTTGCCAATGGTGGGTGGCTTCTCCATACAGAATTAATCATTCCATTTTTAGGTTAGGAGATTTTGGCATAATATTATTATACTGTGGTATAGACCTTTTGCCATCTTGTCCCGCCTCGAGCCAATAGACCTTCAGTCAATTACCGCCCCAACCTCAGGTGACGCACACCTCCAAATCTCTCCCGAGGGGCCCCTCATTACGAGAGGGCTCGACCAAATCGAGAGACTGAAGCTGAGACTGACCGATACCACATAGTCAGTCAGTAGGTTCAATCCCCTTATTCGTTTAACTGAGTCCGAACGGGCTCAGATACGAGTAACTAGGCCATTATAAGTCTAGCTAGGTTGCTAGGCTTGCGTAATACATGTAGGTACTAAGTACTAAAAATAATGAATTCCGCTCACTGTACTAGAACGAAATATTCCATTTTGTTCCCTCTCTTCAGTACGTTTAGTACATTAACCGATCAACCGCTGACCGATATCTGACATTTAACAGCTCTGAATGAATGGGTGAGGAAAGTGGAACGGAGAGCGGAACAGTGCAGAACGAAACGGGAGCAATGCTTAGATAGAAATAGTAGTGTACTAGTGAACTAAATGAACTAAAAGACCAAATTAGTACATTAGCACGATTGTACTAGTTCTTTAGTTAGATTTAAGAATGCTCCAGTATGGATCGCACTCACACAGACGCGCGGCCGTGCGTCTGTGTGAATACCTGTCACGCGCTTCTAAAGACTACTTGTTTGTCTTTATACTTTACCTATCACTATCCGACATTAATTCTCTGTGTAGTGTTTCGGGTCCGACAGAGGAGCAGCAGGTGCAGTCCGAACTTGGCATCTCGGACGACAGGCCAGCATCCCCCACAATCTCGGCCGTGAGCTCCTGAGGAGCTCCGCCCACATACGATGCGCAGCAACGGGCCGCTATTGTAGGCTCCAGTGCAGAGGCTCAAGTAAAAAAAAATGCGCTATTGTGCTGCCAAAAAAAATAAAATAAAAAAAAAAACTAAAAAAAAAATCGTGCTGCCAGCTTACCATTTCTAGAAAACCGCAATTATAATCTCTTCATAATTCTATCAATATCAATGCTGACTGCCTAGTGAAAAGGGGCACAAGTTACATATAATCTAACTACAAAAGAGCTCAAATCTTACAACATAGTTATGACCTTTTGTACCTAGTTTATATGTGACTTGTTTTCACTAGATCTACAGAATATTTATTCGTATAAATTATTCTGGATTTATAAATGCGTGATATATATTCCCCAGTTTATGGTACCGTTATCACGAATCGTTCGCAACGGCGTCCCATGGGGCGAGGTTGTATCTCGCAACAGTTTCATTTAGACGAGTATATGTGACGCCATAATTATGCCATAACCTAAGCCATTAGGAGCGGGAAGGATTAACATCTCATTTGTCAAAAGCCGTCGGCTGTTCTCTGAGATATGGGCATGTAAATTAAGCCTCTATTATTTTACTAGCGTGATTTTCGGCCACATACGACAGTATAACTACTTAACTACGTATATATGTTTTTTATAGTTTGTATGAATAATTATTTTTAATTTACTTTTATAGCATTTGTAACATGTTAGGGTCAAGTAAATAGAACACCTCTTCTGCCGCCACAACGGAAAAGTCACATCTAAATCTAACATTTTTTTCGACACCAAGACGTTTACATATTCGAAATCAATAATTTCGCTGATTCCGAATATGTATATAACTCAGTGTCGAAAAAAAAATTAGCTGGGCCCTTTTGCGTTATAGCGGCATTATTTTATATATTTTAGTGCGTTTTTGCGTTAATGCGTTTTCTTGCCGGATTCAAAAACACTCTCTGTAAAATGTAAACGTATTATATTACAGTTATACATAAATATTTGTGTGTCTCCATTGATATACGAATTGGATGTGTTTAAATCATTACTGAATAAGCATCCTCTTACGCGCTTACGCGTGGTCCATCGTAATTCGTAGCCCTTGTCTCCACTTTCCACTAGGTGAATCAAAGGAAACGCAGCCTTTTATCATAAAAAAATGTTTTTTTTTTATTTTAGCGTTGTGGTAAGATTCCTTTTCGAGTGTAAATGTTACTCGTACTTGGCCGGTTTTTATTTTTATTACAAACTGGTAGACTCACGTGCGACTTCTTTCGCAAAGGCGAAATAAGTTAAATGTCCCCTTTTTGCTCCGGTCTAGATGGGTAAAAATTATTGTACGTTTTAACCGAGGTCATTCTACCTATGTACTAAGTTTAATAAAAATCGGTCTTGTAGTTTTCGTAATGACAACACGACAAACATACAAACACAAATTAAAAAAAAAAACACAAACCAAAAAAAATTCCAAGAACTTGTTATTTCCGTTTTATTATTTATTTTTATTACTCTCCAGTCACTGTTTGGAATCTTTGTCATACAAAAAGTCTTCCTACGATTTTATTATATGTGTAGATATGTGTCCGGGGTGCGCTGCAATACTTGAAATAATTCTATCCCCAAATATGCCCGACATCCCAAACAGAAGTTGACGTTGAGTTATTGAATGGGCTTCCTTATAATTTGCCGAGAAAATTTTCTTCCCTTAAAGAAGCGAAAAAATAAAGATGCTCGGTTTGGCGTAGTATTTTTATTTTGGATGCAGGAAATAGCTGTAGATGAGACGAAAAAAATATAAAAACATTTTTTTTAGATAAACTTTTTTTATGGCAACGGATCCTTCTTTTGTATACTCGCAAACTGCCCGTAAACACCAATCTAATGAGTTTAAATATAGTGAGCTCAAAAGAGCTCAAACTGTTTTTATTATTCCACGGTTCAAATGATATTAGGTAAGAATTTGACAGTTGTGAATTACTCTGCTGATGTTGCTGGCTCAGTCAGTCGTTGGCACTTCGCAGTAAATTGTGGTGAAAAGAGAAAAAAAGATGAAACCACTTTAACACCGCTATAGCAATAAGGTCACGTCAGATTCAGATGTATGCGTGCCCCGTTGAAATAAATATTAATAAAAATAAAAACAAACGCAAATGAGTACTAAACATTAATATAAATTTTCGTGACTGTACAGTTGACTGGTAGATAAATGATAAATACTTCATTCATAAGTTCAAAAGTATTCATTAACACTTTCAGCATCGGGAACCCTCTCCGCGGGCGCTATGCTCGGAGCATATTTTCGCTACAAGGCCATTTCCCCATTACGAGTGTACCGCTACGAAATTGTTGCTTGCGAAAGTGTTAAAAAGAAGTAAAAATATATTGTTACTTTCCAAAGTTCACCTAGAATATTGCAGCAATGCATGTTTTTTATAAAGACTACTCGTACATATAATTTGAGAAATTGTGATATATTCAGTGAAAAGACATGCAAATTGAAATTATCCTTCAGAATACCTTTTCACAAGCAGCTCGGGACAGACTGTCGACAGCAATAACCCCTCAAAAGAAGCAGTCGCATACCTGAAAATAGAAAGGAATATCAGTACTAATTTCGCGTTTGAATGTGTCTGTAAAGTTTTCATAAAAGCGTCCGAATTAAATTTCATTAATTTTCCATAGTGCACTCAGGGTAAAACGTTTAGGTTGTTCAACGTAATTATTCTGTTGATGTCAGTAAGGTATAATTAATGTTTCAAAATTATGGATCATATCTATACAGTTATTAGAATGAGTACGGTATTGGTGCTGGCGAAGAATGGAAGGTATAAGCAGGATGGAAAAGAAAACGAATCATGATGTGCTGCATCTTCTAGGCGAAAAGAGAATGTTACTGAAGAGTATTGAGAATAGTAGAGGAAATATGTTGGGGCACCTGACGCGACAAGACAACTATATAAGAACTATAATTGAAGGCAAAATATAAAGAATAAGAGGCAGAGGAAGACAGAGGCGTACGTTTATAGATCAAGGTAAAGAGAAAATCAATGTGATGTCGTATCAGGAGCTCAAGATGGTAGCAGAAAAGAGAACGGAATGGCGGTTACTCCACCAATAAGAGCAAGTCTCAAACAAAGAAACATCGCCGAAAATCCTCGTTGAAATTTAAACCTGAAAATCGAATGCCCGTAATTCTTGAAATAACCAATCGAATCTTTCCTCCACGCTTCGTTTTTATTGGGTACTTGACTGTAACCGAAATTTGTAAAAAATATATAAGATCCTGATAAAAGAAGCTAAATAAGGAGTTTGATACCTAACGTGTAACTTTTTTATGAACCTGCAAAGTTGGGTGGGAAAGTTCATTTTAAGAGAATAGAAATATTAAAAACTATTAATACCTACCATTGAATAACCCGTAAAATTTATGATAAATTATGTTATGAAACTGTTACGATAAACGTAAGTTTTAACATAGTTGCAGAACAAAGTTCTTGATTTCCCCAAACAACGTATGTATCGTGACGTCACGTTACAATGGGCCTCAGTATGAAGCGTATCGGCACGTTTTTGGGAAAGTCTAAAATTGTTATTTTAACATTGTAGTATCTCGGTGAGTTTTTATGATACTGAAGTGTTTTTTTTTCACTAATATTTCTATTATTGAGAGGTTTTTCTATAACATATCACAGAAAAAAGTTGTCAAGTTGCCAATTCATCCAACTACTGTCAAAGTCACTAAATGCTGCAAGGTAGACGTCCGAGTGCTCGAGACTGTCCCAGTCATCGCCATCTTGAATGTTAAGTCATTAGCAATAGGGGAGACAGCTGGGTGTTAACTATTGGTCATCACTCATCAGCGAGCACTACTACTAGACTTACTACTACTAGACGACGATATACATACTTATATAGATAAATACGTACTTAAATAAATAGATATAAAACATCCATGACTCAGGAACAAATACTCGTGTTCATCACACAAATATTTGCCCTTACCAGTATTTGAATCCGGGTCCTCTAGCTTCGCAGGCGGGGCACTCCCAATGAGCTAAACGTGTCGTCATTTACTTTATCTTATCCGGTTCAGAAATTGCAACACAACGTCACTAGCTGAAAATCATACTCGCAGAGAGATCATGTTAGAACGGGCTTGTTAACTTCGGTGGTTTCACGTCAGACGCGAGCTAAACGAGAGCAAAATGTTAATGAGCGCTCACAACAATCCCAGTGAAAAAGGTTTTTTAAGGCTGCATAGAATGAAAAAACTCGGAACACACGAACTCCTATTAGCTTTTGTTTACTTTGTGAAGATTGTGTACATTTTGTACCCGAGGTATTGAATGAAAGTAGTGTGCTATTTTTTTAAATACTGTTTCGTTTTTAGGGCTCCGTAGCCAAAATGGCAAAAACGGAACCCTTTTTTTTCATCAAACATCAACACGTGTTACATAGTTCGACAGGTCTTTTAAAAACACTTTAAGGTTTTTTAAGTAATATTTTTGATTAAGTTAATACTTTCAGAAATAATCGCTCCGAAAGTTGCAAAATTTGTGTCCCCCCCTTTCTATCTTTTAAACCGTATGTCCAAAAAATATAGAAAAAATCAAGAAGGTAACGCTTAATTAATACTTTCTACGAAAATTGTTTTCAACAAGATCGAATTAACCGTTTTTGAGTCATTGCCGATAAACTGCGCTTCTCAACAAAAGGACGTAATTGCTATGAAGATACGCTCTTTTGTTGTTGTACTTTTTTACATCGTATTTTTTACCTTATAGTTACGGCTATGGAACCCTACACTGAGCATGGTCCGACATACTCTTGGCCAGTTTTTTTAAAGTTAACCTGTAAGGGAAGGGACAATGTGTGTTTGGGTAGTCCTAAATTTCAGCATCTATTATCTGATTAAATAGGGACCTACGAGCAAAATAAAATATTATGTTCTATTTACGACCGGTTTAGCCTAGCGTAGCGTAGTCGCTACGCTAGGCTAAACCGGTCGTAAATAGAACATAATATTTTATTTTGCTTACGAAGCTGACGGTCCTGGCTTCGAATCCCGGTAAGAGCAAATTTTATTTGTGTGGTGATATTTGTTTCTGAGTCTTGGATATTTTCTATGTATTTAAGTGTTTGTATATTTTAAATATATCGTCGTCTAGTATCCAGCCTTATTGAGCTTACTATGGGACTAGTTCGATTTGTATAAGATTGTTCCCTAATATTTATGATGATGAGAATCAGAGTCGCAGTATATGATATTTTATTTCCGATGGTTGACGGTTGAATGTATTAACGTACAATAACAAATAGGGTCGTAGCAACCATCCAACATTTCCTCTCAAACAACCATTTAACATCCTAAATCCACACAGCATCAAGCACTCAAACTTAAACCAGACACACACCTTTCAAACTTAATACGGGGCAATGGCTTATCTTCAGTCTTTAACTTGTCACTAATGCATTGACGAACGAACTTCTTCTACAACAAAATAATTTTGAGATGTACGGGGGGAGGGGGGGGTGTCCACAGAACTCGATTTCCACCGACTTGCCTTTTATTTAACCGTAGAGGAACACATTTTATGGTTCTCAAATAAATAATCCTCCATCTTTTTACATGTATATAATATAAATATTATTTACCAACGTTATAACTTTACCGTGCAAGTTTGTATTTCGCTATTGACTCTTTTTAGAGTTTGTGGGTAAATATTATGTTACGCAGTGCTGCGTGTAAATAAGGTTTCACAACAGGTTTTTCGGGATTTTTAGATACACGTATCTGTAGGCCTTCGAATTACTATTCCAGTATTTGATTACGAGTCCTGAAATTTAACAAAATAAACCGTACGCACGTAAAAGTTTTACGATTTCTTCTGCAGCCATTTCCATTTAAAAGCACTTTATCTTGTTTATTTAATGTGCATCAGTGAAAGTATACATCTAATCTGTTGATTTAGAGAAAAAGGTTTAGATCAGTATTTTTGTTAGGTACTCTTGTTAAATTCTACTCGGTAATAAACATATAATATTTATTTTTTTCACATGAGTTCAATTGAAAACCACATTTGCCGACTAGTAATATCGATCTGCTTTTTGGCCCAAAATTCCAAGAACAAAAAAAATATGAAAATATAAGTTCCCTCTGTTGTTTTTGTATAGGTACCTACTTTTCTTGATTAACAGCTCTCTCGCTTTTATTTTGTCGATCCTATATGTTGACTCTCATCTAAGAAATAACTTTTATTTCAAGCACAATAGTAGATTTTGTCAAGTATTGTATTAACAGCGAAGACATACATACAGCCGTGATGGTATCTTGAGATTATGTATTCTTGAGCAGAAATAAAACATAGAGATAATAACAGCCGTAATAGTACATTACACAACTAGGGTGGTAATACAAAGAAAGGCCGAGATCGCAGAAGTTTGCGGCCCGAGCTGCAAGCGAGGGACGTAAATATGCGATCGAGGGCTTTTTTTATTACCTTCCGTGTTGTGTACATCAATTTATGTCTACACTTGGCCAGAAAATCCACTTTATGGCCAGGTGTGGCATAAAAACATTTTTGTTGAAACACCTGTGTTATATAATATAAATAAGCTCTTAATAGTAAAATCATTAATTACCTAGTAGTAAAAGATCTCAAAAAATGAAACCCTATTTAACTTGCATTCATGAATTCACGATAAATACGTAGCGACCAATTAACGTTAAAAACGTTTTCAGTTGCCACATGTGCAATTAAAATTTTGATTTTAACCCACATTGTCTAGTCTCGGAACAGTTCATTATTTTCTGAGACCCATTGTTTATAGCAACAGATAATGATCCTTCGAAATATCGGAGATACGAGGGCATCGCACCGCCGCCATTGTTCGGAACAATGCCCCGTTGTATAAGATTGCTGCGACTACTATTAGAGCTAAGTGGGTTTTCGCCCATTTGCGCGTTCTGGCTTTTTGATGACTGGGTGTTTTGTGAAACGGTTGGAATGATAAGTTTTGATTAATATTTTGAAATTCAATGAAAGGGTTAGGTGCTTGTTTAAGATTCATTTATGGTTGTTAATTTAGATAGTTTAAAAAGGTAATAAAAGATAAATAGCAAATGAAAGAGCTCTAGGGATATTAAGAACAAGTAAAGTAATTTTCACACAATTATTATTCAGTATGAATTTATTTACAAAATTCTTATCCAATTTTAGAAATATTTAACGTTTAATAATATTGTTAAATAGTAGTACATTACACAACTAGGTTAGTACATCAAAGAAAGTCCGAGATCGCAGATGTTTGCGGCGTAAATATGCGATCGAAGGCTTATTACCTCCCGTGTTGTGTACATCATTTTATGTCTACACATGGCCAGAAAGCGGACTTTTACGTACGCGTAGCGTGCGGTAAAAGCCACTTTATGGCCAGGTGTGGCATAAACGAATTTAAAGTCTAACTAACTACAAATTTAAGGTCTAACAGCATTTATTCTTTTCGTGGGGACGTTTTTTTTTAATTGCTTGCGATGTTTGGACGAAACTTAAAAACGCGCTCCATGCAACTATTTTATTTTAAATATTTAAGAGTTTTTGGCAATGATTTTATGCTGTTAGTGTTTAAAGGAAAATAATATAAAATGCAACGTTGCTAGGTTGCAGGGAATAAACTCTACTCCTTATTCCGTTGTATATCTAACCCAAATGGTCAGTTACGATTAGAGAAATAATCCGAAAAAATGCAACGTTGCTAGGTTGCAGGGAATAAACTCTACTCCTTATTCCGTTGTATATGGTCAGTTACGATTAGAGAAATAATCCGAAAAAACAAGAGCCCGAAGAATATAATAACGAAGTCAATGATATGTTATTGAATGTAGCTCCGAAATCCTTATTATCTAGCCCAAGAAAATAAACAGGGCTCGCCAACTGGCGTTAAAGAAAAAGGCCTTTTCGCTATTTTTAGCTCGTGTTTTGTTAGCTCAGAATTACAGGGGTAGATGTCGTTATATTGTTAACTTAGGCAGGTATAGAAAAACATAGGGTTGTGTGTGTTATTGGCACGTGTTTCATGTACATACACCGAATGTCCCGTAGCTATAAGGCATGAAAGGCAAGTACTTTTAATATTGTAAATAAGATTTTTTTCTCAAACATGGCATGAAATGTTGACATTACGTGCTTAAAAATAGGCGACAAAGTACCTCGTTTCCTATGCGGCTTGACACTTGGCACGGAATGGAATTTCATATTTAATTTTTAATTTATAATGTGGAATGGAAATTAAATGAATTTTTAATTTCCATTCCACATTTATTTGGGCCCCAGCATCACGGCATTCAGCCATTAAAAAAACAAAAAACGATTTTTGCTATATTTTGCAAGTTAATTTAATTAAAATTGACATGAACATAACAAATAACACATTATAAACAATTTCCAATTATTATAAATTGCAAACTAAACCACAAGAATACACATTTAAAATATTTCATCTAAATATTCGCGGTAAAAATGTGAACTGAAACAGCTTGGCCGAATTTGCATTGTCTATGGATATAACGTCACTAATGTCACTTTCTGACAGCCAGTTTGTTTGTGTTATAATATATTAAGTAAGGTTATTATAGTATGTTTATTTATTTCATTGCATGTTTGAGAAAAGCACTATACATACCTCGGCGGGAAATGGGGTTGCCGGCCTCGTAACTATCTCGTAGCTATATGTACTCAGCCGGCAACCCCTTATTTCCCGGCCTCTGCAGTAATGTACTATTTTTTTATTCTGTAACTGAGCTGCGATTACCTTAATAGCGTATTTTGTTGGAAGGAGACATTATTTTACTTTTACCCGACTGCGGCGAAGCCCAAAGGAGGGTTATGTGTTTGACCTGTATCTATGTATGTCCGTTCCTGTGTCCGCTCGTAATAACTACTCAACTACACATCCGATTTTGATAAATGATACATCATTAGATTCATCTTGATGGTGCAAGTGTCACTGGGTATGAAGTTCGTTAAAATAAACAAAATGGCAGATTTTATGCAGTTTCAAAGTGCACCGCGGTCGGGTTTTTTTTAGTAAAAATGTGGTTATTATTGAATGTAATAAAGTTAATCTCAATTGTTTGACCTCGGAGTGGAAACTATCGTATGTGAAAATGTCAGATGAAAGGGTAAATTGTGAAAAATGATTTCACTTCAGTAACAAAGTATCTTAAACTAGAACGCATCGAAATTTAACATTCAAGTTCTAAGACATGATGAAATCTATACTTTACTTATATTGTGGTAGGTCTCCTGGACACGACTCCCTCAGCGTTGAACACCTTCAACACGCGGGCGTACACCTGCCTAGAGTACTCGCCATGTTCTTTTCTTTATGCATAGGTCACTCATATTTACCTAGTGACCTTATGAAAACAATTGTAGTACCTGTCATAAAGAACAGGGGTGGCGACGCCTCTAGTGTAGGTAACTACAGGCCCATCTCCCTGGGAACAATTATAGGAAAAGTATTGGACAGTATGCTTGACAAACAACTAAACATGCACCTTAAATTACATGACGCGCAATTTGGATTTAGGGCAGGCTTGTCTACTGAAACTGCCATCTTGTGTCTCAAGCATACTGTACAATACTACACCTCAAGGAAAACCCCTGTTTACGCCTGTTTCCTGGACTTGTCGAAAGCGTTTGACCTTGTTGCTTACGATAGGTTATGGGAAAAGCTAGAGGGTGAAACAAGTGTTCCTAGGGAGCTTATCAGCGTGTTTAGATACTGGTACGAAAACCAAAGCAATCATGTTAAGTGGGCCGGCTCACTATCTAACATGTACAGGCTGGCGTGCGGAGTGAGACAGGGTGGGTTGAGCTCTCCTAGTCTCTTCAACCTGTACATGAATAGCCTGATGGTGGAGCTCAGCAATACCATGGTAGAATGCTCAATTGACGGAACCATGGTCAACAATATAAGTTACGCTGACGACATGGTATTGCTGGCTCCATCCGTCAACGCCCTCGCTAAATTGTTGCATATTTGTGAAAGCTACGCGGGGACCCATGGCCTAAGGTACAACGTCACTAAAAGTGAGCTGCTCCTCTTCAAGGCCGGTAACAAAACCTATTCAGTTCCTCAGGTGAAGCTGGGTGGCGTTCCACTGAAACAGGTTTCACGTTTTAAATATCTAGGGCACTGGGTCTCTGAAACCCTGTCTGACGATCTGGACATCGAACGGGAACGTAGGGCGCTGGCAGTTAGATGCAATATGGTGGCTCGCAGGTTTGCAAGGTGCTCGGCAGGAGTGAAAGTGACGCTATTTAAAGCGTACTGTCAGTCTTTTTATACCTGCAGCCTGTGGGTTAACTATACGCAGAAGGCTCTCAGCGCCCTACGGGTTCAGTACAACAATGGCTTCAGGATGCTGTTGGGGCTGCCACGATTCTGCAGCGCGTCAGGGATGTTTGCAGATGCTCACACGGACGGCTTTGCCGCCATTATACGTAAAAGGGTCGCATCCCTCGTGCAAAGGATTCGGGGCAGCCCGAACAGCATTCTCAGTACGGTTGCGGATAGATTCCAAGGTCGCTTACATGAGCACTGGAACGGCTTGCACTGCCCATTGGGTCAGCGAACTACCCGATGAGCAGCGAGTGGGTTGTACAATACCTACTTATTGTTAGTATACCTAGTTATATTGCCTATTGTGTGTCTTTTGTAATTTGTTTTTCTGTTACTAACACTAGTATTAAGAGTTAATTATGTTTGTCATCTTACTAACAACTATGGACTTGTTTCCGAAATAAATTAATATTAAATTAAAAAATTAAATTTACATAGAGGCAGAAAAATTGTCAGTAAAAAACAATTCCACTGTGTTCTTTAAGTATAATTTCGATTGACATTATAAATATACAGAATGGTTTTTTTTACATTTGGTGTGTAGGTAGATTTCTGGATGAGTCACACTTTAAAAAAAACAATAGCAATACTTTTACAAATACAATAATGCATAGCGAAATACAGCGAAATATTCTATCTACAATGTTAAAGGAATTTGACTTTCATGTCGCACACTCGAAAAGAGACTCTGTATATGGTAACTTATAAAATCATATATTTCGATAGATGGTGGTTGTTTCTAAATTGTGGACTTAAGTAGGTGTATGTACGGTTAGAATTGCCGAAAGTCGGTGGAGAAGCGTTCCACCGTTCGTTTTGGAAGTCTTTGGTGGAAACCTATGTTCAATACGTCTCCGGTTGGAAATGATGTAGCAAATATAACAAAACACGGAATTCAGACCTTTGTGTTGTCGTAGCGTGATTAATGTATCACACCGTTAGGGGGTGCAGTACCGGGACATTTTAGTAGGCGAGCACCGGGAATTCCCGGTACTGCCATACTAAAATTTCCCGGTACTGCCATACTAAAATTTCCCGGTACTGCGATACTAAATTTTCCCGGTACTGTTATACTAAAATTTTCCGATACTGCCATACTAAAATTTCCCGGCACTGCTATACTAAAATTTCCCTGTACTGCCATACTAAAATTTTCCGGTCCTGTATACTAAAATTTCCCGGTACTGCACGCCCTAAGCACCGTCTACAAAGCAGCATCTCGATAAATTCTCAGAATTACTAATGGGCAGTGTCGAGAATGTTAATAAAACAATGTTGACTATGGTATTCGTAGTAAAAAGGAAACCAAAATAATAACACAGAACTTTGTTTTTTTTTGTTTGGGACTATTTAGCGAGAATCCGGCAGTTATGTTATAACTAACTGGTACCTAATAAGAGCGTATATTTACAATAAAAATGTGTTATAAATAAAATAAATTGAAATCACATTTAAACAGATTGTGTACCAGCCCTCATTATTTGGTATGCCAATTTGAAGTTTATTCCCTTTTTTTTAAATACAAAAATTCTAATTTTAGTTTGTACGGAAATGTATTAAAAAAAGTATCCGGAAAAAATCGAACTCAAAACAAAATCATTACTACATCATCATCCTATTACAATAACAAAATTGTTTAAAAATTGGTTTAACCCATTTACAATCACCAAGATATTTATCTTATTTCAGTAATTTTCATGAATAAAAATGCTTCAATCTAAAAGATTTAAGTTGGTTTAATCAAAATAATGAAATTTATTATTAAGTACATTTTATCCAATTATTATGGACATTTCCCGGCACAAGTAAAATAAAAGGATAAGGCAAACAAAATATCCGGGAGTTGGCACACAAGGGAATCCCCTACCTTTAAATTCTTTTGTATTCCTATAATGTGTGCTTAAAGGATTATTTTAAACTTCCATCTCATATAATCAACATTTTGTTTTACAAACAACGTCAGATTATTGCCGATTTTTTGTTTCTATCTCCTGATACTTCTTGAGTACCTAACCTACAAAAGCGGCACAACTGCCATCTCGCAAAAAAACAATGAAAGTAATAAACAGAGACCTACCCAAATGTTTAAAAACAATGCCGTATTCCAGCATTTAAAAATTTACAAAATCATTAATCATTATGTAACTTCAATATTGTTATTATTTAAAATTGCATGTATGAACAAAAAACTTTTGCTCACTAAAAATCGCGGGCGCCAAGTCGGCAACCTATACAAATTTAAAACATCAATCGGTTTTTAATAAACGCATGATCAGATCTCGGAATTTAAAGGGCAAATTCCTGACAGGTACTAGAGATAGACGATTTTTTATCGACATTTATGGATATTTTTTTTTGTTTTCTATGTTTTCTCCCATATGTTCTACAATAAAATGTTCCTTGCAAGAGAGATCTAAGATCATGTCTGTAAAAAAAAAGTTTTTATTTTTATGGGTTTACCCTTGAATTGTCGACAAACGTTTCATCGACATATCATTTCATCGAAAGTTAATTTTCTCTGAAACCATATTTTTCTATAAATTAATATAAAACAAACCTAACCTAACCTACAGGATGACTCTTTAAAAAATCCTGAAAAGTTAACGGTTTTGGGGAAAAAAGTTGTCGACGAAATGAAAATTCGATGAAATGAAACATTCGATGAAACGTTTGTCGGCGAAACAAGGGGACACCATTTTTATGTAATGGTATATTCGTTTTAAGAAAAAGTCCGTGACAAGTAACACAAAGGAAATCCCTTAAAACGAAAAGTATTAAGTTTATCATACTTAAAATGAAACATAAAGCTGGGTATGATTACTAGTTTAGACAGAAAGCATCGTAAGTATACGATGTATCGACGAATATCGATATGAGAGTTATCTAATAATGCCTTTCCATTTTGCACCAAAAACTTAAATATCCTAATGTCAAAAATATAGATAAACATAGATGTCGATAAAAAAAAATCGTGTATCACTAGTACCTGTCAGGTGTTTGTCCCTTAAATTCCGAGGTCTGCTCATGATTGAATACCGAGTGCATTCAAAAGGACAAAAACACGGACCTCATCATTTTCTTCGAAGATCATTATCCTTAATTTTGGCCCCATATAAATCTAACGACAAAAATACGTCTTCATTTATCATTAATCCTTTAGCTTTTTGCTCTGATTTGTAGGCTATCAAAAAAATCTGCTTATTTTCTCTCCAAAGAATATTCGAATGTGGCCAATATCTTTCCTTTTCAAACGTCAATATTACGCTGACTTATCCATATTGTATTAGCTCAGAATTCCTTGCGTCGGCATTTTTCGCACCAGTAGAGGCAGGCGTCACCTCGTACCAAACCGTGCGTACTGATCACACGTGTTCGCAACGGTCTCGGCTGAATTCCGAGTGTCGCAATTTCACTTGGAGATTACTTACGCACTCACGTTGTGAGGTGCGAGGTCACGTTTCGTTTCACGCTTTTTGTGTTACTGTTTATGAACTGCTAGTGACGGGGAAAACAAGAATAATAGGGCTTAAAATCCGTTAAGTACTTTGTAAACCGCAATAATGGATTTGTTTATGAAGAAAGCCAAGTTTAAACATTGTCGAATGTACCTACTATTAGTTTTCGTCGAAATTATAATCACAATAGCTGTGCTCGCACTTGCGTGGAATTTTATTTGTGATAGATTGAAACCAACGGTTGAATTATTTGTCTTCTTTTCTCTAGAACCAGTTTTTTCGAATTTTTCAGAGCTAGTATCACATTTTCACTCGGAGATTACTTGCGCACTGCCGCTGCGAGGTGGTTTTTTCATATTTTTTTCTCAACTTTGTTTGAAAAATAAAAATTATAGCTATTTTATGCGCAAAATATTGCCATTGTTTAAAAACGATTTTATATGTATTATAAGGGTATTCCCTTGACTTGTCTAAAAATTTTTTGTCTAATTTCAGTTTGTCTAACAACTTTTACTATAATGAACTTTTTGTCTAAAGTCAATATGTATAAATTCATTTTTCATAATTATTGTTTTGTCGAAACTCGTTTTACCTAAATTATCATTTGCATAACTCTTGTTTTGTCGAATATTATTTTATCTAAAACTCACTTTGTCGATTCTTATTTTAACTAATCATTATATAGCCGAATATCAATTTTATTAACATTTTATTGTCTAATTTTGAATTATTATAATCTTTATTTTGTCGATTCTTATTTTAACTAATTATAACATAGCCCAATATAGTACATTACACAACTAGGGTGGTAATACAAAGAAAGGCCGAGATCGCAGATGTTTCCGGCCCGACCTGCAAGCGAGGGACGTAAATATGCAATCGAGGGCTTTCTTTATTACCTCCCGTGTTGTGTACCTACATCATTTTATGTCTACACTTGGCCAGAAAGCCACTTTTTTACTAGGATTTTACTGTCTAATTCAGGATACTTGTACCGTATATATATATACTCGCGCACAATGAATTCAGGTCATTTTCTATGAACAATTATGTAGAAAATGACCCAAATTCAATTTAATAAATAACCAAATCAAATAGTAGAACCTATTATGGCACGTTGAAATGAAAATAAATAAATGCATGAATTTCTTTAATCATTTATTTTCTCCATCTATTGAATGACATTACAATTGTAGGTATATTTACCTAAAGGCGTAGGTAGAACGATTTATTATGATACACATAAGTAATTATTACTTAAGACGTAAGTTTGCCGCGATGGCTTTTAATAAATCCAATTCCGAGTATGTCTCAAAATTCTGAAGAATTCTTGATATATTATCGCTTTTCTTAACAGTTTGCTTACATCTTTTGTTGCTTGGCTCGCCATTAAGAATTGATTGGATTTTTGTTTCCACAATATTTGTTTCTGCAAGGATATGTGTAGTTAAGTAATAAAATCCTGGATTGGGTTTGCCAATGATGCAGTTCAGTCTGTTGTGCCATGCTTCGGCGTTATTTTGAGTTCGTGGTAGATTTAAATGATTTAGGTCTGAACAGCTCCACCAGGTAGGGGGAAATTTCGGTGGTTTCCCATTTTTACCCGTGACGTAATTTTCGTCGAACCATTTGCCAATTGATGCGCACTCTTTCGACATGTTTTCTTTCCAAATTTGGAAATATTGAGGTATTGTTGGCGCTGCAAGAAATGCCAAAGCCATAAGGCACTTCACTTCTATACAAAAGGTGTAATCCGATCCATACTTTTTTAATAAACCTTCTGATTGCACTCTTCGGTAAATGATTTGTCCGAGGTGAAAAAAACAGCACTTAATTTTGATATTTTCAATGTTTTGGCGTAAACATGTGATTGCTGTGATTTCGAAGTCCAGCATACAATACTGAACTTCAATTGCGAGTTGATTTTCATTACAGTACTCATGAATCAGATCGAACAATTTATTGTACGTGGCTTTATCTTTATTGCTACATAGCGCAAATAATAAGGGCACAGTGGACGAATTATTGTGTACAATTCTTGAATGAAATGTATACAGCTGTAGAAACATGTCCGGGACAGATTTGAATGTTCCATCCATAAGCCACATAGTGCTTTTAGCCAAATAAGTCATCATTTTCTTCGTAGAAAAAAGAATTACTCTCTTATTTTCGTTAAATATTTCATCCTTGATAACAATGCATTCATTTCTATCCGTCTGCAAAATATCCCCATTGAGGGTGAAATATAAGTCATTGGGCTCACTAAACCGCGTTTTTTGCTTACCTTTCTCTCTGTAAATAGTTTGGTTTAGAGCACTAGTAGATGGCAATTGTGAAAGAATCAGCGGGTCACCCTTTGCTAATGTTTTTTGTATTATTTGGCACGGTTTACTTTGTTGAGTAGATTGTTTTTTTAAATCGTTGATTATTTCCGCCACTGGTAATCTTGAGGCAGAAGGTTCGTGGTTATGCTCACTATGTGTTAGTAAATTATGGCGATCATCTTCCAAGTTATAAATAGTGACAGCGCGGGATGTACACTTTTCTTTATTTCTTAGTTCACAACACCAATAATACTTATTGTTGACATCCCGGTTTTTGTGAAAAGAATATCCATTAATGTTCAACATAGTTCCTCCTCTTTTGCTCAAAAATACACTGCACATTTTTAATCACTCAAATATTTACGAAGAACAGCGCAAAACAGTATCTATGACTTGATATTATGAGACTTGTAAACGTAATATAACACCGACCGACATTTGGTACAATTAGAACGAGTTCATTAAATACGTAATACAAAACTATTTTGACACTTATTAGTAAGTGGTTAACGTATATATTTCCGTGTGATTAAATTAAATTGCATTATACAAACTACCCTCAATGTGAAAAATGAAAAGGTAACGCTTACGAAGCCACGTCAAAATGTAATCGTGTTGTGTACTTTATAGGCCAATGATATAGGCAATGACATTAAGTCGGGTTATAAGTTTAGTACCGAGAGCACGGAACCGACCTGGTTGGAATAAAGCAAAGGGGGCGCAGGACTTTTGATGGAGTTGGTGTCATTATGACACCTATTTTTTATGATGCCATCGTATAGAAGACGCTAAAATAAGCATGTATTGAATGGGCAAGTTTTCTCTAAACTTGATAATTACCGAGATATTGGTTCCTAAATGGACACATTTTTTTGGACAAAAAAATAACGATGGGGTTGGTGTCATTATGATACGTATTTTTTATGATGCTATCGTATAGAAGACGCTAAAATAAGCGTGTTTTGTATGGGTAACTTTTCTCTAAACTTGATAATTACCAAGACAAATGACGGAATGTAAAATATAAGTCATTTGTCGAAAATTTTACAAGTGCTAGAAATTTGGTTGGTTTATAACAAAGGGACCGTTGGGGGAAATGACTTTAACAAAAAACTTACCTAGGCAGAACGACAAAGGGGGGACGGGGGGGCGGAGCCCCCCATAAGGGGGGCTCGGGGGGCGAAGCCCCCCGCATTAAGAAAAACTCAATACAAACATTAAATTAAGCAAAAAAGTAGGTTAGGTTAGGTTAGAACTGCGTCCCCCAACAAAAACGAACTGCTGTCAGAAAAGTAGGTTAGGTTAGGTTTGAATTGCGTCCCCCAACACAACCGAACTGCTGTCAGAAAAGTAGGTTAGGTTAGGTTTGAACTGCGTCCCCCAACACAACCGAACTGCTGTCAAAAAAGTAGGTTAGGTTAGGTTTGAACTGCGTCCCCCAACAAAAACGAACTGCTGTCAGAAAAGTAGGTTAGGTAAGGTTTGAACTGCGTCTAATACTAATAATATTATACAAAACCATAAATAATATTTTTACAGCAGCCCATAAAGCCACTCTGCTTGGGTAAATTATTAGGGCGTAGAACGAAAAGGGGGGACGGGGGGGCGGAGCCCCCCACAAGGGGGGCTCGGGGGGCGAAGCCCCCCGCATTAAAAAAAACTCAAACCATAAGTTCAATTAGGTTAGGTTAGGTTAGGTTAGGGTTCGAACTGCGTCCCCCAACAAAACCGAACTGCTGTCAGAAAAGTAGGTTAGGTTAGGTTTGAACTGCGTCCCCTAACAAAACCGAACTGCTGTCAGAAAAGTAGGTTAGGTTAGGTTTGAACTGCGTCCCCCAACAAAAACGAATTGCGGTCAGAAAAGTAGGTTAGGTTAGGTTAAATGAAACATTATACGAAATAAGTATAGAACAAACAAAATTATGCAAAATGTATGTTAGACAAAAAATAATTATGTTAAACAAACATTATATAAATGTAGATTATACTAACTAAAAATTAGACAAAACAATATTAGACGAAATAAATTTAGGTAAAATAAGGATTATACAAAACGAGTTTCACTCAAATAAAAATTAGGCAAAATGAATAATTATGCAAAACAATATTAGTCAAAATGAAATTAGGCAAAACGAAAATAGGCAAAAAGTTGTTAGGCAAAACAACGTACAACCGTATTATAAGTATATTAAACAGTCTGTGGGTTGCATTGTCATAACATATCTGACAGTTGACACCAAGGACCTTAAAATAGATAGCCGGAGGACCCTCGCCAACAGATAACTGAAGCATTTGAAGTGGGCCGGTTGCTTTGTACTGCACTGGTCGCACGCACACATCAACAAGTTTATCCTACTACCCCCACCACGCACACATTGACCTGACCAACCAGCGTTAAAGAAACCGGCGGACTAGGGGCGCTTCAGTTCTTTGTTAGCGAGGATACGTCCGGCTATTTATTGTAAGGTCCTTGGCACTTTGTCTTTAGCATATGTACGTACAGTCGAGGTCATAAATATGTTTACACTTTTCGGCCTTATTCCAAGGAAATAAGGTCGAAAAGTGTAAACATTATATATGGCCTCGACCGTACAATGAGGAATTGACGTTAAAAAAAAATTACAAGCTGAAACTTGATATTTTTTTTTAATGAAATAGGGGGCAAACGAGCCGACCCACGGGTCGCCTGATGGTACGCAATCACCGTCGCCCATAGACACCTGCAACACCAAAAGAGTCACAAGTGCGTTGCCGGCCTTTCAGGTGGGAGTACGCTCTTTTCTTGAAGGTTTGAAGGTATTTAGTAATAAGTATTAAAAAATAAATGTATTCTAAGCGATGCATTATCCTCGAAACAGTTTTCGATTGAGAGCAAACGAAAGTAGAAACCAACGTTGTCTTGTATTGTGTTACTCCAGGGAGTGTTATGCTCAGAATGCTTAAGATAACAACATTAGTACTAAAAGAAACACGATGTTTCTTTATTAGTTTTCCGCTGACAAAAATATAATTATCAAGCTGTAAAATGAAAAAAAAGACATCCAAATTTCATGAAGTTAAAGTGTTAAATACTATTCGTTTTTCATGGAGAACCGAGACCTTAATGAAAGATCCTCTAGTAAATGATACAATATCTTCAAATCACGAACAAAAATAGTGCAAATGTTACATGAATAGATACAAGAAATCAAAGTACATAGAAAAATTAAATTGAGCGCCATTTAATTTTTCTTTGATTTCGTTAAACTTTGATTTCTGATATGTAATATTAGCACTATTTGGTTTGTGATTTACAGATTTTGTATCATTTAAAAGAGGTAGTTTCATTCAGGTGCTAGGTTTTCCATGAAAAACGAATAGTATTTATTTATCACTTTAACTTTATTAAATTTGTTTTTTCTTTTTCATTTTACAGTTCGATAATCTGGGGGCACGGCAGTGCCCCCGCCAAGTCGAGCAAAACAAAGGCATGGCCGTACCATCCTTTTCTCGAAGCCATTCAGGTAATTTTCAGCCTCCCGTAATTTTGTACTGGCTA
This sequence comes from Eudemis profundana, assembly GCA_947034925.1. Lineage (NCBI taxonomy): Eukaryota > Metazoa > Arthropoda > Insecta > Lepidoptera > Tortricidae > Eudemis > Eudemis profundana. The sequence goes on from OX344808.1 coordinate 3,067,464, forward strand.
AAGCTAGAAACCTGAAATTTCAGGGATATATAGGGCACAATAAGACTTATATATATTCCCAATATCTTTCAATTTGAACGTGTAGTTTAAGAACTATTGCATGTCAAAGTTCCTTAGTTTTGTCACTGACTCACTGATTCACTGACTGATGATCATCATAATTCTAAGGTACTTCTAGCAGACTCACAGGCTCCAAATTTTAAACATAGTCAGTTTTTAGCCTATAAAGTCCTAAAAAACCTCCAAATATTGCAATTTCAGTCACAACTGCACACATAAGTTTGTAATTCCATACAAATACATGCAATTCGCTTCGTTCAGGATTCAATATATGCCCTCGCCGTGAATACATCATTTTGCTCCTTTGTGACGCAATCTACTATAACATTCAAATCCGGTTACGTATAAAATTAATTGAAAATAACGCCCCAAACAGCCAAAGCGGTCTTCAAATTGTTTTGAAAGCCGCAGGGATAGGCTTCGCATTTTTGGGACCTTCTGAACGTTCTTGTGATAGGTATAAATTGTCCCGTTCTAAATCATGACAATGGAATTCAAATAAAACGTGTATTGCAAAGAAATATTTATTAACCATATATTGTAGGTATCAAGTAGTATTTTATGAAACAGTTGTATAAGTAGGCTCAAAAAATGCGAATGGTGCGAGTTGCGATACGAGCCGCCGCGGCGGCGAGTGTCGCAAATAGAGACGCCATGAGCGACACTATGCTATAACGACACTAGTGCTGTTATGGGGAATAGAGTATAAACTTCTCTGAACTCATATTATGTATGTTCTTATATCAGTGTTTGTGACCAAGTAAAAGACAGATAAAAGTACAGGAGTAGAAAAATAAATGAATAAATATAGTGGGAACAATCTTACACAAATCGACCTAGTCCCAAACTAAGCAATGCTTGTATTATGAGTAGTAGACTAGACGACGATATACGAGTACATACTTATATAGATAAATATATACTTAAATAGATAGAAAACATCAAAGACTCGGGAACAAATACTCGTGCTCATCACACAAATATTTAACTTTACTAGGATTTGAACCCGGCACCTCTAGCTATGTAGTCGGTGTCACTCCCAAGAGGCTAAAAGTGTCGTTAAAAGTATATTTTTAGTTGAACGAATTCTTATACATCTTAACTCGTGTCTACCGTCATTTTGTTGAAGTCAAATAGAAAGGCTTTTGCCCAGAAGTGGCAAGAGAAAAAAAAAGCTATGTATATCGTGATATAGAGGAAAATGATAGAGATGTCCCTTTTTAGAGTTCCGCACCTCAATGGAATCAACGGAACGGAACTTTGTTGTCTGTCTGTCCGTCCGTCTGTCTGTTTGTCTGTCAAGACCCTTTATCTCGGGAACGCGTTGAGGTATCATATTGAAATTAAAATCATATACTCAAGTCTATAGTCCTTTGAAGCTGAGAAAAAATCAAACTTCTAAGTTAACGTCATAAAAGATATGGCTCGTCGCAAAAAATTTACATTTCGACTGTCTCAAGGAAACCAAAATTTGGCAAGTAATACCGTCTTATACTAGTAGTATAGGGAAAAGTCTGAAAACTAAACATGTGTTACAGTGGCGTGGCGTAAAAGATATCCTTGGGCAAGCTGGTGCAGATTTGGCGTACATTTTCCTTAAGAGCAGTAGAATAAGGTGGTCAAATGCCTGATATTAGGCAAGCCGCTAGGAATCGAGTTCTTTGGACGCCACGCCACTGATGTGTTATTAAATCATAAAAATATAGTCTTTATTTAAAATATTTGTACGGAACCGTTGGTGGCCGAGTTCGACTCGCATTTGTCCGGTTTTTTTTTTTTCATTTTTTTACCCTGACTAGAGCTATTAGATCAACAAGCTCGTGTATAGCAGTTCTAACCAAGTAGCTGGCTTACAATCCTGCAAGCAGGTTTGCCAGCCGTGGTAGAAAGTTTTCGCTGAACGCTAAAAGTGAGATTGATTGAAAATGTTCAACCTTTCCTTATTGTGCGTGTGTTGGAACAAGTGGCAGTTTTATGTTGGTTTGCTAACCTTTGAAGAAAAGTCGTCGACGACCATACTGTTAAGTAGGTGATTGGGCTACTTTATCAATATAATGGAAAAGAGAGGCATAAGTTTCCATAAATTGACCATTCTTGGAATTAAAGAAGGTAAAAGGCCGCTTGGCCGATGGCACGATGATTTATTTATGTTTTAAGCCTGACTAACTTGCAAGCCTTATTGACTGTAGTAAAAATCTGACCAGGTGGGGGCCGTGGCGTTCCCTGTGGTCGAGCCAGGTCGCTGGCCGGACCACTTTGAGTAGATCGGACTAGGTGCGGGCCGGGGGCGCCTGGGAACGAACCAGGTCGCTAGTCCCGGTCCCCCTCGAGAGGGCCGGACTAGGTGGGGGCCAAAGCGTCTGGGATCGAACCAAGATGCTAGGCTAGGGCTACCTTGAAGTTACGCTGATTGCTCAAAGTGAGCAGCGGACCAGCGGGAAAGTTGAAGCGGATCAATCTGTCCTTATGTGGGTGTGTGAATCGAACGAATGAGAGTTTTATTTGCCGGTTCGCTGCGCTTGCGTATCTCTGGCTCTTTGGGTAATTTAAAAGGACTTTATTTTAAAGCAAATATGACTAGTTTTTTTATTATTTACAAATTCTGAAGTAAAAAGTAGCAAAAAGCATCTCTGAATAAATTACACGAAAGTATTGATATTATTAATATTTTATTTTTGAACATCTATCTATTAAAGATGTCATGTATTGATTGTCAGCTTAAAACTGGCACTATAAAGAAGCTTTGTTTCTTCTATCTATTCCTATACGGCTCAGACTGTAAGTTCCCCCATTTTACGACTAAAGAGGAAGTCTTGTTATCATTGAACCATGGTTATAATATTGTGAAAGGACACGTCACGGTTATGCGCCACATAAATATGTCAAGTCGGTGACATCATGACTGCGCTAGAGATCCTGCAAGAACTAACCTACATGCTCAGACTAGCGAATATGAGTAATTTGCTTCCCTCCTCCATAACTACTAGATTCAATTAAACCACAGACAAAATGCGAACACATTTACTTGTGTAACACTGGATTCTGTTGTGCAATTCAGAAATTCTTCACCAATCTCCTCCCTAACATAATTTAATCCGTGAACTAGCAATCACCAGCAGGGTCATTCTACGGTAAGAGATAACGTGAGTCACAATTTTCATTAAGTTTTAAATCGTCATGATGCAAATTATAGGACATTACACAACTAGGGTGGTAAAACAAAGAAAGGCCGAGATCGCAGATGTATGCGGCCCGAGCTGCAAGCGAGGGACGTAAATATGCGATCGAGGGCTTTCTTTATTACCTCCCGTGTTGTTTACATAATGTTGTCTACACTTGGCCAGAAAGCGGTTTTTTCCGTACGCGTAGCGCGTATGGCCAGATGTGGCATACAAGTGTTAATATATCTCTAAAGAAGTGTTACTTATCATCTCTAGATATATTAACACTAAACTTTGTATCTACAACGTGTCCCAAAACTCAACGATAAGCCGGCACCAGAGGATGGAGCTACTTATGATTAGTCGAGAAAAAATAAGGAAAAAAATATATCTCAAATTATTTTTTCTCGACTAATCATAAGTAGCTCCATCCTCTGGTGCCGGCTACTTATGATAAGTCGAGAAAAAATAATTTGAGATATATTTTTTTCCTTATTTTTTCTCGACTAATCATAAGTAGCTCCATCCTCTGGTGCCGGCTTATCGTTGAGTTTTGGGACACGTTGTATAATGAAATAAAACACGCAATGAAATCGTGACTCACGTTACTTTTACGTGGAATGACCCAGCATCAGCCTATACATGTCCCACTGCTGGACACAGGCCTACTCTTATAGATGAGAGTGAATGGGCAGTAGAACTATGATTAACAGTTCCTATAAGGTTCAATTGCAGAAAAAATGTACCTTTTACATTTTTTGTCTGATCATGGTGTATCTTATACCTACTCTTTTATTCAGAATCATGAGTACTTTTCATTTATGAAATAAAAAAAAGCTGTACAAAATGTCCAAAATTTCCGTGCAAATTTTGAAGTTTTCAGTTTCGAAGTGTCAGTTTCGTTACGCCCAAACTAATTATAGGGAAAATAGTAACAAAACTGATAAAAAATTTCGTTAGTATTTTCCCCTGTATTTAGTTGACATGACTACAATGGTTTCTATTGTTATTATTTACGGTTTTGATTACAAAAGTAATGTTATTTTACTTAACTCACTGGTAAAATAACAACTATGTTATGTCACAAACATCTAATTTATGGTGACCCTAGATTAAACAAGTGTCATAAATAATCATATAATTTGCATGTCCTAACCGCGGGATAAATCAATTTTATTGTCTTGAGGAAACATCTGGCGCCTGCCGCGCTACATAGCAATATTACAACTTAAGATTAATAACTACTGAACTGACGGGATGACGCGGAGAAAGCTTGCCTGTCTGGGGGCCAGTTACTTGTAATATTAATTACTCTACTTTCTTAGAAGGATGGCACAATCAAGTGTAAATATATGCGTATAAAATATAAACAAATGCTCAAAAAATGTCCCAATAGGTACTGCCTTCTGCAGTGGCAATAATAATTTCGTACTATATTTATGAAACGATTTATTTTATACATGTTTTTGCATTTGACTGTATATCTCGGCCCGCGACTTCGTCCGCCTGAATTTCATACTTTTTCATACAACCTTTCATCTTCCGTTTCAATTAATATATAGGGTTGTAATTAATATATAGGGTGTTGCCTGTAACAGGAGCAAATAATTAATACGTAGATTCTACTCATCAAACAATAAAACTTTTGTTCAATAGCTTTAAAAAATTATGTAAGTAATCTTGAGATTTTCTCTTTTTCATACAAATTAAATAGCATTTTCAATGTACGTTAACATAAGTCTAATTGACGTCACTGGCCACGCTACAAATTGCGGCTTCAAATAAACTTTAAAATGTACAAATACCAAATCATAAGTTATTTTTAAATGTCGCTGAACAAAATGTTGTTTAATCTGAGGAGTACATTCCTAGTTTTAATTATTTTGTTCCTAGTACAGGCAACACGTTGTATAGCATGATGTTGTGCTGACGAATTCAAAGCGTTTTATTAAAAGGTTTTTTTTTTAATCATTTACGCCTTGGTATTCGAACCTGCATCACCAACGGCTCACTGAGCCGTGTTGGCTCGTGCACTACCAATAGTACCACCGAATGTAGTGTTGGTTGTACTTCAAAAATAACCTTTTTCAGTGCGTCTCTACGTATACTTACACGGCATACGTCAACATTGTCTGTAAACAGTCGTCTGTAACTGTCGACAAAGAAAATCTGTTCTTGTTTTTGATGTTTGCCGGACTGCCCTACAAAGCCTGTGTTGCTCTCAGACCAAGTATCTCACTAGCTTACCGTCTATAATTTCCACCGTTCAGTTTCCAAGCGTCTTTATTGTAGAAAAAGTTAAGCCTAAATAGGCAAAGCAATCTCGAAGCGAATTACTTGAAATGTAATTAGGTGAACGAGTCCAGGGATTGTTCCGAAGGGCTTAAGCCCTCATCGATTGCGGCTTATGATTAGCCCCCGATTAAGGCTACGGTATATATAGGTAAGTGTAGGTCTGCTGAAGGGATTTGATGAAAGCGGGGATTTTAATTTCTTTGATTAATTCAAAACGGTTTCTGAGAAATTGATATTATGTAATATGAGCGCAAGAGTAAAATTTTAGTATTTGGTGGCTTTCTTGTTTCAAGGCATTTTGAATATTTTTTCGAAATTAGGAGTTATATAAATTCTATGACTGGCGTAGTAAATTCTCAATTCTTCTCAATCCTACATAAGCACATGACATGATAAGTTATTACTAACCTATTTTGAAATTCCATAATTTCAATAAGCATTTCTTTTTATATCGACTTTCGGGATAATTTCGATATAGACTTTCAAGTTGATAAACGATAAGTCCCTATGACAGCTCAAAAGTGTCACGAGAATTCCGACCTCTGGTAATGATAATTAAACTGAACGTTGAGCAGTCGTCTGTGGGGCATGCAATAGGGTGAATCAACTTTTCTTTGTCAACAAAATTTCACCTTCTCCGACTAAAATTAAAAGGAAACTTTATTCGGATATTTTTGACGTGATAACGTCTTATAATTCGATGGAGCCGGCTGCACGCACGAAAAAGTGTGACGTCATGGGCCGTTACCTTGCAGGGTCGTTACCTGTCAAATAGGTACTTTATATTATTCCAGCACTAAAGTCGTTAAGACGATAGTTTCTTACAAATTGTTAATAAAATAGCCCTTATTCCCTAAGATACGGCTGTCAAAAATCTCTATTGAATGACAAGAGACCAGTGGTGGATTTGCCCTAAGGCCTAGTAGGCCCGGGCCTAGGGCGGCCAGATATTAGGGGCGGCCAATCGTGACAAAAAATCACTGCTGCTGCTGAGAAAAGGGCGGCTGGTACTCAAGTCGAAGTCGAAGTCGAAGTCGAAGTCGAAGTCGAAGTCGAAGTCTAAGTCTAAGTCGAAGTCGAAGTCGATGTCGATGTCGATGTCGATGTCGATGTCGATGTCGATGTCGATGTCGATGTCGATGTCGATGTCGATGTCGATGTCGATGTCGATGTCGATGTCGATGTCGATGTCGATGTCGATGTCGATGTCGATGTCGATGTCGATGTCGATGTCGATGTCGATGTCGATGTCGATGTCGATGTCGATGTCGATGTCGATGTCGATGTCGATGTCGATGTCGATGTCGATGTCGATGTCGATGTCGATGTCGATGTCGATGTCGATGTCGATGTCGATGTCGATGTCGATGTCAAAGTCAAAGTCAAAGTCAAAGTCAGGTCAGTCAAGGTCAACGTTATCACGTTTGACTGTCGTCAGTAAACCTACTTTACAGACAACCGATTTTTTGAATAAAATGTACGCTCATTTAAAAGACAGATAAAAAAGCTACGTAATGCAAATATTTTTTATTATAATTTGTTTATTATAACTTGTTTATAAGCAGTGACCCAGCGGACATAGCACCTGTCCCCCACCTTTGTATGAAAATAAGGGTACATCCGCTGGGTCATCCTATTTATTTATTAAATAGGTACGAATATTGTCTTCGTTTCCGCGATTATCACTCATAGTAATAAAACAACTTAAACGGATTAAATCGCGTATATTACTACATTTTAAGTCCCGACGTTTCGTAACCCTTTTCAGCGTTCGTGTTTGTCTACCCGCGACCACGAACGCTGAAAAGGGTTACGAAACGTCGGGACTTAAAATGTAGTAATATACGCGATTTAATCCATTTAAGTGTAAGATCTTGTTCCATTTAAATCATGTAAAACATACAAAAAGTGAACAAATAAGGAGAAAGGGCAATCTTTGCATGAAGAAAAAAAAAGTTGACTCACCTAATACCGGTATTACTTGTATGGGCCAATACCAGGATCCAGGTATTGCATGCTTTAGTCGTCTGAAACATTCAATATTTTATCTGAGAAGATAAAATATTTAATAATATCCAACACAATTTCATTTCCCGGTACCGTAGCGTTGTATTCCAGGTAAATCAGTTTTGTTGTGCCAGAATTAAAAAGAGGTAAAATAAGTTGAATATATCTTTTTTGCTCTGCCAAAGCCCGGTGAAATTCATTATATATGATGGAAAACGTTAATTTACTTCGGAGTATAGTTTGAAAGAGAATATTTTATTAAGTCGCAGTGACACTGTCCCAGTTTATGAAAAGGAGTTTGTAATATTCTCCCATCTTTGGGGCGAAGACCTGTCCCGGTAGCTAGATGACTAAAAACCGCGAGTCAGTCTCGCCAATCTGATCAAATCTGACCTACTTTAAGATCTCACATTTTTTAAAAACAGCAATTGTTATAGGTATCCAATAAAGCAAAGAAATAGAGTTGAATACTTGTTCATAACGTTATTTTGTTCCTATAAATACATATTTGGATTTTGCATAGGACTTGGCACTCATTGAGCTCTCCATTAACATAATTTTTGTATTGAACTTGGCTCTGGCTTGGCTCTCCTTTTTTACATTGATGTTTTTGGTGGGATACTTTGTTGGATTGTTGGATATACTGTCATAGTTTATGAAAAGGTAACACAATATTTTACAGAGTAATTTGTTGTCTTTAGAACAGGAGAAAATCAATAAGTAACGGTCAAATAATTTCGTTTCTTTTTCACTTTTATTCCTATAAATCGTACCCTTGGTAAAATAAAGCCGTATCTGCAAAATGACGACTTTTCAGGGGAAGCATTTAAAGATTCTGTCAATGAATATTTCTGGATAACTTTGATATGCTTCATGTTAGGTTTATAAAATTTTACCAGTGTTCTAAAAAAAACGTACTCTATTTAATAAGCAGTAGTTCATTTTAATTATTAAATTATTTTCGGAAATAGCGGGCAGTATGTGTACTTACGGCTATATTGGACTAAGCTATAGCAAACGTATGTACACATGCGTCCTTATTGCACCCTATATCCATTTTTTCCAATTTTGGTGCGACGTGCGAGCGCAACACATGCTCTCCAGCCGGTAACACTGACGCAACTAACTTCACACTGCGTGTGCGCTCCAGTAACGTCGGGAAACAACGACGCATGTGTAGATACGGCTTTGTTTTATGTTCGCTTAATCACATACGTCTGTTTTCGCTTTGCTTATTTAAGTAACTAATAAAGATAGAAAAAAAAGTCTGTTTATTTCGTATAGTTTACAGCATTTGTGTAACATTCGCGTAATAAAAGCACATTGGACGTAAAGTCACATACGGCTTTATTTTACCAAGGGTACGAAATGTGAAAATAGTAAATTGTACCACAAGGGAATTACTTCGAAATTTCGAAAATGGCCTTCGATATTCCGTAAAAAGTGTTTTACAACCATGGAACAAGCGAGTTTAATTTTCTCATTTTCCTTTTCCGAATTTGATTTTTTTGCGTCACAAAGACTTAAAAAATACATTTATTGCTATCAACGTCCGTTTTTCCACAGAATGCAGGATCAAGAAACTTAATTAACGAGAGTGGTTTTGTTAAACGAAACGAATGAACCTCGACATTATTTTTTGTCCCACTACTCATTTTTCCAGTCTAAAAGTTTATTTTATAGTGCTTGTACATAGTGCAAGTAGTTCGTTCATATTAAGGTACTTGCACAGGTTATAAATGATGCCGAGGGATCGGTGAGGCGGCGGAAGAGGGGAAAGGGTCTGTTTTGATACTAAATAGTTGTTAATATATGTAATAACGATTTAATTTGATTTCGTGCACCTAACATAGTGTATAAGTTGTTTACTAACAAAATATGGAACCTGATTTCTGAATTTTTTTTTTTTTATTTTTTTTTATAAACATTTAAACAACGGTATAAAGACGTGTGTAAGTAAGTGGATGTGGCCGAGACATGACTGGTCGTGATAGCGTTCATTGGAGGAGGCCTATGTTCAGTAGTGGACGTCTTTCGGCTGATAATGATGACAGTGGTCATTCTCATTTTTGATTTGTTGATCACTTTGACACAGTTGATCAGTTAGAAATGGTAATAAGGCCCGCGGTAATGGCCATATTACCATTTCTAAGTGATCAAAAACAAAATGCTGTCATGAATTCATTCATCAATAATGATAAAAATAATTCATGATAATATAACGGTTAGGTCCATCGATTAGAAAGAGCAATAGGCTACATGACTAAAAAAACTGTTTAGTCCGTCTGTTACATTATTATTATTTTTATTTATTTATATATTTATTCAAATGACAAGAACATTAGTAAGGTACATCGTCCCACAAAACTGTTTTCACAGTTTGACTGTGGGATCCGTGAGTCTTACTTATAGGTACAATATTACAAATCTTCATTAGGTACATAAGAGGATATCTAGGTGGGTAAATACCTCGACAGTAATCAATTTAAATGAATTAAATACTGTCGAGGTAATATTTAGACAGGGCTTTTTTAAATTTATTTTTATTTTTCTCCGTCCTAATAGCTGTAGGTAAGGCGTTAAGTAAATATGGTAAGCGCTTTTCGATGAGTCTGTCCCCATAGTAATTGCTTACTCTGGGAACAGCATACTTACCTGCAGCTATAGACTTGGTGCCATGTTTATGGCTCATTTGAGATAAATTACTCTCTTGATTGCCGTGTTGGTTGACTGTTAGTAAGTATTTGTGTCTTAAGAATGCCGGAAGAATTTTACATACTTTAAATAACTTGTAATAATCATTTCTATATTTGTTTTTGGTTTTATTGTTTACTAATAGCTTGAGGAATCTAATTTGCAATTTTTCTATTTTGTCCAAATTTGTTTTAAAGGTCAGGCCATAGCAATCCAGAGAGTAACCTATAATGGATTCCACTAGTGACACATAAATACATTTTAGTGTGCTTATTGGGACTCTATAGCTTAGATGATAAAATCTACCAAGTAGGACTCTTAATTTACTACAAATATATTCTACATGAGATGACCATGAGAAGTTTTCATCTATTTTCATGCCAAGGTAAGTCGTGCATTTTACCCGCTCAATCGGCTTACATTGGCATGGAACTAGATTATTGTGGAAACAGGAGAAGTCATGCGTAACTATTGTTGGCTCTGGCGAACAGGGAGGGTTTAAATAAGGTGAGTGTAAAATTAATAGTTTGGTTTTATCCAATGATATTTTATAAGAAGATACGTTATACGCATACTCGCCAGCTGAGAAATATGCTTCCAAGAAAGCAGCAGCACACATTGGTACCTCACTGTACGGTGTACATACTCACACATATGTTGTCGCCCTGGGATGGCAGCACTGGCTGACGTCACATCCGAGTGGCGGCGGTGGCGATGGCGGGCTTCTCTTGGCGCGAAGGCGTGGGGGGAAGGGCGCGAGCGGCAGCCGGGCCGTCACTCTTGTGCTGGACTCCGAGCAAGAACGTTGTGATTAGATCAGATTACCCAATTACTTGTAAAGTGCTTACTTACTACTTGATTATTATATCTGTATATTGCTTCCTATTGTTCGTTTCATTTATATCAGAAGTGCTCGAACCGCGCCATGGTACCGAAAAGAAAACGCGAGAAGTATCTAAACGTAAAAGCAGAAGTAAAACTAGACGAAAGCATTCTCATAAAAGTAGACGTAAATATAGTTCAACCTCGGAGTCAAGTGCGTATTTCAGAAGTAGTTCGTCATCAACCAGCAGTACCAGCAGTGACAGCAGCAGCGGGCACAGGAGGCACCGAAGGAGAAAGAGAGTTTGTAACCGCTCCAAGACAGTGAGTCAAAATGCAATATTATCTTCTGTTATTCCGGAGTTCGACCCGTTAGTTGACGACGTATATATGTGGCTTAATGTTGTTGATGCTAATGCCAAAGCGTTCGGATGGTCAGATAAAGTAACAAAATACCAGGCGTTGCAAAAGTTACGAAATACCGCGAAAACATGGTATGATTCATTGCAAAAAAAAAAACGAAACTTCATGGACCACGTAAGATTAGAAAGACTGGCGCAATAGAATGTTACACTTTTAAGTCAATCGAAACATGCATACTTCACTATCTGAGTTAATGAGTGTTAAACCTAGTGAAGGACAGTCTTTGTACGAATTTTTCTTCCAACAAAAAAAGTAGAATTGATCGGTTACGGTTAGCATTCAAAGAAAAGATGTGATATCGATTATTGTAGGTTCTATAGGCGATAAAAACATATGTACAGCAGCTGATGCTGGTAGGTTTCGGTATTGTGATGAGTTAGCTTCATTTTTACTTACATGGCAAAACATATTCGACGGTGGAATCGAAAATGTTAAATAGAAGCAATTTTCTACCAAAACAGCAACCTTCTTGGTCGAACGGTGGGCCAGTTTACAGAAAAACTGAACAGGTTCATAATCGAGATAATACAAGTAACGAGTCTAGTCAAGCAAAGATTACCTACATATTTTTCTTGTGGTGAAATAGGCCATAAAAAGTAAATTATAAGCAAAAGGATACCCTTAAATGCAATTTTTGCCCAAAATCTGGTCATGCCGAAGCGGCGTGTAGATCTAAAACGAAACCCAAGACTGAGAAGTCGGTTGAGGTAAAGTTTATTAGTACGACAAATTCCAAGGAATTTTTTTTTATAAGGAGGTTTCTTTTCTAAGTTGTTAAGTTAAATTTTATATGTTTGGTCTGGTTCCGATGCGGTTAGACACTCCAGTCAGACTTACAGGCTTGCAAGTGGAACAGGTAACTAACTGAAGTCGTGTCGTTGATGCTTAAATTAGATAAGGTACAGTTAGATGTAGACTTTTATGTGGTTGGGGAACTGTCGGGGTGTAACATTTTGATTCGCAGAAATTTTACCGAAAGTAAAAATATTATGTACACGCGGGTAGGAAGCTCATTGATTTTTCAACCGATAACTGAAGAGCAAATATGCTTGATTGAAACATCAATGTTCAATGCTGATAGTTCGGAACATGTGGAAATTTTAAGCGAATTGTTTTCGAAGTACCCGAAGTGAAATGATTTATCTAATTTGGGCAAAACATCGTGCGTGGAGCTTGATATCGAAGTTACTACTGCAAAGCCTGTATGTCAATGGCCATATCGTATGTCAGAATCGGAAAAGGTGGCTACTAGGGAAATTGTTGATGAATTGTTGAAAAGCAATATAATCCGCGAAAGTAATTTGCCTTACGCGAGTCCCGTGCTATTAGTGGACAAACCTAATGGACAAAAGCGATTGTGTGTCGACTATAGACAGCTTAATAAAGTAACTGTAAAAGAGAAATACCCGATGCCCATTGTAGAAGATTTGATAGATAGACTAAACGGATGTAAATATTTCACATCATTAGATTTAAAATGTGGGTGTTATCAAATTAAAGTAAAGGAAGATTCGATTGCTAAGACTGCGTTTATCGCCCCTGAAGGACGTCTTTTGGAATTTCTAACAGTATTTCAAAGATTAATGGATACGGTCCTGGGTAATCTTCGATTTGGACGCGTTATGTTTCATAGATGACTTATTACTAGCAACAGACACGATTGAGGAGAATACAATATGTTTAGAGTCTGTTTTAAAGGTTTTACAAGACAACGGTTTGACAATCAATTTAGAAAAATGTATTTTTTTTTCCAAAATTAACGGTAATATTATATACAGACGCATCTAGAGAAGGGATCGGGTGCATAATTGTTCAGGTGACCAATAATGGTGAAAAGACAATTTATTTCTATAGTCGACAGACAACAACAGAGGAAAAACAATATCACTCTTTTGAGCTCGAGTTTTTAGCCATTGTTGTCGGGTTAAAGAAATTTAGACATAAGTTGTTAGGAAATCAGTTTAAGATCGTAACGGATTGCAGTGCTGTTAGGTACACTATCATGAAATAAGAAATAAACTCGCGTATAGGTAGATGGGTGCTACGAACCCAAGAGTTTAATTTTGAGATAGTGCTTAGGCCGGGAACTCAGATGCAGCATGTGGACGCCTTAAGCAGGAATCCTGTCGGATATTCCGCAGCCGGTACTAAGGAAAGCGTGATGTCAATTCCTGTTATCTGTTTGGCTCTTATCCGTTCAATTGCAAGACCCGGGTATATGTTCAATTAAAGAAATTTTAGCGTCAGGTGAGGCCGAGTCCCACAAACAGATATTCACAATAACTATGAATGATTAGGAAATAAAGTGTAGGTACCGCAAAACCGAATATGGCAGAAGGTGGTTAGTTCCGAAACAATGTATCTGGCAGGTGATAAGAGCCAATCACGATGATATTGGGCATTTTGCAGTAGATAAAACGCTAAAAAGATTAAAAAGTAAATATTGGTTTGCACATATAAAAAAAAATGTCACAAAGTACAGTAAATAACTGTCTAAATTGTATTTATTTTAAAAATGTTATTAGGAAAAAGGAAGGTAAATTATATCCGATCCCTAAGTACGCTAGGCCTTTCCATACGTTACAGATAGATCATTTAACTAGGTCTCTTCGTTAAGACGACACAAAAAAATACGTACTTGTTGGTTATTGTCGACACATTTACCAAGTTCGTGTTCATTGCTCCGGTACAAAATACTAAAGCTAAATGCGTAATAAATGAGCTAAGTAAACTTTTTAAAGTATTTGGAAATCCTAAAAGAATTATAAGTATGTGACGCTGGAAGTGCTTTTACATCTAAGCTGTTTCGCGATTTTTGTATTGAGGATAAAATTAGGCAACATGTCATAGCCACAGCGATGCCCCGCTCCAATGGGCAAGTAGAGCGGTACAATCTGACCATTTTGGAAGCACTACGTAGTAAGGGAGCAGGTACAGATACCTAACAATCGATGGGACACTCATGTTACTGACATCCAACAAGGCGTTAATTCAACCATCAACAAATCGACTGCAGCTGTCCCAAGCGAAGTATTTTTGGGTACAGGATACAAGTAGTCTCCGATAACCTCGTCAATGATGATGAGCAAGTAGTGGACGTAACTGCCTTAAGAAAAAAGGTGGATGAGAATATTAGGAAAACTGCAGAGAAACAAAAACATTTATTTGATGCGAAAAGAAAAAACTCTAGACAATATGAAGTAGGCGATTTGGTTGTTATTAAAATACCCAGTCATAACAACGACGGTCATAGTACAAAATTGTTACCACTTTTTAAAGGACCTTTCCAAGTTGCAGCAGTATTGGGACATGACCGCTACAAAGTGGCAGATATGAGAGGCGCTAAAAGAACAGCAAGGCGCTACGAGGGCGTCACATGTGCGGAGAACACGAAGCCCTGGATTCTCATCGCAGACGTGCAGGGCCATGACGGCGCATCGGCTGGGTAAACCGGATGTTGTCGGGTATTTATAATACTGGTGGTATCGTTCAATTTCTTGTGTTTATTCAATGTCAAATGGAAACATTAAGAATAAAGTAGTTGTATCTATGGACACCAATAACGAACAATAAAGAAAATAATTAATTTAAAAGATATGAGATTCCCCTTTCAATTCGATCAATATATAGTAAGAAGTAGGCGTCAAATGCATAATGCTACGAACGTGTGTCGGTGTGTGTGGTGTGCTGGCAATGTGAAACTGACCGTCGATGGAACAGTAAGGCCAATGACTGCTAATACACGACATGTCGTTCTTGGTGCATACCTACAAAACTTGCTAATATTTACACGTGAGTGGGCTAACCGCCGATGGAATAGAACACTCTCGTGTAATATAGACCCATCTCAGTCACCTCTACTAGGATAAGTGTGTATGTCAATCAGTTAAGGCTGGCCGACGATGGAATAGCTATAACAAAGAGTGACATATACCTTATTGTCAGTAGTGGTGTTTAGAAAGTGCGGGACCCATTAGATAATTATGCTTAAAATGATATGTTGGTTCGCAGCATATGCATCAGACGTAAACGCATTCGAGGACGGATGCGTGAGCAGGACGGCCGGATGTTGTCGCCCTGGGATGGCAGCACTGGCTGACGTCACATCCGAGTGGCGGCGGTGGCGATGGCGGGCTTCTCTTGGCGCGAAGGCGTGGGGGGAAGGGCGCGAGCGGCAGCCGGGCCGTCACTCTTGTGCTGGACTCCGAGCAAGAACGTTGTGATTAGATCAGATTACCCAATTACTTGTAAAGTGCTTACTTACTACTTGATTATTATATCTGTATATTGCTTCCTATTGTTCGTTTCATTTATACATATTAACAGATTGCATAAAAGAGATGGCATAGTTACAATAATGCAAAAAAAAGAGACAGCTAGCTTTTTGTTACTTGCGCGATTAATTTTTAAACGTAACCGAGTGAACCCATCGGCTAGATTCGGATTGACTCGGAGCCTGCTCGGCGCTCGCAGATTAAGCACGCAGAAGGTTGGTTATCCTTGTCACTCTCATTGTCAAAGACGTAAGTTTGTCTCTTTCATTCAAATGACCTCTATGGTAGTAAGATGGCGTCGTATTTGAAAAATAAAATAATAAAAATGATAAAATTAAATTATTTCAGCGTACTTACAGGTGATATGTGATCCCTTGCGCTTTGTTGCACTTTTTGCTATGATTGGTGCACTTTCTGATCACACACGACGGCATTTTTTTTGTGAATCTTGTAAATATTCACCCTTGACATCGTCGTGCGTTTCGTTGACCGACCCGCGAGTGACTACCCACTACAAAAAGGGCACCAATACATTTATCGTGGTTTCAGTGCTTCACTTTTGGAGTGCTTGTAACCTATCTACTTATAAAATATCATTGGTTTTATCTGCGTTTAACGGTAACCTATCGCAAACACTAAAAACCATTCACCGAATTTCATTTGGCCAAAAACTATTCGAATTATTATCGTTTGTCCGATGACAGGTTTCGTATTTTTTTCTGTTCACCATTTCACGTTTAGTAAAAGTTTCGTTTGTCCGAAAAACGTTTCCCATCTCATTCACTTGCCCTATGAATTGTTACGTATTTTGTTTCGTTGCCCATTTTTCATTTACCCAATGATACTTTTTGCACTGGATACGTTTAGACATATTTTTAGTTTACCTTTTAACGATATCCCAAGTTATTTCTCGGCAGAGGTATGTTTCCCTAAATCTAAAATAAATGTTATTCTAGAAAAGAAAATTAGTTATTATTAGTTTTTTAGGGAAAGGTCAGTAGGTTAGGTTGGTTCATAAAAAAGTGGCCGTTTGGGGAAGTGACTGTCACAGAAAACTTATATAGGCAGAAGGACAAAGGGGGGACGGGGGGGCGGAGCCCCCCACAAGGGGGGCTCGGGGGGCGAAGCCCCCCGCATGGAAAAAAACTCAAAACAAAGGTTCAATTAGGTAAAAAAGTAGGTTAGGTTAGGTTTGAACTGCGTCCCCCAACAAAAACGAACTGCTACCAGAAAAATAGGTTAGGTTAGGTTTGAACTGCGTCCCTCAACAAAAACGAACTGCTACCAGAAAGAAAAATAGGTTAGGTTAGGTTTGAACTGCGTCCCCCCACAAAAACGAACTGCTAGGAAAAAAGTAGGTTAGGTCAGACATATTTAAATAAGTTTTCACTATCGCACTGTACTACTCACTCAGTATTAGCTTTAATAATACACTATAACAAGTTTTATGTGGCGGGTAAGGTTATCTTTATCAAAGTACAAAGCGGGTAGATTCTTGCAGACTAGTTTGCCAGGTATAAAAATAAATAATTGTAAATTGTAATGCCAGCTGTACACATGTCGAATCGTTACATCGGACAAATGAAATCAAAGTCAATCGAAAAAAGTCGAATGGTGAATAAATTGAAACGTTACTTCGGGTAACTGATATTATGGTGAAACGAGATTTAGGGCAAACCGTAATTTGTCGAATGATTAAAAAACCGAAACAATAAATGCCGAATCGTAATAATTCGAAATGAAAATTCGGACAAACGAAAAAAAAATGAAACGATATTTGTCGAATAGTTTTTGCCGAAACGAAATTCGGACTAACGTTTTTAGTGTTTCAGATAGGTAACCGCGTTTAACACAATGCCATTATCGTGCGACCACTTGACTACGGCGTCGACATCCTGCTGTACCTGGCGGCAGGTGCTTAAAAATATTGTACACGTATTTTTTGTTTTGTTTGACAAACAAAAACTGACGAGGATAGAGTGCTTAGAAGTTTCGAGTGACGTCACTCTTGAGTACAAATTGTACTCAAGAGTGACGTCACAAGCCCCCACTCCAGAAGTTTGATGATCTATAACTTTGTCGATTTTTAATATTTTGATAAACCAAAAAATACGTGTCCCATATTTTTCCATAATCTAACTGACGGACTAAATAGAATTACATATTTTTAACCCAGTCATCATCCCTATTACAGCCACGGTAGTGACATCCATGGTAATGACTGTGTGCACAAAAATGGGAATGACCCAAAAAGTGTGTGACTTGGTTTAACATTACATCTCAAACCTTTTTTGTTGTAGAAGAACTGCGTTGCGAGACTTGGGTCTTTTTACATGTAATGTTTTTGATGGGATTACAATATCGCCGAGGCATACATCGTGCTCTCTTTGGTCAAATTGCTTTTGCAAACTGACCAATGTTATTTTTGTCGTGTCTGATTACTAGAGACCGGATTTGAAGTAGCGATCTCAATATTAATATGGATATGACTAGTGCAATTTGTTAAATACAGGTTATGTTGGTTATATAAGGTCTTATTTTTTACTGTGCATTGTGCAGAAGAAATATTAAAGAAGAAGAACTAATAAACTACCGTCAAATGGTCCAACTTTGCCCACCGGCCAAACTTTGCCCAGGGTGTAAATATACTATTTCCTTCCTGGGCAGTATATTTACACCCTGGGCAAAGTTTGGCCGGTGGGCAAAGTTGGACCATTTGACGGTATATCAAAAATTAACAAACGATGTTTTTATTTATTATCACCATAATTTTTGCCCAATATTTACAAAAGCTTCCAAAAAGGTTTTTACTTTTTTGTTCCGATAAGTTACATTATATTTGTGTGCAGAAAAAATAAAAAAATATACCAGTCATATCCATATTATTATTGAGATCGCTACTTCAAATCCGGTCCCTACTCTGATTACATTGTTGGCTAGTCTGATTCACTGTCCAAGAGTGCCTTTTTGCGGCCCAAATTTCGACCATCTATTACTACCTTACCAAGCAGTGGGGAGAAAAATACATAATAGGTTTGCGATAGCCCGCTATTGGGAACAAATTAATTTTGGCATTGAGGAAAATTAATATAAACCTCAAAAAGGCGCGGAAAAGAACCTTTTATTAATTTCAGTATAAACATCGGTCGGTCGGGATTCCCGTCAATTTAACTTAATTATCGCTTTTTTCGGGAAATAACGGTGGGGAATTTGAGGAGGCAATTTGTGGACGCTGCTCGGGCTCATATAATGGAGGTCCGGTACAATCATGCACGTATCGGTTAACCGATTTGATTATTTCTGACGTTTTGATCCGATAATTAGTGATAAGCCCAGATGTGACTGTCGGCCTTACCAGCGAAGCAAGCTCGACTTCGAAATTACTAAAACTACGACAACCGATAGGATAGAATCTACAGCATGTCATACAATTCATCTTAAATATATTTAGGTATACAGGTTGATTCCTAAGTGGTGAACAGAAATAGTTTATTCTTATTCTGTACCAAAAATCTTTAAATATTCTATGTTGCCATAAATGAAAATTTAATTAGACGGAATATTTTGACAGTTTTCATTCAAAATATCTCGTTATATAGTTTTTATTTAATGAAATTATAAATGACACATACATATGAGACCAGTGAAAATATGGTAAGTTTTATTCATAAAAACTACTTTTTTACATCATAATGCAGTACAGTAATCACACAAAGAATGCGCCCGTAAACGTGAGTTTACTTCATCTAATTAAAAATCCAACTTTAGGTCGCATGGTTACCTTACTTTTCTGTTGAACTGTCATAACATGTCGTTAAGTTTATATAATTCTACCTCTTTCTATTTGCTGGCTGAAAATGTTAAAAAAGATTGTTTGCTTCAAAGTGAATGCCAGAAATTTACCTTGAAATGCTGCGCTAAAAACCTTTATTTCTGTTCGCCACTTAGGAATCACCCTGTATACGGACATCAATAAATACTAGGTACATTATTTAATCCGTAACGGGTAATAGAGTAAAAATCACAGTTTCTATTGAAGACAATTAATTTCGAATCAGTTGTTTTGAAGTCCGACTTTACGTATAATTCACGGCTAAGTATTTACGTTCAGTTTTCCTTTCCAAGCGTTTATCTAACTAATTGGTTACCGCATCTTTAGCCCAACGGTTGAGTAAATGTTTACTTTCTCGAATGCCAAAAATAAATTGAAGCCTCCTTCTTTTGGGATCTGAATTTATTCGTTATCTTTTTCGATTCGTTTTTAATACGGGAGAGTTCTTCGTAATGTAGTTAACGTAAATAGTTAAAGAGAGGTAGAGATCACGAAGAATTCATAAAATACCGGTCTAGTGCGAGTTGGACTCGCGCACCGAGGGTTCCGTACAGACTCGAAAGTAGATACGTGAATAGTTCAAGAAAAACTGTATGGCGGTTAGCTTAGTAGGAGCAAACAAGTATGTTACATATATAGATACAAGAACTCAAAGTACATAGAAAAATTAAATGGCGCTCACCTGTGAACAGACCGGGAATCGAACCAGGTACCTCTGGATTTCCGGCCCAGCGACTCAATCACTCGTCCACCGTAACACCCAGTAAACACCCTCAATTTTGCCATCTACTTTGACCTCCGTATTATTCTATTTTAATAGGACTTTAACCTAAAAAATGTGGTGTAATTTACCCGCATTAAAAACAAATGAAGAAACAACATGTTTCTTTCATATAAAACAAGTATGTGTTACGATTTTTGAAAATTTCTAAACTACGATGCAATTTAGGAAAACCGTCATATTTTTACTGTAATATTTAGGATAATATTAATAATTTGTAATTATTACAGATTTTTCTGTTCAGTAACTTCGAAGATAGTAGGGGGAATGGTATTTATTTTGGTCATAAATCAAAAAGTACAAAATTAACAAAATAAATAAAAATGGCTTTGGAATCTACAAATGAAGCCCTTTCATTTGATATCTCACTCGATATAATAGCTCTACTTTTGTTTTTCCACACGCCATTTTGGACTCCTTTAAAAAAAAGTAAAAAAGGTATAAGTTTTTTTTAACACTATTCCAAATTTCAAGTCGATAGCATGAGTAGATACTGAGATATCTTGCTGTGATAGACAGACAGTCAGAGTCGCACCATAAGGGTTACTTTTTTACCATTTTGGTACGGAACCCTAAAAACTGTAAAATATTGTAATAAAAAATGTAGCAATACTAGACTAAGCTCTGTGAAGATTTTTGAGTCATAATTTTTCTTTTGTATATTAGATGTCTGTCAGTATATAAAATTAGCTGAGTGAACGAGGAATGCATTTTAAAAGCCAAATTGCATTTAATTATTATCGACCGATCGAAATGGGCCACGCTGTATACTGCCGGCTTCAAATTAATGGCCGCTATTTAGTATGGAAGTTCATACAATTTAGCGGCCTTTTATTCTGAGGACGGCAGCATAGTAGTAAATGAAAGTCTTTCCGTATAAGCTAACGACGTCATATGAACTTAACTATGTCATAAGGACATTGAGGATCATATTCAATTGCGACATTATCCTGACGACACGTCTAGTAAGAGTGACACCGCCTACGAAGCTAGAGGTCCCGGATTCAAATCCTGGCAACGACAAATATTTGTGTGATGCGCACGATTATTTGTTCCTGAGTCATGGGTGATGTTTTCTATCTATTTAAGTATGTATTTATCTATATAAGCATGTATTGTTGTCCCATAATGCAAGCATTGGTCTGGGACTAAATGGGTGATCAACTTTTCTTTGTCAACAAAATTTCACCTTCTCCGACTAAAATTGAAAGGAAATCTTTATTCGGATATTTTTTTTATAAAGTGTATGCTCATTTAAAAGACAGATAATAAAGCTACGTAATGCAGATATTTTTATATTGTAACTTGTTTATAAGCAGTGACCCAGCGGACATAGCTCTCCCCCACTTTTATATAAAAATAAGGGTTCGTCCGCTGGGTCACCCTATTTATTTATTAAAAACGATTTTTATTTTGACCTAATCTATCTCTAGATGTAAGATCTTGTTCCATTTAAATAATGTTAAAACATGCAAAAGGTGAACAAATAAGGAGAAAGGGTAATCTTTGCATAAAGCAAAAAAAAGTTGATTCACCCAAATCGATTTGTGTAAGATATCCCGCAATATTTAATTTACTATTTTTGTAGACAAGTTCAATGTCAGAAACTGTCGTTTTATTGTACCATGAGGTAACATTCGGGTGTATGTATAGCAAACGAGGTGCCAATAGATGGACTTGCAATTGAGCCTACAGCTTAATTTCCTCGCAGTGCTTATACTTATAGTTCGACTCTAGTTTCGCTTTGAGCTCCAAACTCAAAGCAACTTAGAGGACAATATTACCTACCTTAAATTGGCACGTTTCACTGTGCATTTAGTAGTTCAGCTTAAAGTCGCGTTTGAGGCAACTTAAATAACGATCGGCACAAGTATGTCCCACTGTTGGGAACATGCTTGTTACATATAAACGACAACTGTAAGATATTTAAGTCGAATCTAAGTACCTGGTAAATAGAACAGTGTTTTTGCAGCCTATCAGAAGAGTTTCTTCATGAGAAGCACGAAAAATGAATTAATAAATTGTATGCCACACCTGGCCATAAAATGGCTTTTTCCACAGGTTACGCGTACGGAAAAAGCTGCTTTCTGGCCAAGTGTAGACATAAAATGATGTACACAACACGGGAGGTAATTAAGAAAGCCACAACAACATGCCTATATTCGGAATCAGTGAAATTTACTGATTCCGAATATGTATTCAATTCATTGTCGACAAAAATGTTAGATGTGCCCTTTTGCGTTATGGCGGCAGTATAATCTCCGGATCCATTAACGCACTATAAAAACTTAAAACTACATTTTTAGAGATGTAAATATAGAAAATAAGCAAACATAGGCTAAAATTAATGGAGATGTAAGGAGTATCCGTTGTCCAAAACATTATGTTTTGGAGGTATAAAGAACCTCCAAACATCGAAATATAAAATGGGAAACGTATGTTTTGCGTCGAAAAATAGACTATTAAGCTAACAGTCATTACAACTAGCTACAGTATATATAACATGTATGTATTCAGTATGTCAAAATGCAAATAATTATTATCAACAATGTAAGTCAACAGCAACACACACACGCAGCACGGCGCTTGCCGCTGTCGTTTTATATGATCATGGGTATTGTATTGATTGCTGCCTTCAGGGAACTTTTCGCGTCAAGGTGTTTCGCTCACATGACATAAAGCTCCCGACTAAGGTCTCTGTGTGCATGGCAATCGTTCTGCCCAATCTCCTGTATGCCTCGGAAACATGGTGCCTCTATCGCAGACATATTCGCACATTGGATAGGTTTCATCTTAAATGCCTCCGTGACATTATGAACATTTCCTGGTCCGACCGTGTTCGGAACACGGAAGTTCTGCGACGTGCTAATGTCAACAGAATTGAAGCTTATTTAATGAGGCGGCAGCTGCGATGGTCTGGCCATGTCTCCCGGATGTCAGAAGAAAGAGTGGCTAAGCGCATCTTTTACACAGAGTTGCAGGAAGGCAAGCGGAAACAAGGCGGCCAACTCCTGCGGTACAAAGATGTGCTGAAGCGCCACATGCGAAGATGTGACATCGAACCTTCGCGCTGGGAGACTTTGGCCCAAGATCGACCTAACTGGAGGCATACAGTGCAGGTAAAAGTGATAGCCTTCGAAGAAAAAAGGCGAAAAGAACTAGACGTTAAGCGCGACGAGTTGAAGACCCGACCACCTGTGGTCATCAATTATAATTTCGTCGGAGGGGTGCTGACTTGCAGCATTTGTGGCCGTACATTTGCAGCAAAAATTGGCTATGTCAGTCACATGAGAGCACACGAACGACGCTCTGACTAGCTAGTATGTCCAGTCGCCGTGGCCGAAATCGGCTAGGATTGGATGATGGAGAAATTTTACTGTCATTCTAGTACATTCTATAATTTGAGTACCGCCGGCGAACGTGATAAATCGCGCAGTGCGGCACGTGGCGAATTCAACCACATGTGAATACACCCCTAGTGTAAACAATCTGCAAACTTTTGACATGTCGATCCGGGCGCGTTTAAGGAACCGGTAACATGTTGAGTTCTAAGCCTTAAGGAGGTATTACGATGTTTACTTTACTTTTGCTTTATTCATCGACATCAAGATCAAGAGATCTTGATCCAATTTAAGAAAATTGCGAGGTGCCGAATAAGGTTAAGGGCCACCAATTTCTACTTCAGATAGATGTTGCCACGATTCATTGTACACTCAAGGAAATTGAATGTTTAGCGATTTATTCATCGTTTCTTATATTGTTCGTATTGTTTCGTTCGTGGTTCGTTATTAGTCGTGCGTGTCGCGTCGGTCAATAGTAACACGACCAATTTCAGAATTTTGTTAACCTACTAAACACATTACATATATAGATACAAGAAATTAAATTACATAGAAAAATTAGGATAAGGGTTAGGTTAAAAACCTATTCAACTAGAATGATACGAAAGTCAAAGTAGATGGTAAAAGTGAGGGCGCTTGCTGCGTGCTCCGGTGGACAAGTGGTTAAGGCGCTGGGCCGGAAATCCAGAGGTACCGGGTTCGATTCTCGGTCTGGACCACAGGTGAGTACCATTTAATTTTTCTATGTACTCGTACTTTGATTTCTTGTATCTATATATGTAACTTAACATTAAAAACAAATAAAGAAACATCATCTTTCTTTCATATGTACTACTAAACACATATTTCCTAAAAAATATGTCGAAATGCCATCGGTGATCATAAATAAAAAACCGGACAAGTGCCAGTCGGACTCGCCCACTGAGGGTTTCCTACAAATACTTTATATACTTAAAGACTATATTTTTTATGATTTCATTACAAATGTATAGTTTTCAGATTTTTCCCTATACATCAAATGAAATGAAATTGTAGTATCTCTTAATCTTACTTGCTCAATTTTATAGTTCTAGGTCAACGGAAAGTATTCTATAAATGTTGGTTTCCTTGAGAGTTTCCAAATAATCGTTTTTTGGGCCATAAACGGCAAGATATGGGTTTCTACATTATCCTAGAAATTTGTTTTTTTTTTTTCACAGCTTCAAGGAACCGTAGACTTGAGTAAATAAGTGTTCCCGAGATAAAGCGTCTTGACAGACAGACCAGATGGATCGACAGACAGACAGACGGACTACAAAGTGATGATGTGGTTCCGTTTTTTCCTTTTGAGGTACGGAACCCTAAAATGTAAATGGTGTATAATATATTATCGATTATATTTGAATAAAATACTCACCTCGCGACAGAAAGAATTTCTTTTTAATTTAATTCGACTAGTTTCGAAGTTATTTTTGTATTATTTTTTATTTTCTTTAGCAATATTTGCACATGTTGACAACACACCTACCGAATATTTACAATTGGCAACACTGCCGTCCTATGACTTAAACAAAGACTACAATATTATACTAGGTTATAGACAGGCAACTCGGCCAAATTTCTAATCATCGTACTTGTGCTGCCATCTATCCTTTATTACACGTCAACAAATCTACACACACATATACACCCACACACATACACACACGCATACACACATATATATAGCTACGTATATATAGGCAATTATAGTTTGGCAGGGTATGACACATCTTAGAAGTTACGTTGAAATAAGTTTCTAATTACAATCACCAAGTTTAAATCAAATGCGCCCAATAAAGCAAATTAATTTAAATTTAGTGACCTAAACTAAAAACTTATTTCTACGTAACTTCTAAGACGTGCCACACTGCATAGTTTGAAAGAGGATTACTAAGGAGCAGTTTAAATAAAAATACCAGTTTCCGTTTTCTAGTTTTACTTATACCTACTTATTTCAAAGGTGAATTTATCTTCGCATTCGTTTTTAAATTCACAAGAAAATGTACTTATCATCTTTCCCTTAAAAGTCAGATCCACAACTGTGCTTCGATATTTTAAATTTTTCTGGATTGCTAGCAGGATTCCGAAATCTATGCAATTGGATCCCTGAAAAAGAAAAAGTATTAAAGATGATATCAACTCCGAAATACGCAAACCTATTTAGTACCACGAAACATTTATTATAGAATTGGTAAAAGGTTCACTTTGTTCGATATTTATAGGCGATTTCAATTCCGTGATTTCCGTGTCTAAATTATAGTAGACCACAAGCATCCGTCACTCTCGTACACTATTAATTAGAACGTGACGGATGCTTTATCATTTATTTATCGCGTGACAAAACGTAGCATCATAAGCTTACTGTAAGCTTATGATGCTACGTTTTGTCACGCGATAAATAAATGATAAAGCATCCGTCACGTTCTAATTAATAGTGTACGAGAGTGACGGATGCTTTATCACTTATTTATCGCGTGACAAAACGTAGCATCATAAGCTTACAGCTTTGATAAAAAACCCAGAACATTATAATTACCTTCTCCGTCACGAACTTTGCGGCCGGGTAGTCAGAAAATTCTGACCGACATTTTGTTTATAACAAAACTTAACACAGCAGAAGGGTAACAGCACATACAACGGGGGAATTAATGCTCAACTCGACGTTGAAATGAAATAAATAATGGAAAATACTGCACTCGACGAATTTCCCGACATTTTTTATTTGATTGATGTCAACCAGCACCGATTTCTTTTTTTTTTGGGAATGTTATGGCCAACCAGCCAGCACCGCCTTGACAGACTATTGTTGCCATGTAACAAACAATAAATAATATCATGAGTGGTTAATTTTAATCAATTGAAATTTAAATTTAAATATATTTTTATATTCACACGATTTTTATATGTATTATCTAGTAAATATTTTGTTTGTTTAATTACATTCACATCATTACGTATATTAAAAGAAGGCCAAGTGGTACGTGTAATGTAAGGTAGATGGCAATCAAAGCAAAGCGGTTCACTTTTTTTCTATTGAGATACCGGGGCAAGATTAACCTCTATGGAGTTGTATAGGGGTTAGTCCAGTTTTAGCTATCGGACGGCAGAACATTTAGGTACACTGAACCGTGGCGATCTGCAATTAGCTTCGCGTTTTGAACCTAAAGTTTACCTAAAGTGAATTACATACCATGTTTTATAGGAAAATTCTAAAGATTTAGGTACAAAGTTTCTAATAACACAGTTTAATATATAACTCAGTCCAGCAAGGAATGAGTAGAACTATTGGCTAAATATATTAAAATTGTAATAGATATAAAAAGTATATGATTTTTAGAACTTCCAACTTCCTTTCAAGTTCAAAGGCACTCTTTGAACTGCCAAATAAACCAATAACCATCACACTACATTAAACGCTATCAAAAAACACAATTTCCCTAAAAAAATAAACAGATAATCCGTTTTATTTACCCTATTACCCGGAAATATAAATGGCCGACACGGAAAATCACTAACCACACAGCGGAAAATAAAAATGCCATAAATGTCATTGCGAAGGTCATCCACGACAGCATTTATGGCATCGGCCAAGCCTCCTTAACTTATAACTGTGTCCTTCGAGTAGAGTTGTGCCCACTCGCCCATAAAAGAGAGTTACCAATCTTGTTCAACCGGTCAATGAAAATAGTTCTACTGAACTACATTTCATGTTAATTTTGTACCAGAGCAAATGGGGATGTTGATTAATGTTGAATTTTACAACATAATATAGTCACATGGATTGGAAAATACTTATTATCATAACACAGAAGACATAAACAAAAAATATATAAAAAATATAAAATTATGAGACCACAAAGATTAAAAAAAAAACAATATTTTTTTATCGTCTTAAAGAAAAATTTAAGTCAATTACGGAATGCTTAAGTAACACTGAAAAAATAAAAGTAGGACAACTATGTGCTTAAAAACGCCCTTTTTCGTGCTCAAAATGGCAAAATGCTATTTTTTTTCATACAGACTTAGTACAGCGAGGACAAGAGATGCGCCGTTTTGTATGGGCCGTTTTCAACGCTAGGTGCGGTCGGCTACTTTTGATTGCAATTTGTGGCTGTTATAGTTCTCCAAGTGTAGTAGTTATAGGTATATATTTGTTTCTCATAAATAATAGAATCCATTTATATCAGAAGCAAAATTTAGGACACAAGCCTATTATGATATTTGGGAATTATTTTGAGTAGCCGTCGATCAATGAAGGACGTGGAAATTAATGATTTGTATGAATGATTTACCTTTTCATTCTAAGAATTTATTAGAACAATATAAACCGCATGTTCTTAAAGGCAATGATAGAAATATAGTACTGGTTTGAACTATCTCGAATAAAGTTACAACTATTTTTGTTCCGCGGCTAAGTAATTCTGTAACGATTCGGTCGCTCGTTATTCATTGGCTTCTTTCCGCTCATTCATTCACGGATTATTATATTACTACTTAACTAAAGAACCAAAAGCCGAATGAGATATGAGGAACTATTTCCATTCGGTGCGAAACGAAATTAATTATTTTAGTTCTTAGTTCCTCGACTCAAGCCTACCCTACCCTCCAGTAACTCAGCGCAAGATCAACTTTTCCTTCTTGTTCCCTTGCGTAACAAAATGGTTATTGTTGAACAATAACCCATTATTTTCAAGTATAATTATATTATTGTGGCAGGAACATGTTTGCGCACGTTTCTGGGTTTGTAATTGGGTGAATCAACTTTTTTTTTGCTTTATGCAAAGATTGCCTTATTTCCTTATTTGTTCACCTTTTGCATGTTTTAACATGATTTAAATGGAACAAATAAAAAATAAAATAAATAAATATTAGGGTACAATCTTACACAACAACATACCATAACACAAGCTCAATAAGGCTTGTGTTATGGATACAAGACCTTACATCCAGAGATAGATTAGGTAAAAATAAAAATAAAACTCGTTTTTAATAAAATATATAGGGTGACCCAGCGGACGAGCCCTTATTTTCATACAAAAGTGGGGGACAGCTATGTCCGGTGGGTCACTCCTTCTAAACAAGCTATAATAAAAAATATTTGCATTACGTAGCTTTATTATCTGTCTTTTAAATCAGCATACAATTTATTAAAAAAATATCCGAAAAAAGATTTCCTTTCAATTTTAGCCGGAGAAGGTGAAATTTTGTTGACAAAGAAAAGTTGATTCACCCAATTAGAGTTCCAGTGGATCTAGTTATGTAAACATTGGAGTATATTCAACAGACGCGGAGTTATGACGCGTTGTGACGGTTTTTCATACTTGTAGCTATCTGCAACAGATCCTTTGCAGAAAGTCTAATAGTAATGACGCAAAATAAATAACATTAATCGATATTTTGGAGATCAATCTCTTATACAAACGCCCTAGTCCTGACCTAAACTAAACTGTGCTTATTCAACGGGTGTTCGCATATTCTAGGCGACGATTAACATACTAATATAGATAAATTATTAAATAGATATAAAATTATGACTTGCATCTCGTATTGACACCTCATTCATTTTTAACATAAACTGTTTCAGTCACCAGCCAGTCATCACTTCCAGTCCTACATAAATATATACATTTCTGCTATACCAATTATGACAAGCTTACTACATAAATAGCCAATAATATCACGCACAACACATAATCCGATGGATTACATATTGGTCTATTACAACTGCGTTGTATCTTAAGAGGAAACAGTAGGAGAGAATTGAAAATTAGGTATTTGTAAAATGTGTCGCTGTCCCGCACTGCCCGCCTCTCCCGCGCAGGGCGCGATAGAGACAACTGCAGCTTGGACCGAAAATACCTTTTAAAATTTCATGAGTTTTCGTAGTCCCCTGATTTATTCCCCAAAACTTAACCTATTTAACTATTTTTTTTATTAAACATTAAAGAAAGGCTTTGGCCGTGTTCCTTTGTTTTCCTTTTTTTTAATAATCTAGTCAAATTTGTTTTCTGGATGTGTGAACACAGCGGAAAATCTGGCATTTTTTTTAGGTTTTTGAAGGTTAATATCTCTTTTGAGAATCAATTTATCGTAAAAAGGAAAACATAGGAACATATCAATAGTAGCCATAGATTTTTGGACAAAAAATTATTGCTCTACTGGCATTATCCAGGGAGGAAACAGGGGACTACGTTTGTATGGAAAAACTGCCCTCCTGTTTCCTCTTAACGCCGAGTTTCTGTTACGGACGTGAGGAGATAATATACTTGTCAGGTGTATTATAAGGAAGTCACATAAGTGAGATAGAAATAGGAAGTTATGTAGCGCTTGCACTTGACAGGTTATTTTGCTGAAGTAAACGCCGTCATAGACATTTCTTTATTATGTTCTTGAGGCAAGTTATTAAGTGGCGACCGCGTACTGGAAGAGCGTTGGAAGATATCCTTCAAAGAGCGTTAAAAGACATCCTTCAATGTGGACTGATAACCTGTAGGCTGTACACAATTTGTGGGCAGTTAATCAGTCCTTGCTAGTCCCCTAACATAAAAGTGCGACCAAACCGCGGTTCAAAAGACGTGCCTCAGGCGTCACGTTTTTAACGCGTGCTGTACACCGCCGCTCAAAAGGCGTTGACGCACCGTATTTTAAGCACCGGTTTGAAAGGTGCGCGTTAAAAACGTGACGTATGAGTTACGTCACTTTGTATACTGTGCGTCAACGTCTTTTGAGCGGCGGTGTGCACAGCTTGCGTTAAAAACATGACGACTGAGGCACGCACGTACGCTGTACGAATATTCGTCACCCATATTTTGATTAGGATAAATAAGATAAAATTAAAATTACATTTGTAACCGACGTTTTAGCGATGAGATAATATATCCGTGGCTCTGATATTTTACTCGTTAATTTTACTATAAAGATATTTGACAGGGCTGACATCTATTGGGACTATCAGTTTATTTCATAGTCCCAATGCTTGTCATCCTCTTTTTAGGATCCCATAATCAAAATGACTAAAGCGGACCGCTTATAATTTTGTCATATGTCTGTATGTTCGTCCGTCTGTCTGCCCTTAAGTCGCAGCCGTTTTATTTAGAAAATGTAAAATATAATATACTGAGATGACATTTATTGGGACTGCCAACAAAGAGCACCTGACATTTACTCGTACAATCAGATTGACCAACATTTTTATTATTTTTGAGTAATTTCGGTATGATCACGATATAAAACAGACTCCATTTATCAAAAATAAAGGTCATATTTCCCAAACGCATGTAAATATTTTGCTTAGATGTATAAAGAAAAAAATATTGCGAAACAAATAAATATTTTTTGTTGACCTGTGAGGGACTCGGACGTTTACCTTATGTACGGTCTTTAACGTGCATTAATCTTGACAAAAAATAATAATGCGAAGAAACAATGTCACTTAGCACAATATTGAGCAGAGGTATTCTGTAGTACTTTATATCATATTTCTCATTTATGCCAGCGAATGTGAGACTGGGTAAATAGACAGCAGTTACTTTAGTACCTACCTACGGAGTATTATTATAAACTACGAGGGAGCATTTATGGCTACTCTAAGAGCATAACCGTGTCTCGCTGAGTGAATAAGCCTTTAGCATCGCTGTATTGAGGTTTATCCTTTCGTTTCTCATCCCTCAAATGTAATTAAATACAGTGTTCACAACTATATATCAAGGGTTTGATAATATATAATTTAATACAGATAGCTAAGGATTAAGTTATCCCCACTCTGTATTGTTGAAGGAGTCGCCGTGTGGGACGATCCCCGCGAGGTGGAGTGATGACCTGAACAAAGTGGGGGAAGCGGTTGGATGTGGAGAGCTGAGGACCTGGTGTGGTAACGCGAACTAGGGAAGGCAGTTCAGCAGTGGATGACTTTCGGCTTTTTTATGTCATGGGAAAGGCAAACAACCACACAGGTCGCCTGATAGTAAGTGACTTCTGAGGCCCATGGACATTTGCAATCTTAATATTACAAATGCGTTGCCAACCCTGAGGGCTAAGATGGAATGCCTCTATGCTAGTAATTTCACCGGCTGTCTTACCCCCACACCGGAACACAACAGTACGAACACTGCTATTTGGCGGCAATGATGATGAAGTCACCCAAGGACTGTGATTCGAACTTACAAAAATGTGGCAACGTGGTTATTAAACCTTGTTGTTATACCAGACAATGCTTTTTCAGAAAAAAAGGCACATAACCATTTTTTATCTGCACATATATGATAACTTCTCTATTATGCGTTCGGAAACAGTATGTAATGACAACCATTATTGCAACCAGCCATAAAACATTAGTGTGTTATCTGTGCCAGTGTTATTATAATGTATGAAAAATGCGTGACATACATACTTAAATATAATATATTATGCCACACCTGGCCATAAAGTGGCTTTTCCCGCACGCTACGCAAACGCAAAAAGCAGCTTTCTGGCCAAGTGTCAACATAAAATGATGTACACAACACGGGAGGTAATAAAAAAAGCCTTCGATTGCATATTTACGTCCCTCGCTTGCAGCTCGGGCCGCAAACATCTGCTATCCCGGCCTTTCTTTATTTTACCACCCTAGTTGTGTAATGTACAACTAATCGATCTTACAGAATATAAAAAACAATGTTCTGCAAATCGTTTTTTTAAGGTTTTTAAAGTGGCCTATATAAACATTCAGTCAGGTTTAGAGATCAGCACAAAGTTTTCACTAAATGATTTACCATTGCAAAAGGCTAAAAACATCCATTTAAAAGGCTAATCTTATTCGCATTACAAAAAACTCCGACATAAAACAAAATTGTTTATGCATTCAATTCTCTTATTTATGAGTTAAAGACGTGACTGCGTTGGTAACTACACAAAAGCAATGCTTCTTCGTATGTAGGCAGGTTAGGGTTGCCAGATTGAAGTACCCTATTATCGGGAGTAGGAAACAATGTCGGGATTTTGAGACTTTGGTCGGGAGATGCCCCGCGCGCTCTACGCGCGAGCTTTTTTTTTAGCCTGAAAGAGCAGAAATACTCGCTGGGCGGACCACCTTGAGTGGATCGGACTAAGTTTTAAAATGAAGTCGTTTGTCGGGAGATTTTCTTCTTTGTAGGGAGTCGGGAGGACATACAAAAAATCGGGATCCCGCCAATTCCCGCCTATCTGGCAACCCTAAGGTAGGTATACGTCATGTTATGTGTTTGCGAAAGAGGTGTGTCAACGCTACAATAAATGGGCCCGCATCCTGCCCTTACATGTAATTTATTGTTATTGTATGTATTAGTATTTTGTGTAAAGTAGGTTTGATTAGCATATTAAACGTAAGGGTATTTTGCAATAAGTGTTGGTAGTAAGCCGTAATGTGTTTGCGTAATAAAAGGTTAAAACCTAAAACCAGATTACGAAAGAGAGTAAAACAACATTTTTGGGATTTTTTTCACCAGGCACAGATAAATTGCTCTTTGTCTCATTCAGATAATGTTCTAAGTATACAACAGTCAGTTGTAGTCAGAGGCCCCGAAATAAAAAAATCATTTATTTCAGACCTTACACTCCGTATAATGTTAGTTACAGGAAGCGTTAGGTAAGCATTTGACTATGATCTTACCTGTTGGTAAGTGAAGATAAAGTCGATGATGGAGCATGTTTACCTAGGTAGTGCTTATTCACTGTCTACTTATAGAGATCCAAGTTTTATTTCTCCGGGTAACTTTTTAGGGCATAAGTCAGGGGGGTGGTTAGGGGATTGTTGCCTGCAGTGTTTCCGGACTGATTCGACCTTCAAACTTTCAAGAAAAGAGCGTACGCCCACCTGAAAGGCCGGCAACGCACTTGTGACTCTTTTGGTGTTGCAGGTGTCTATGGGCGACGGTGATTGCTTACCATCAGGCGACCCGTCTGCTCGTTTGCCCCCTATTTCATAAAAAAAAGTCAGATTTAAGCGAGAAACAGAAAGAACTTTTTACCCGACTGCGGCGAAGCCCAAAGGAGGGTTATGTGTTTGACCTGTATGTATGTATGTATGTATGTTCGTTCCTGTGTCCGCTCGTAATTACTCAACGGCACAACCGATTTTGATAAATGATACTTCATTAGATTTGTCTTGATGGCGCGTGTGTCACTGGGTATGATGTTCGTTGAAATAAACAAAATGGCGGATTTTATGCACTTCTAAAGTGCACCGCGGTCGGGTTTTTTTTTAGTAAAAATATTTAGTTATTTCTTTTCTTACTAGAGCGCTAAGCGTAGATTATTATGAATTTTGATCTCAATAAAATCTTAAAATTTTGATCTGAATATTAAAATGTTCAGTTAAAAGGTACCACAGCCGCTTGTGGGCATTTCTCCAGAAATATGTCTGCGGTCACCTCATTCATTTGGCCCTTTTTCATACTAAATGTATGGAGACAGATGAATGAGTCGCAGACATATTTCTGGAGAAATGCCTGGTATTTTTTCATCGTATCTTCCCTCTGGCCTATTCTTATCAGACTTGTACCTATTCTTCTGACCTTAGAAAAATTAAAAATGTACCTTTGGGCTGAGTATGACATAAATATTTTATTCTTGCGAAGATCAATAATAAATGAATACTTAAGTACTTCACATGTATAACATGTCAATTACTGTCTGATTGGATGGCGGAGCAATCTAGAACATCGAAATTGGGATAAACGCGTAACGGTAGACTTGAGTTTTACTCCATTACTTCGGAATATCATTATTATTTCAATGTAGTTCAGCTTTGGTTTAACAGCGTAAATGATTTAGTAATTCGATTCAATATCAACTAAAATAAAAAAAATATAAAGTTATTTACAAAATACAACCGACTTAAAAAACTTAAAAAATTGTGAAAGTAAAAAATATGCCAAATATTTTTTTGAGGTCGTCGGTGCAATACTTATGCAAGCATTTCTCTTAAACTAAGGCTTTCTAAAATACGTTTTTATTTCATAATATAATAAGTGCATTTGAAGTTCGCATTTATTAATTTTTATTCAGTAATTAAGTCGTTTGAAGTAGTTTGCTTTAAATATAATTTTAATTTATAATAAAATCTCTGTTCTCTGCCCTGTTCGAAGCATATTTTATTTCAAATAACCTTTAAGCCCTTTACATCACTTTATACAATAAGCGTTGAAAAATATTCAAAATAAACACCCTCTCTTTAAAGCTTAGGAGATTTTTATGGAGTAACCCGATATTATTTTAGGACCAAAATTAATTGAGCTTTTCCATACGGCTCATACAGAGCGTTGACCTCGCTCTTTAGGGTTCCGTAGCCAAAGGGTGCCAACGGAACCCTATTGCTAAGCCTCCGCTGTCCGTCTGTCCGTCCGTCACAGGGCTTTAGCTTTCAAACCATAATAGGTATAGACATGAAATTTACACAGAATGTGTATTTCTATTGCCGCAATAACAACAAATAACCAAATTTATTAAAAGGGTCATATACAAATAAAATATAACTACTTAGTAAACTAAACTTAAGTAAGAATTAAACTAAACCTATTAAAATAAACCTAAATTAAAACTAAAAATTATCTAAAAAATTGGGCCCCCTTGGCATAGTGCCGAATATGCTGACAGCGTTTCCCCGGCTGTGTGGCGATACTTATTCGCTGTGCGAGGAAGCTGCCAGCATTTACATACAAATAATAAAAATAAAATACAGTTGATAATAAAAGGGGGTATCTGTTCAAGAAACTTTATTTTTTTCGTCTTTTTGCTTCAGTTTAATAATGGTAATAGATAAATACTGAATATGTTCACGGAATGAGTATTTCTATCTGCCACTATAACAGTAAATAATAAAAACAAAATAAAGTTTGTAATAAAAAGGAGTCCCCATGCAATAAACGTGCTTTTTGGCGTCTTTTTTCGACGGTGGTACGGAACCCTTCGTGTGCAAATCCGACTCGCACTTGGCAGATTTTTTACCGTTCCGTAGCCAAAATGGCAAAAACGGATCCCTTACTATTTCATCACAAGATGGATTTAATGTGATGAAGAAAAACATCGTGAGGAAACCTGCATATATCCGCGACGAAATTCCGAAGTTTAACTATGTGAAGTCCTCAACCTGCTCTAAGTCAGCCTATGTACTCTCGTCTATGGGTGTAGGCTCAGAAGTGGGACTAATATAGGCTGATTAAGATGTAAAAAAACTAAAAGTAACACTTTCCATCAGCTGGGATGCATGATTGTTTGTCACTTAGTATTCAAATATACAGGGTGGTTTTCGATAATCTGTACATATGAAAAAGGGTGAAATTCCAGCCAATTTTATCGCTAACACTGATTTTAATTGTTGTTTGTGGTAATTCGTTTTTTTTTTACAGATTTTTAAACTTTCAGTTAAATTTTCGGCAGTACATCTGTTTGCTGTGGTATAACTTTTGATCTAATTACCTAAAATTGTAAGAATAAATTGCAGGGTCATGGCAATAGACGTTATTTAGTAGCAATAACAATAAACCACCGACTTGAAGAAAAAATCATCAAAAAAATATATAATTGTGAAAAACGGCTGCAAAACTTCAGTTTTTTTTTTAAGGTAAACACGTTTTTCTCGAAAGTTTGCGAATATTTGCGTTTAGCACTTAATTTTGATCTTAAAAACATTTTTTTCTTACAGTTTTGAACAATAATGTCAAAAGTTATACTGCGTCAAACAGATGTACTGCCCAAAATTTTCATAGAAAACTGTAAAAATCTGTAAAAAAAATTTTTTGCCCAGAAACAAAAATTGAAGTAATTTTTAGCGATAAAATTAGTTGGAATTTCACCCCTTTTAATATATACAGATTATCAAAAACCACCCTGTATAAAAACAGAACACTACAGCATTGCAGCATTAAACAGCAGTGGTTTCGGTAATAAAACAAACGTACAGCTTTATATTTTGTAGTTCCAGTTTAAAATTTCAAATATAGCGCGCTTAATTTAAGTGCACTTTACTCAAACGATGGCGAGGTACAGTCGTCCAGAATTTAACTGAATAATTTTTCACTATGTCTTAGTAATGTAGCATCAATTTTAAAATGGCGTATTGTGAATTCTCAAAAATAAATATATATTACTGGGAGTGGGCGTAGTAATAAGAAATAAGATAAAAATAAACTATAAGTTTACAATTGACTTAACCTAAACTAAAACTAAGTCCCATTTTGTGAAAGCACGGTTCCCGAGTGCGGCAGCTCTGGTGTGATGTTGGGGCCAAGGATACACTTGAAAGGCTTATGGGTGTAGCTACAGGCGTGGATTTGGCCAGACTTAGACCGGTGTCAAGGACAGAGACAGGAGCTTGGTTGCAGGCTTTGCCTGCTCCTCATCTCGGAACACTCCTTGACAATGACTCGATGCGGGTGGCGGTAGCTCTCCGCCTGGGCTGCGATGTTTGTGTTCCTCATAAATGCATCTGCGGTTCCATGGTGGAAGCGAATGGCCATCACGCGTTAAGTTGTTGTCGCTGTTCAGGATGATTTCCGCGCCACCACGCTCTTAATGACATCGTTCGAAGGGCCTTAATATCTGCAAACATCCCATGTGTCCAAGAACCACCTGGTTTCTGCACCGATGGCAAAAGGCCAGACGGACTCACTCTGGTGCCGTGGTAGAAGGAGAAATGTGTCCTCTGGGATGCCACATGCGTCAGCACTTGCCGCTTCACACCTCAGCCGAGCGGTGCGGACAGCTGGTGCGGCGGCAGATTTTGCCGCAGCTCGAAAACGGGACAAATATTTGGAGTTGGCCAATGTTTATTATTTTGTGCTTCTTGCTTTTGAGACGACAGGGTGCTGGGGGTCGGAGCCTACAGCCTTTATTAGAAAGGTGAGGATCCTCGCGCGGGTTCGTACTTATGGTGCAAAGGTTGTCTATTATATATTTTTGCAAAAATAATGAAATCTTGTAAAAATAACGGTAAATATTTATACTGTAGATTTAAGGGGTATTCTCCCTCAGTAACTAAAAACTTACTTACTAGACTAGACCTAACTCAACTCATCCTGTATCTATATATCATCATAATTATATGTATAGAATCGCAAGTATTATCGGCTCTGATAGGAGAAAAATGTGTCTTAATATTTTTTATCTCGATTCTGTTACTTTTCCATATACATTTGTATGGCGGTAACGGAACGGAAGAACGATGTTTGTTTTCAAATTTGACGATAAATTAGACGATAGAACGCGCAATTATGAATAGAAATAATGTAAAAAAACCGCAGATAAAAAAAGTGTATGTACAACTTTCTTCTTATAAAATGGCCCATCTGACGAGCAACAAAATATGGCACAACTCTAAAGATTTCGGACAGCTAAATATTTGTGTCATGATTTGACTTCAAAAACATTTTTGAGCGCTTGTGTCAGATAAAAAATAGCTAGTCATATTGATGAAGGATAGTCATTGTCGATTTTAACATGTTTTGGCTCTAATGATATGTTATTAAAAAGGACTTATTTTATTAACCGGCCATTCTCACGAAGTATGACTGCGTCTAATTACCGCGTCTCCATACATTTAGTATGAAAACAGCGTCGCGGTAATTAGGTGACTGCAGACATACTTCGTAAGAATGGCCGTAACAAAGTGCAAAAGCAGATGGAAGTTGGCGGCCCCGGGGGTCCTGGTCTTTTGCCCAGAAAGCCTAATGACTTACAGGGCCATGAATACTGGCCACAACTCTTTGAGATGCAAAAGCATAATTGTTTGCATAGGTATTTTTAAAACCATATTTATATTAACTGGCGCTGACTGTACATCGCACGGAATAGCTCTTTGATGTGTATAAAAATTATGAGGCTGTATTTTTTATCATTTGAAATTCAAAGGCTTTAAGGCTACATTTCGTACTTGTATATATACGTACATACATAGGTATGAAAAATAACAAATTTGATTTCTGCATTTATTTTCTTAACTAGGCTAGCGCAGCGACCAACGCCAAGACTCATTTATTTTCTAAAAATAAATGTAGTATAAAAATATTATAAATTTATATGTCGCAGTATCTCGCTTGCAGCTCGGGCCGCAAACATCTACGATCTCGGCCTTTCTTTGTTTTACCACCCTAGTTGTGTAATGTACTATTAACTTAAGGTGTTCTAGGTTCTCCATACAAACAAGGAGAGCGTTTCTTTACTATTCACATAACCATAATTCAAAACAAAAGTTTAAATTTTTCCAAAAAAATTTTTTGGCTTTTCAAGGTTTCTCATGTTGTTAAACATGAAAACATGTTGTTAAGTGCAAACTGTATCAATTTATAAAAAAATACATTTTAACGGAATTTGAATTCTTAACCCGATTTCCGATTGTTTGGAAAACCAAACGATTCGAATCACTTAGCTGTTCTATAATTTCATATTTTTTGTATTTCGTTTTTCTGACTCATTTTTTAATATCTTCGTGTGTGCATAGTATACATGTATCACGTAGACAAAACGAGCGCAGTTGTATTAACAAATTAGTAGAAGATTGTTGTTGTTGCAACTTGTGTGTTCAGGCTCTTGAATTTTGGCTGTAATTTTATGCTTAAGTCCCTTGAGTTCAGCTAGTTCGGGATTGGGTAGACTGGGTAATAATTATGTTTAATTTGATTCAAATCACTGAATTCTCCTTCAAATAAAAAGAGGGTTAAGGATCGTCTTAACAAGACCAAAGGTTATAATGTGTTTTATTTTATTGCTTAATGCAAGTAATTATGTAAGACCTTGTTGCGGTTGCCTAATTTCGTATTTCTTCATTTTGTTTGTTTACTACCTATTTTGTTTTTCCCTGACTCATTCGATTCCACCTTCCCCTAGAGAATTCTCATAATCGTATTTGTACCAGGTGTTGCTGGTACTAGGAGCAAATAATTATAACGTAGATTGTACTTCTGAAACTGAACAACATTTTGTTCAGCGACATTTAAAAATAGCTTATGTTTTCATTTTTAGTACACTTTAAAGGTTATTTGAAACCGCAATGTATTGCGATTTTGCGATATTTTTTATGTTAGTAGCGTAACAAGCGACATCAATTACGAGTAGACTGATATGTTGAAAATATTATTTAATTTGTATGAAAAAGATAAAACCAAAAGATTATATAAATTTCAAAAGTTATTGAACGAAAGTTTTATTGTTTGATGAGTAGAATCTACGGTTTAATTCTTTGCTCCTGTTACAGGCAACACCCGGTACATGCATTTTATCCCTTAGATAATAGACAAAGCGAGCGCAGTTGTATTAACAAATTTGTAGTAGATTGTTGTTGTTGCAACTTGAGTGTTCAGGCACTTGAATTTCGACTGTAATTTGATTCCTAAGCCCCTCGAGTTTAGCTGGCTCGGGATTGGATAGACTGGGTACTAATATATGTTTAACTTTAATGGGTTATACCAACTAACTTAGTAGCTGTTTGATGCTGTTTGATAACTGTGTACCTAGGCAACCAGTATAAATGAAGCCACTGTTAACTGACTACCCGTAGACTTTAACACATTGCAATAAAGTTTACATTCGTTTACAAATGTACAGTTAGCAGTGTCTTCGATTGTAACATTTAGCCGCTTACATGAGGACCTAAAAGGTCTATAAGGTAATTCATAATGTCGCCGACAATCCCTTCTCTAATATGATTGGGTACTGAAGTGTAATACAATAAAATCGCCAATTTTGTACAGCAGCCTTTGCGGACCCGCGCCGTCGGCAAGCCGCACGCGCGACGGTGACCGCGAGTCATCCACGCACCGCTAGCCTGTGCCGAGCCGTGACGTAAACGTTCCGATGCCGATATAGTTTTTTTACAAAGAATACTGAGCGGCTCGAGTGGAGCCGCCGCCGATCACGTTCCGAACTGTTATATGTGTGCTTTAACTTTAATGTGACGTAAAGACACTATACGTATTCTCAAAAGCAAAAGCTGTGCTATCATCCGGACTAGTAGGGTGTCCAGATTAAAATTAAGAACCGCACCAAATCTCATCAACTCACTATTTTACCTCAAGTGCGCTTAAACAGTTACAAGCTTGACTTAACCTCATAACTGCGGTGACCACACGTCCTAGTTAGGAACTGCCATTACGTGTATTACTAGATTTTACCACGTAACTGCCTTTAATCCTCTCTAGTGCGTCCATGAGTTACGACTCGAAATTTCCCTAGGGAACCGCTTTAGTGTTCTGTCGTGTGGTCACTGTACACCAAATTTATGAAAGGTGATATCTCACTAGGAAGATTATGCTGGTTACGACTATTTTCTTGAGAAATATGGTCTGAATAGTTGGATGGGGCATAGGCAAACGGTTGTATAGAGTTAAATGACGTTACTTGCTTCAGATATAGGCTCGCTTAGGTTATTTTATGTAAATCCACGTTCCACTTTTTATTATTTAGCACAGTACAGTAGAATATGATTTTATTATTTAAAACTCTAGGTGCAAAGATTGTGTAACCATTGTGTTTAAACACTTTTTTGTGACTTGTATACATATAATGTACATACTACTAAATGCCACCCCGCGTCTTCCTTATTTTTTTAGAACACCAAAGATGCATCTTCCAAAGAACATTAAACTTGTGCTATTAATGTAATCTCGCTATCTAATAGTAATTAAAACTGCACCTTATCTGTCAGTATTTTAATCACGGAACTGTTTTATTTATATCAATGGATAGATTTTGTAGATTTACTAGGAGCGTTAAAAACTAGTCGCAGTTTCATAGTATTCCCTTATTTTTATCCTCTACATCTGTAGCTTGCTGCAGCTGGCTGCTGACACACTTTTAAATTTCAAAAACAATTCTCGTCGAAATCCGTTCCTGAAATACGAGAAATCCGTTAAAATGGGATCGGAGTGTTAGAGGATTTGTATTTGGGGGGTTTTCTGTAAGACAGACACGCTAATGGGGTCCATATTCCGAGCTGTGGTCGCCGTTTAATAAGCTTAGCGCTCAGGTAACGATGTGGCGTACACTTGCGTTGATAATCCGAATGTCAATATTTAAAATTTATTCGGATTTGTGTGTGTGTTGTGTGTGCGTGTAATTCGGTTGCGAAGGTGAAAAATGTGTTACTTCCTTTTTAAGATTCCATACCTCCAAGTGAAATAGAAACCTAATATCACTTGTGTCTGTCTGGTCGGCCGTCTGTAAAGTACAGACATACCATTTTTATTATTTTACAATAAAGAAGAGCTTTTACCTGCGGTTTCACTTCCCTACTATTTTTCGCGTTATAATTATTATGTCAAGGGAACTTCTTATCGTGATATAAAGTAAGTAGGAGATATTTCCTATAGATTACAAGTTAATATTACTTTTATTGCGAAGTAAAAAGTTCTGCAAAGCCACGCCTGAATCAATTAATACCTACCTACCACTAAATATTTCCTGTGCTAAATTTTGCCGCAATTACTGCTTTATTCTTGTGAAAATACTAGTTTTGCACAAGATATTTTTACAGTTATATATCTGTGGAAGATACTGTAAGCATCAAATGTACGGATTCGTACAAAAGCCATGTTTCTGTTAGCATTAAACTTTCAGAATTAAGGCGATAAATCAAAACCGAACTTGAAGTAACACGGACAGTGGGTTTCTTCGATATCCGCATAGTTCAAGGATTTAGCTAAAAATATGGGGGTGAAAGTATAAAAATATGGTTTGAGAAGATATGCTGAAAAATACTTTAACTAGACCATTTCCGTTCGTAATACCGTACGTAACATTGACATTTGATGATTCTCTGCCAAAGTACTCAATACTATCCAGGTAACAACTGTGCCGGGAATCAGCTCTGAATCTAAACGGGCAAGTTGAACACAAAGCTTGAAAGAGCACCCTTGCTTTTTGAAGTTTCATCAATTTCTAAACCTTAATTCTCGGTAACTATCACACTTAAAGTAAAAATGAATACGACCTAATT
Source organism: Eudemis profundana (assembly GCA_947034925.1). Classification (NCBI taxonomy): domain Eukaryota; kingdom Metazoa; phylum Arthropoda; class Insecta; order Lepidoptera; family Tortricidae; genus Eudemis; species Eudemis profundana. The sequence continues at coordinate 3,110,118 of OX344808.1, forward strand.
TATAGCAAATTTAATGTAGATAATTTGTCCCGTTGATATTACTGTCAAAATTGCATAGTTAGAGCAAGAGTCCAAAAAAGTTAACAAATGGCATAGTTTTTTGCGTGCTGCTCAGCTAGCACAATTTTTAGAACGTGCAAATTCGGATTCACACTTCCCTAACTGGTCTAAACAACATACCAAAAAATCAGAACTCCACGATTCGATCGATTTCCACGAGAACGATTTCCACGGCCCTATGTACACAATACGCATACTTGATTTTTTGTATTCGCGCTGTTGATTGAGTAATTTGAGTATGGCTTTTGTCACAATTAAATATTCCGTGACAACGTAAACAAAGCCATGCTTTCATTGCATAACTAAAATTCATTCGCGGTTTAGATTGCTGACTGTTGCTTCTGTAACGTTGTTAAATACTCTTTGACCAAATAAACAAAGCTCAAAGCCCATCCGCAATCACATTACACATAACTCATAACAATGTAACAAAACTCGGCCACTCTTAACAAAATTGTTCGCCTACGCCGGAATTTGTTCGAGTTTTTCACGTCCAATAGCCAGAATAGTTGAGCAAATGACCGAACGGAAAGGGAACAATGTCGGGTTACGTGAACGAATGGATGACCGAATGGATGAACGATCACTTAGCCAACTGGGGTTTTTTGTTCCGCGCCACGAAGTCAATTAGCGATTTTTTTTTAGCATAGCAGAGATATTCGCGTTGTAGGTATTGTAAGAGTGCGTATCTTGGTAAACTGGTCGGGTGAATTTATACGATCATCACAAAGGGTTTCGATTCTTAAACTAATAATTTTCAAAATAGTTATGCAAAATACCAAATTGCTAAAATGTTTCTTGGGGCATGATTGAGAAAAGATAAAAAATCAAAAATCAAAACCGAGTTTTGCCTTCGACCCAATTTGTGTTGGAAAGCTTAAAAGGTAATGGAGAGAATACAATGCTCGTAGGAGAGATGACTACTGAGATTGACGAGTTCTTGAGTGGCAACTACGCCAGAAGTGGCGCCCCGCGGCTACTAGTACGTACCAAATTTAGCCTCTCCTGAGGGGCTTAGCCAGCAACCAGAAAGAACACATGTTATGCGATAGAGAGAGACGCTCAGATGCGATGTGTTTCATCCGGTGGTCAGACCCGAACGTCAGTTTTGTTAGAAAGACAAACTTCTGTACTCAATACCTATTACTTATTTTTCTCCTCTCATTCATCTCAAACCTTTATCTTGCATTCATTCATAGGATCACTCCATTACAGTCCATAATTGTAAAGCCAGGCATACTCACGGTTTCAGCCGCCCGTATCCCTCGCGGGGACTGAAATCCGCCATTTCAAAGTCATAAAAAAACTATTACTTATTATTCTGTTATTATTCAGAAAAAGACACGGCGTGGGTAGGCCCATCACAAAATGGACTGTGAGCTGGAGAAGTTTGCTAGAGTCCGGATGCGGGTGACAGCTGGCAGAGGACCGGTCATAGGGGCATTCATTAGGTGAAGTTTTTCTCCAACAATTGACGACTTTCAGCGGATGATGATGATAATGATGATGATGACCTGTCATGGTAATGACGGCAGACTTGGTTATAATAACAGGTAACACAATATGCTCTCAGTGGTAGAAGCATAATACTATAATATTTCTTTTGTTGCGGGCGCTCGTCAATTTAGGCTATTTTACGATGATTCAAGCTGAATTTTGATATTATTTTAACGTTATCGTTGAGTCACGGATGGTTTGGATTTCATAGCGTTCAGCGTCAGTCGAGATGTATTTTATTTATTTTTCACTAAGTAAACATAAACTCTAACTTGCCAAAATTTAAGCTAAAATCAATTTAATTCAACATAATATTCTTTAGTGCGCAACAAAACAAAAGGTCATAGAAACCTTACAGCGAATGTAGCATATTAAATTGTAAACAACAGGCGGTTTTATTGCTAATAAGCGATCCCTTCCAGAATTCCTATGTTTTGCTCTCTTGCAATTCCAATACACACAGTATAATCAAACTATACCCCCACCCTACCACTACTGATGTATTAGTCCCCCCTCATAAAAATCATACAGAATACTTTTGTCATAGTGTTTGTGCCTGACGCACCTCTTTTGATAGTATAGATTTTAACTTTTTATACGTTTTTGTATTTTTATAGACTTGTTTGTATATGACACATTGTTACTTTTGGTAGTCGATTAAATACCATATCAGAACCAGCAGTCGCTTTTAATTCCAAGAGTTGCAGTGTTCATAGGAAACATTACAAAATTTTCAAAGACCTCTTAACAGAAAATGCCAAAATCGTTCATGCTCGCGTTATCTATCTATATATATAAAAGGCAAAGTCCTGACTGACTCATCAACGCACAGCCGAAACTACTGAAGCGAAGAACTTGAAACTTTCACAGTAGAATGGTCATATGACGTAGGTGTGAGATAAGAATGGATTTTTCGAAATTCATCCCCTAAGAGGTTCAAATAGGGGTTCAAAATTTGTATGGAGAGACTACGAGTTTTTAAGTAAAAGGTTTGAAACTTCGTGTTTAGATTCTTCATTAGAATATAAGAAAAGTGATTTCACCGTTTTTTGAAATTCGGCCCCTGAGGGGTTAAAATGGGGGTTGAAAATTTGTATGGAGCGTCTGCGATTTTAAAAGTAAGAAGTTTGAAACTTCGTGCTTAGATTTTTCATTAAAATAAATGAAAAGTAATTTCACCGTTTTTTGATATTCGTGCCCTGAGGGGTTAAATAGGGGTTGAAAGTTTGTATGGAGCGTCTGCGATTTTTAAAGTAAGAGGTTTGAAACTTCATGCTTAGATTCTTCATTAAAATGAAAGAAAGGTGGTTTCACCGTTTTTTGAAATTCATCCCCTGAGGGGTTAAAATGGGGGTTGAAAGTTTGTATGGAGAGTCTGCGATTTTTAAAGTAAGTGGTTTGAAAGATCATGTTTACACTGTTCATTAGAATAAAAGAAAAGTGGTTTCACCGTTTTTTGAAATTCATCCTCTAATGGGTTTAAATGGGGGTTAAAAGTTTGTATGGAGAGTCTGCGATTTTTAAAGTAACAGGGTTAAACGATCATGTTTAGACTCTTCATTAGAATAAAAGAAATGTATTTTCACCGTTTTCCGAAATTCATCCTCCAAGGGGTTAAATGGGGGTTGAACGTTGGTATCGGGACTCTACGATATTTTTAAGTAAGAGGTTTGAAACTTCATGTTTAGATTCTTCATTTAAATCAATGAAAAGTAATTTCACCGTGTTTTGAAATTCATTCTCTAAGGGGTTTAAATGGGGGTTGAAAATTTGTATCGGGACTCTACGATCTTTTTAAGTAAGAGGTATGAAACTTCATGTTTAAATTCTTCATTGTTTTAAAAGAAGAGTATTTTCACCGTCTTTTGAAATTCATCCCCGAAAAGCTTAAATAGGGTTTGAGAGTTTGTATTGGGAATATATGATTTTTACAATAGGAGATCTAAGACATCATAGATATACTTTTTATAATGAGCCAAGGAAAGCCATTATTGCAGGGGTTTAAATAGGGGTTGAAAAATTGTTTCGGGACTTTACAATCTTTTTAAGTAAGAGGTATGAAACTTCATGTTTAAATTCTTCATTGTTTTAAAAGAAGAGTATTTTCACCGTCTTTTGAAATTCATCCCCGAAAAGCTTAAATAGGGTTTGAGAGTTTGTATTGGGAATATATGATTTTTACAATAGGAGATCTAAGACATCATAGATATACTTTTTATAATGAGCCAAGGAAAGCCATTATTGCCGTTTTCCGAAATTCATCTAATTTAGGAATTAAATTGAGGTTGAAAGTTTGAAAGACAGAACAAAAACTTATAGATCTAGAAACTCTACTTGTGCAGAGGTTCTTATTTCCCTTGAGGGGTTTAAAAGGGTTGAATATTTGCATGGGAAGGTTTGAAACTTTATGTATAGACTGTTTATTAAATTTAAAGAAAAGTGATTCCACAGTTTTTTAAAATTCATTCCCTAAGGGACTAAAGTCGGAGTTGAAATTTGTATATTTGGGACATGATTTTTAAAGTAGGAGATCTGTGAATTGATATGTAAACCCTTCATTATATGTCAAGAAAACTTTGCTGGTTTTCGAAATTCATACTCAATTAAATGGAGTTAAATGGGGGTGAATTTTTTTTAATTTGGACAGAGTTATTAACTACTAAACCTAGAAACTTGAAATATGCTGAGTACATTATTTATATACCACGTAAAAAGAATAAAAAAGTGTTTTTTGGAACTTCATATTTTAAAGGTATTTAAGTTTGTATAGAGAATTGTTCTTACAGTAAGAGGTATAATGTTACATAAAAATCCTATTTACTAGAATCTCATCCCCAGGGGGACTAAAGGGGTTGCTTCTTAGGGGGTAGTTACTGCTTCGCGCACGGCCAGTTTTACGTGGTTTTGGTAATGTAGAAAGCGGTACTACTATTAGCCTGCGGTAAAATAGGTATATGCACCTTTAACCATCCACATGGGTATTCGAATTTTACGCGGACGAAGTCGCGGGCAACAGCTAGTAACTTATAAGAGATCTCGTGTGGGTTTTGCGATAGGTCTAATGAAGCGGTGGCCCCGGTCCGGAAACAATAGATCCTTATCTCGCAGATTATTGAAAAGGTTTAGGTATAAAGCTGCGTTATATTGGCAAGAGATATATTACACTTTACCGTTGTGATGATATTGATGGTATATTCTGCCGTCCTAATACAAAAGTACGCATCTAAAGAAAATCAAATTTCACTTTTTAACATTTTTGCACAGGTAGTATCGATGGATTAATATGACATTTCCAAAAAGGCGAAAGATAGTGAATACCTTCGTGAAGGTCTTCCAAACTGGACAATACCTTCAGCAAAGAAGTGAACGACGAAGAAGATAGGTACGCATTTAGGGTTTCTTAGGGTTCCGTAGCCAAAATGGCAAAAACGGAACCCTTATAGTTTCGTCATGTCCGTCCGTCTGTCTGTCTGTCTGTCTGTCCGTATGTCACAGGCATTTTACTCAAAAACTACATAATGGATATTGATGAAATTTGTAATATAGGTGTCTTTTATGAGCCGCTACTTAGTTTGGTATATAAATAATTAAAATAAATATTTTTAGGGGGGGCACTCCATACATGTTAAAGACAGTAAAATTTTTTTTTTCAGCAAATATCAACGTGTGGTACATAGTTCGACAGCTCTTAAAAAAACACTATAAGGTTCTTAAGTAATGTTTTTGATTAAGTGAATGTATTTGGAAATAATCGCTCCGAAAGTTGAGTAAATTGTGTCCCCCCCCCTCTATTTTCTAAACCGTGCGTCCGAAAAATATGAAAAAAATCACAAAGGTAACGCTTAATTAATACTTTCAACGAAAATTATTTTTAACAAGATCGAATGTACCGTTTTTTAGTTATTGCCGATAAACTGCGCTTCTCAACAAAAGGACGTAATTGCTATGAAGATACGCTCTTTTGTTGTTGTACTTTTTTTACATGGTATTTTTTACCTTATAGTTACGGCTATGGAACCCTACACTGAGCATGGTCCGACATGCTCTTGGCCAGTTATTTTTTTTTAAATGAGGAAAGATTGATATTTCCTCGACGCTTTAAGATACGTCTATTTATGGTTAGATAACTGTCCATATCAAGAAATATATAGAGGTAGAAGGAAAAAGTGTATGTAGGTACCTCGCGTGCTAAAAAGGGGCGGCCGCGACCTATTTTGCACGCCGTTAACTTCAGTTGCCACTTAATGGTAAAATTAATCGTTCAAATACCACCTAATGAAATATCTAATAAACATTTGGTCTTACAAAAAAAAAGATCGTGAAATCTATCATTAATTTTATTTTACCATCAAATCCAATACAAAGGCAAAGAGAATTTTAAATAATCTTTGAATGCAGTTTTGTTTCTTTTTAAGTAAAATGACCTAACACAAGGGTTTATGGCCCTCTCCTTCTTCTTCTTCTTCTTCTTCTTCATTCTCATTTTTCAGAATACAGTATAAAATGTTCTTGTATTCAACATGTAAGCACTTGTACAAATAATTGATTAATTAAGCTAATATGTACGTAATCGATCATTAAGATGTCAGTAGATTTTTATAATTTAAATATTCCCTTACAGTGTAAAAACATTTATCCATCAGCCATTTCGTCAACTCAGCCCGTCACTAAAAAATCTCATAATATAAACTTAATCTTATCTTAAAATTAAACAAGATAATAGATTTAACGTATCGTCAACGTCCGTATTGTTTTAAATTAATAATTTTTACTTAATCTAAGAACAAGCCACAATCATGTAACCAGGTTAAATATCTATTCAAACTTACAAACTAGGATGAAGCTATATAAAATCCAGTTCACTGCAAAGATGGTTAAATTTAAATATGAAAAGCTAGCAGAAATCCCGGATCGTGAAATCCCGTTAAATCGGAGTCATTTGGAGATACCTTATACTAATGAAGCGGGTCGTTCCGAAAACAATAGATATTTAAACGGTTTGAAAGTAGAATTTATAGCCAAATATTTCTGTGGAGAAGGAATATTTTTTATAGTTCTATCTAGATTTGATTCGTTTATATCTTTCAGATTGATTAACCTTTATGTCTTTGAAAATTTAAGTTTAATATATTTCCCTTTTAAGGTGATTCGAATTGGTTGGTTTTCGGTAAACATGAAGAGGGTCGTTGTTCGCTTTCACGGCATCAATTATGATTTATTTTATAGTTTGATACTTTTTGTCTGCGCGAAATGACACGCGAAGTCTCAAAAAATCAGAATTAACGTGCAATTGGGACTTTAAAGTCAGCTCCATTTAAAACTAAACGTTTTTTGCATTTTTTTTTTTACTTTTTGAGAGTTCCCATGCCATTACGTGCACATAAAATGTATCAAGACATAAAATAAAACACATTTCAAACATAATTGATGCCATAGGAGCAAACAATGACCCCCTTTTGGTTTGTATTAAAAACCGACCGACTCAAATCATCAATATATACCTAAGTACTATATTATATGTTTAGTGAACTGTTATCGAGTAATTAAAAACAAATATCTACCTTTAAACTTCGAAACATCTACACGGACTTAGAAAATTAGAAAATTTTGCCACCGAGATTGAGGCAAAAGAAACTGATCACAATATGTAGTGTGTATGAGTTTTACATGGCTTGTGGCTAATATTTGGTTTTATTGTGTGTAAAGCACAGAAATATACCGAGGTATAAGAAAAAGTTGTATGTACATAGCGTGCTAAAAAGAAGTGTCGGCGACCTACTTTGCACGCCCTTAACTTCAGTTCTTCTTCCTTGTCGGTATCACTCTTGACAGAGTGGTCGGGGTCATCACTTCAGGCGTTGGTGGCAAGCTTCACGACACGCCGCCACTCTTCTCTGATGGCCGCCTTCCTCGTGCATTCATGTAATGATGATGAGCCATTTACTGCCGCTTTTATCTGGTCAGTCCACCTCATAGGCGATCCCTCTCGTGGCCTGGTCCTGCATAACTTCAGTTACCGACACTTTTAATTAATCGTCTAATACCACCAAATGAAATGAAAATAGTACATTACACAACTAGGGTGGTAATACAAAGAAAACCCGAGATCGCAGATGTTTTCGGCCCGAGCTGTAAGCGAGGGACGTAAATATGTGATCGAGGGCTTTCTTTATTATCTCCCGTGTTGTGTACATCATTTTATGTCTGCATATGGCCAGAAAGCGGCTTTTTCCGTACGCGCACCGTGCGGAGAAAGCCACTTTATGGCCAGGTGTGACATAAATGTATGTTTCCCATCATTAAATTACACTTTTGACTTCAAACGCCAAGCGAAAAACTTGGTTCCCATACAAATCAACGAACTATCAAGTGATCATTAAATAGCTCATTAGTTGCGAATGAATACAACGACATAATATTTAGACCAAGATAATCTTTCTATCAATAAGAGAATTATTCGGTAACAGAACAGAACTAAGAAAATGTTATGTCGTGTGTGTCGTGTTATTAATACCTAGAACAGAGAAACATCTCTGATTTTCTTGTACCATCATGATATTATCATTGTACAGTCGCCATCAGATACATCGGAGCTAACCAGGCGCTCCCAAACATCTCAACACGACTCTATTGTCAAGGCGTGAAAGTGCATGTTCAGTAGGGTGATTCATATTTTTTCGACTTTTTAATTTTTTGATTATCTTCATTTTATTCTAGCCTCCCAAGGCCTAAGGTCCTACCTGTAGTAAGTGATGCAAAAGAAAATCCTTCCTCCTCCTAACGCCATTATTTTTAAATATATTTTGTTTGTGTCGCAATTTTGCTGCGTTGCCATTGTATGGTATCAGAGGGATTTTGGCAACACTACAAGGCTGAATCTGCAGATTAAGAAATAAATAAAACAAAATGTATTCCAATGCATTGTTGTGTTCCATTAACCAAAATGGAAATATAAACTCAATAATTGTAAAGAATGTTAATGGTGTGGAATTAAAGGCTTTTTTTTTATTGTATAAGGCCATAGTCATACTCTGCTTTCTATCAGGTGAGTTTTATGGCTTTTTGCCATTTATTGCTAAAAAGAAGTGTCTATATTGAAGGGTCCACGAAAAGAACATTTGTCTAGTCACTTTTTTTTTAAATGAGATTTTAATGCCAAAATGTAGAGCTCGCAATAAACTATAACTTACCACTTGATTACAGGTGAATATCTTAAAATAATATGTATATTTTTCACTTTTAAAGAAATGGTTGCCATAGTAGTTGTTCCCGACGACTAACTTTCAAACCGCTATCACTCAAAAAGTCACTTAGGTGACTAGAAATGTTCTCTCCGTGTACCCTTCATATACAACCTGCTACACGCAAAACCAGTCCACCAGCCAACCAAAAGCAGACTGTAGTCTGTGGTCTGTTCCGTTTAGGAATAGACAGAAGAAAAAAAAGGTTCTTTATAGTGCCGATTTTAGGCCGACTTTCAATAAATGGCATTTCTAAAGTAGCTGCTCAACAACCAAATGTTGATGATGTCAATACTTTCATCTAATTTATACACACAATACTCGTAAAACAAAATGTACCTAGTCTTAGTTGGCTGAAAATAAAGATAGAATCCTTATAAAATACCCAAAGAGCCAGAGATAAGCAATGCTCAAGAAGTGGTATGTTTAGTTCTGCGATGACCGGAGCTGTCATTATTATTATACTACCAAATGATAATGTCGAATTCGTATGTTGTTTTAATAAAACTAAAGAAATGAGAAACTGGTGAGTTTCTTCCGGCGCTTCTTCTCACCATGAAGTCATTACCCGAAGTGCCAAAGGAAAAAAATAGAATCATACATGTCAAAGAGCCCTTGCGGGTACTTGCAGAAATAAATGATTTTGAATAGTATACTGTTTCTGTTATAGTTTGTTATCCTCAGTAATTGGTAGTTGTAACGTTACGAGTGATTCTGGAAGACAGTGGAGGAGGCGTTTGATCTGGCGTGCGTCATCACACAACCATCGCAAAGAAGTGAAAGGCCATTACAGGGTTTACAAACTGTGTTAAAATTTTACATCAAATAAATATCATTACAAAGTATTACTACTTTACAGAAAAGGTTTAGAATCCCTACTTCTGTATCCCTCTAGAGTCTATCGTTATCTGGTACGGTGTGGTAAATATATCCACAAAAAACTCAATCTGAAAGAAATCTATATGTTTTGTTACACGCATAAAAGAAACCATAGGAAATATAAAACGTAGTTTTTATCCCGGGAAAATAAAAAAGGCCCGTGGGAAATGTTAGAAACTCATCCCTGGGGATACGGGAAAAAGGAATATTGTTTCTTTAATGTAGTCTTTTATAACATGAAATTATTTTCTAAGGAATTGTGAAAGCCATCTTTATCAGAATATTTATCTATCTTAGATGATTTATCTTTTGAAAAGTAAAAATGATTTTAAAAGATGATATCGAGATTATAATAAATTTTATTTAAGGTATCGTTAATAAAATAACGTGGCTCCTTAATAAAAAGTAGGGACACAGTTACACTAAGTCATAATGATTAATACATTTTCTCTCACTAAAGTCATAAAAAAATAATACGATATTTTTTGTATCAAACGACCGTCAAATTTACTAAAATGCCCACCCCAGAATATATATTAAGCAATTTATTTTTCTGCCCTCCGGCCGGCAAGCGTCACCTTGCCGATTTCAAGATGCCGCTTTCTGGCTCCGTCGAACAGAAAAATAGTATACAAACTTTGGCCAGTAAATAAGAAAGCCTCAGATCACATGTTTGTCGTCATTACATGAGATCTGAGGCATTTCTTACTCTACTGGCCTCGGTATGTAATATACTATTTCTCAAACATGGCATGAAATGTTGACATTACGTGCCTAAAAATAGGCCGCATACATATATTAAAGCTATTCCGATACCCCGAGTTATTTTCTCCATTCGGCCGATTTTCATTAACGTTATTAAATGCGTGGGCAGAACCACCCTCAGGCTACCAACAGGTAATAATGAGATGCTGAAATATTTCATAAAATTATTTTCTACAAAATTTATTCTGTAAAGTTCGTGTAGCATATTCTTTGAACGAAAAAGTTCAATTTCGCAAATACAATATCATCACGCCAAGGAGCCTATAAATAATAAACAAGATTTTTCGCCACAAAAAACTAGTATTGAGGCGCAAAAATAAGCCCTAACACCGCATTGTCGCAAGCTGAAAACTTAAGAAAAAAAACCTTAAAGCCTTACATCAACGCCGTTGTCACTTCCACGTGCACCAGTTAAAAAAACACCGCACCCACCGTTTATTTTTTAAATCACATTTGCCGCGCAAAGCGGTTGGCAATCCTTGAACGTCACGATCACAAACGACACGGCCGTGTCGGTCGGAGGCTCGCGAGGCACTGCTACGCGCGCAGTCTCCGAATCATAATTGTACCCGCGTAGCCTGCTACGGCGTGGAGGTGCTACGGTGCGTAGCGCCAAGTGAATTTAATGTTAGGCTTAAATTATTTGGAAGGGTCTATAGTTAATGATAACGATCTATTTTACATACTGATGGTGAAGGATTGGAAGGCGTTCCTTGTATTTTATTTTCCAGGGCCGTACGTTAACATGGTTGTATATATTTTCTCATTAGTTTGTCCCTGAATGGCTAAGGATCATGACATGACCTAACGCTATCAAAAATCAAAATAATTTATTTTGGCAAGAGCCCTCAAGAGCTCTTTTACAAGTAAAGTGATTCTATTCTTCTCTTTTGGCGCTTCGGGTAGTGACCTTCTGGTGAGAAGAAGCGCCGGAAAAAACTCACCAGTTTCTCTTTTTAAAAATATTAAGTATCACAACAACTATTGTATTTGATGCAGTCCAATACGTTAGCGTTTTGAAGTATAGTATAGGACGGAAAAAAACGCGCATGTTTTAGTTTCAGAAAAAAATACGTTTCCCGAAGAATAATATTACATTACATAACTAGGGTGGTAATACAAAGAAGATACAATACATTATTACCTCCCGTGTTGTGTACATCATTTTATGTCTACACTTGGCCAGAAAGCGTCTTTTTCCGTACGCGCAGCGTGCGGAAAAAGTCACTTTATGGCCAGGTGTGGCTTAAACAAAATAATGATGTTTCCTACGCGATCAAAGCCGCAATAATAGCCTAAATAGTTTGATGTAAGATACGTAGTTTAATGTACTTGAGATTTTTAACTATCAAACCATGTTCAGCATCATGATGATCTTTACATTAGTTCCAAACTAATCCAAACTAATTGATTCAATATCAATTTTTAGGGTTCCGTACCAAAAAAGGAACCCTTATGGTGCGACTCTGTCTGTCTGTCCGTCTGTCACAGTCAGATATCTCAGGAACTAGTAGTGCTATCGATTAGAAGAGTAGTACCTATTAAAAGTAGCTAACCCGAGCTTATTGGACATAAAAAAATATCTTGCAACTTTTTTACTTTTTTTTAAAGGCCTCCGTAATGGGACTTTGAAAATTTAAAGTTTGGCTATTATATTGAGTGGGATATCAAATGAAAGGGCTTGATTTGTAGATTAAAACACCGTTTTATTTTTTTTCTTAAATAAGTTGTTTTTTATTTATGATGAAAAACGTTAAAAAAATACCATTCCCCCCTATTATCTTCGAAGTTACTAAACAGAAAAATCTGTAATAATTACCAATTATTAATGTCGTCTTAAATATTACAGGAAAAATATAACGGTTTTCCTAACTTGCACCGTTTTTTAGAAATTTGCAAAAATCGTAACACATACTTATTTACTCCTACTAAACTAATCGCCATACAGTTTTTCTTGAACTATATATGTACTACTTATGCGTTTGTACGGAACCCTCGGTGCGCAAGTCCGACTCGCACTTGACCGGTTTTTTTATTTATTACATTCCTTTGCGCTCATATAGGCAAAATAGCACTATACGCTAACACAATTTTTCCGAACAGTATTACTTTTTTATTAATAAAAATGCAAATATCTGCATACTTCAATTTATGAGACTCAATTGGCCTCCAATATTAAATTACTTTTCCATCGACCAATAAACTGTCTGCACATATTTTCATATGCCATTCATTGTGTCGTAAAATGCGTAATAGCTTGAACGAAAATTCCTCAACATTACTCATACGTAAGTAGGTACTAGTAATTTGAGAGGCCATTGGCTTTGTGACTTTCAGGCGGTCATATTGACCGCATCGAGTGTATGCAGAAATAATTGATTGTGTGTTAAGAAATAGACACCGCCGAGAGATGTTTGAACATTTAGATGTTTGTTACTCAAGTGGTAAAAATTGGCTGCATTGAGATAAAATTTTACATACATGTAGGTAGTCCTGTAGCATAACCGCGACACGCGATGCTTTGTCGCGCGATAAACAAATGACTAGAGACCGGATTTGAAGTAGCGATCTCAATATTAATATGGATATGACTAGTGCAATTTGTTAAATACATGTCATGTTGGTTATCTTAATTTTTACTGTGCATTGTGAAGAAGAAATATTAAAGAAGAAGAACTGAAAAAAATTAACTATTTCAAAAATTAACAAACGATGTTTTTATTTATTATCACCATAACTTTTGCCCAATAGTTACATAAGCTTCTAAAAAGGTTTTTACTTTTTTGTTCCGATAAGTTACATTATTTTTGTGTAGAAAAAATAATGAATTATACCAGTCATATCCATATTAATATTGAGATCGCTACTTGAAATCCGGTCTCTACAAATGACAAATCACCCGTTACTCTCACACAGTTATTAATCGTTTATTTATCGCGCTACAAAGTGTAGCATCATACGCCTATGATATGGGAGTCACGTTGACAATGCAACCAAGGGGGGAGGGGGGTGCGACTACGATAACTTTGCAGAGCGTGGCAACACCTCCGTTTAAAAATCAAATTTGTATGAAAATGTGACTTTTAAATGGAGGTGTTGCCATGATCCGCTCTAGAAAGTTATCATAGTCACACTCAGTGGCGTAGCGAGGTTGGTGCAGGCAGGGCACGGGCTCTGGGCGCCAACAAGGATTGCAAAAATGAAATTTATTAACTACCTATACAAAAAAATACCATCAATCCGAATTCGTAAGCATGGCGAAATACGTCTTGAATGCAAACCCCCCCCCCCCCCCCGGCCGCAATTACATATGAATTATCTGCCCCGGGCGTCACTAAGAAACAAAGGGGCGCTGTTTGGATGCGTGCCCCGTTTTACGTCGCAACGCTACTGGTCACACTCTAGTTAAATGTTCAATTTCAATTTCAAATAGCCTTTTATTTCTGATACTTATTATCTATTTACATACTTTTATTTTGCATGCATTTCTTATCTAGCTTACTATTTTTAACATGCTATTTCATGTATTACACTGCTTAATTAATTTTAAAATTTAATATTAATTTGAGTATTGCTTCAAAATATAATAATATAAGTAATCAAAATATAACAATAGAAGCAATAGTTAAATGTTAGTAAGAGGTAGGTATATTGAATTTCAAAAACCTTTTTACCCGTGTTCTGGTAAGAAACCAAAAGGTCTACCTAGAATGCAGTGCTGTGTGTAATGTTCGCTTTGGAGCGGCAATGGTTCTGAAGATTCGTTCAATTGACAACGCTCGCGCTATTGTGACCGAAATCTGTATTGATTTGAACAAAGTCTACGTTTCTTTGGTGAAATGTCTATTTCGATGGTCTAGTTCACACTCGTATTAATATTTTTTTTTGCCACTGGCATTGCAACTTTCAGATTTGTGCACACAAACGTGCTAATTACAAAACCTTTTTTTCTCGTAATTAGTACGAGTGTAACTAGACCATAAATTTGGGTATGGGGGGGTTAGCACGAAACGTAAGTGCAAGCTTGTGATGCCTATCGTCTGTACTTTTAGATATTTAAATAAAAAAGGTAAACAAAAAACCACGCGACTCGGGTCGTTCAGCCAATGGTATTGTGCCACAGATACAAAACGTTGCTTTGATTGGCTGAATGACCCGTCACGTGTTTTTTTTTGTTTACCATTTTTTAAGTATCTAAAAGTACACACTATAGCATCACAAGCTTACACTTACGCTTCATGCTAACCCCCCGATAGCCAAATTGATGGTCTAGTTACACTCGTCCTAAAACTGATTTTTAGGACCAACGCTTTGGTACCGTCTGCGCGCTCGTTAGCCCTGTCCTTTATATACGTCAATGACAAAAGCGCACAAGTGCGAGTTGGACTCGCCCATTGAGGGTTGCGTACAAATTTGTAGGTACATATAATATAGTATATAATTATACAGGGTGGGAGGGACTATTCCGACAAACTTTAACTATAGATTCTAACAACTATTAGGAGTAAAAAAAGTTATGTGATGTATAGTCGAAAAACGCTTACTTTCCGAGATATTCATTATTGAGGGGCTGAATTTACTGATTTATTTTGTTCCATAAGACTATTGATGTAAAATGACAATATTCGACCCATGTTGATAATATAACATTATTTACTCGTCACACCACCAGGAATTCATGGCTAAAGTATGTCGGTATAGTCCCTTCCACCCTGTATATATACATATTATAATTTTTTATTCCCTTAGTAAAGTCAATTTTTTTACGTCACACCTGGCCATCGCTCCTTGGCCAGGGCGAGACGTAAAATTTTGTACTTACCACGGGCAGTAATAAAGAAAGCTTCAGATCGCATATTTATCGCCTTTGCCTTCGGCTCGGGCGTCAAATACGTGCGATCTGAGACATTCTTTATTTTCCCGCCCTAGGTAAGTAATGTACTATTATGATTTAATAAAAAAAATATAAGTTTTCTGATGTTTCCCTATACTTGTAGTATAAGACGGTATTACTTGCCAAATGTCATAGTTCTAAGTCAACGATAAATACCCTTTGAATTTTGGTTTCCTTGGAAGTATCGAAATTTACGTTTTTTGCGGCATAAACTGCCGTATCTTTTTAGAACGTAGAAGTTTGATTTTTTCACAGCTTCAAGGGACTGTAGACCTAACTTACTTTCAACTCGATACCTCTACGCGTTCCCGAGATAAAAAGGCTTGACAAACGGACAGACAGACGGACAGATGGACAACAAAGTGATCTTATAAGGGTTCCGTTTTTTCCTAAAATACGGAACCCTAAAAATGAATCTACCCTTAACAAAACTGTATACTTTCAATGTCACAAATTGCTTGTCAAGGCTCTGTTAAGCCTATAACCGTCCTTGACACAATGGTCAAACTTGACAGAGACGCTCGAGTGTCATTAGCCGAGCCATAGCGCCTTTGACAGACACTTAGCTGTTTTGATAGATCATCGAAAATGCTCCTTTTTGTCTCGTCTTACTTGTAAAAGTTGCGCTGCGTTGAGAGAACAGACTGTTCAATCTGCACTGCACAGTTCAATCGCCGCGACGTTTTTAGGCCTTCGTGCCTCAAAAGGAAAAAACGGAATCCTTATAAGATTACTTTGTTGTCCGTCTGTCTGTACGTCTGTATCATCTAAGTTAAAGTAAAAAAAGATATGGCCGTTTATGCCGCAAAAAACGTACAGTTCGACACTCTCAAGGAAACCAAAATATATAGGGTACTTTCCGTTTACCAAGAACTATGAAATTTGGCAAGTAATATCGTCTTATACTACAAGTATAGGGAAAAATCTGAAAACTATACTTCATATACCTATCATAAAAAATATAGACTTTGTTTAAAGTATTTGTACGGAACCCTCAGTGAATGAGTCCGACTCGCACTTTGATGTACCTCAGCTCTTGATTAAGTTTGCGTCTTTAGAAAGTGGTTACATATCACGTGTATAGGTACGGTAGCAGTATAAAGGGTTGAGGAAGCCTTGGTCATGGATTGCCATCTGTCAATTACTCTGATAAGGGAAACCAGTTTCCAAAGGACCTCATATAGCATCAATATGCAAAGAAGAGTCGACAACGAAAGTCTAAAATGTGTACCTTAATAACTGTATATGGCAACTTTTGCTGCTATTTTTAATTTAGGAATTATTTTATTATGTTCATTTTAAACAATTCGCTTAATTACGCATGTACCTACACTAGGTACATGACTATGTTTCAAGGAAAAACATAATCTAAATAAAGAACTTTTCATTTTTAGCAACTTTAAGGAACAACGAAATGGTTGTTCTCTCTGAGATGAAGCTAAGACAGCTTTAAACGAAAGTGATTTATTGCTGCTATTTACTTTGACAGTTTTATGAGAGCATTTTTAACAAACTGCAGATACAGATAGTACTGAACGATCAGTGTCTCTTGGTTTAAATTGCTTTACGACGAAGATAATGAAAAATATTTTTCATTTCACGTAGGTTTTGCGGGCCATAAATGACCTATTACGCCCTAGGGCGTATGGTTTTCTTTTTAAATTTGAAACGCTGGTTCTGTTTTACTCTTATTTGTCATGATCAAAGGAAACGCCAACTTACTTTTTTAACTTTTATTACTGAAATATTTATTTAAAGAGAACTGTTATTGCAAATACAATGTAAACACACACATCTGTAACATTAATTAAATGTTTAAATAGTGTATTTCAGTATTTTGCAAATATAAAATCAACCATTTTAAGTCTTTACCGCTATGGTTTTTCCGAACGTGACTTGTCATCTTGATGTATGTCACTAATGTCACTGTCAGTTTTACAATTTTATTTAGGTTAAGTAAGGTTATTTAAATCAGATTTCCTCACAAGTGTGATGAAAAACATTGTGTGTGCCACGGGCGGTAAAGGAATCGGCTTCGCCTGGGCCTTGTAACAAACACTCGTTTGTAATTCCTTACTTACCGCCCTTGATACACAATGTACTAATTATGAGCATGAATGGTAAAAATAAAAGGGTAAGGCCACGGAGTGTTTCAACCACCTTCTCTAAATATTAATTACTAGCATTTTCCCGCGGCTTCGCCCGCGTTGTTCAAACTTTCATATATTAATTATTAGTGGGATATACGATAGCAAATGATTTCAATTTAATTGAGAATAAGAAGATTCACTAACATTTTATCTATAGTCTTCAAAAGTGGATGCCTTTTTAATCATATATCGTGTATCGTGTTTGGTTGAAATGCGAAAGAGTGTGACAGGGAAATGGCGATTGAAACGCCTTCGGCCTTACCCAATTACTGAGTAATAGGACCTAAATGTTTTTAATATTTATTGGAACATACTGAACATGTTATTCAACTATTGCTAAATTACTACCAATTTCATTTTCAAAGGACCATGCGTCAAAATGGACCCAAAACCAACAGAGCTGAGAGTTATGTCATTAAAAAGGTCTTGACATGTACTTCATTTCATTATATGGGCACCAAGTTCAATTCCATTGCAAAACTGAGATATCCAAATTCAAAATTGTATGAGCAGCGCTAAGTGAAGCGGGCGCGGGTGCCATATTTTTGCCCGCCGCGTGCGCCCGCTCCGTGCACCCGCGTCAGCTAGCGTAGGCGTAGGTGTTCCTCATAGATACTAAAATATGAATATCTCAGTTCTGCAATGGAATTGAACTTGGTGCCCGTATAATGAAATGAAGAACACGTAAAGACCTTTTTAATGACATAACTCTCAGCTCTGTTGGTTTTGGGTCCACTTCCCATACAAAGTTGCCCATGGTCCTTTATACTCTATTTCCAAACCTAAACTAATTTTAAATATAAAATTCGAGAAAAGGATGGCACGGCTTTTTTTTTCTTGACTTGGCGGGGGCTTGAAATTCCGCCATGTCTCTCCGTGGCGGTAGTATGATAGACCATCGAAACAATTATTCCGATTTTCGAATTAAAAAAATCTCATAATTTATTTATTTTATTTATTTTTTATTCATTAAATTTCACAGCATAACAGTATAACCAAAGCACTGTGAAACTAAGATACAACTTAAACATAATAAAATTAAATAATTAACAAAGAATGGAAAATTACACAGAAGAAGGCCTTACATCCATCTTCTCACAGAACCTCAGACACTCGTCACACATGATAAACCATCCAGTCGCAAACACATCACAGCTTACACCCACGCAACTTAATCCACGCAACATGAACATATTTACTCATTATACTAGACACGTCATAAAAAATGTGTATACCTTAGAAAAAAAAGTAAAATAAGTGTCCTAGAAAGTCACAGATGCTCATGTGACAGACCCATTGCTCAAGGATTTTTGTCACTGTCTCTCTCAACTGGCGTGTGTGAGAACGAAGATTAATCACTTACGAGTATACAAATTGCCAAGGCCCTTCAGGAAAAGCAAAATGTGACCTGTTTCGGAGTCTTGGGGCATTCTTAGCTACAGAGCATTCAATATAAAACAGTACACTGTATTAATTTACTAGGACTTACCCGCAGCTTCCCTTGTGTTACATTATCTGGGGGCACGGTAGTGCCCCCGTCAAGTTGAGCAAAACAAAGGCACGACTGTATCATCCTTTTCTCGAAGCTATTCAAGCCATTTTCAACCTCCTGTAATTTTGTGCTGGCTAAAGCTAGTACCCTGAATTTTTCTGGTATATATAGGGTATAAATTATGATTTTACTTATTTTTTCAATAACATCCAGCTTGCACCAATAATTTAAAACTATTATTGCACGTCAAAGTTCCTTAGTTTTGTCACTGACTGACTGACTGACTAACTGATCATCATAATTTTAAGCTACTTCTAGCAGACCCACAAGCTTCGAATTTTAAACATAATTAGTTTTTAGCCTATCAAGTCATACAAAACCTAAAAATATTATTTAACCGTCGAGGAACACATTTTACAATAATTATAGATACATTGAACAAATGCATTGAAAAATCAAATACGATCGACTACAGCTAATGCCGGATTTGAACCCGCATCTCTGTCATTCCGGGACAGCGAGTTATCCAATTTCTCCAATTAGCTTATGACGACATAAATTGTGGTGTTTCCACATTAAGCTATGAGGATTCAAAACATATCCAGTAAATATGATGATTCCTTAAAATAGTGCATTAACACATTTTATAGTTCCCAAATAAAGAATCCTCCACGGTTTAAATAATAGGTAAGTCGGTGGAAATGTCCTGGTACCGGCTTGGTGTAACATAACATCCCAAAACTTTTTTGTTGTAGAAGAACTGAGTTGCGAGACTTGCGTCTTTTTATATTATAATGTTTTTGATCGGATTTTACTTACAAGGAAATAAACTAGTATATGTTAGACTAGCATTTATCCGCGGTTTTGCCCGCGTTGTTTCCGTTACTGTGACTAAGGAACTATTTACCGGGATATAAAGTATCATCTGTTTCAATCCAGGACTTGGTTTACTTGCATGCCAAATTTCAGCTCAATCCATCCAGTTGCTACCCCGTTATTTAGTAACAAACATCCAAATATCCAAACATCTTTACAAACTTTCACATTTTTTATTATTATTTTATTAGTGTGATTAGTGTGAAGTGTAATTAGAGGGGTTCCTAGTCCAAAACAGCTGAAACGTATTTTTTTTTTGCAAATTGCTAGCTCTTCAAGTAATCGGGTCATCATCGTCTTCATCATCATCTCAACCTTGATACGTCCACTGCTGAATATCTCTCTCTCTCTAGGGTCGGTCCCTCATGTCTGAGGATCGTGGTCAGCATCAGGGTTGCACCTGGCGCGAATGGTCCACCGGTTTCTGTCAAGCGCGTCTCTTACAACCGTGTAGAATTTGGAGGACGACGAGTCTTTCCATCCATCGACGAGTCCATCTTGTTGGTGAACAACCGCGCGATCTTTTTACCTTCAGTGTTCCCAACCACAATCAGTTTTTCTAGATTTTCAGCTCTGCTCAACATAGGTATCCCCTAAACACAAGTTTTGTCGAAAATTATTGTTTTATTAGATTAATCCTACTATTATTATAAATGTGAAAGTTTGTGGAGATGTTTGGATGTTTGTTACTACATAACGCAATAACAAAATGGATTGAAATGAAGTTTGGCAGGTAAGTAGATCAAGTCCTGGATTAAAACAAAGGATACTTACTACA
The DNA here is from genome assembly GCA_947034925.1 of Eudemis profundana. Taxonomy (NCBI): domain Eukaryota; kingdom Metazoa; phylum Arthropoda; class Insecta; order Lepidoptera; family Tortricidae; genus Eudemis; species Eudemis profundana. The sequence continues at coordinate 3,130,750 of OX344808.1, forward strand.
TTTTTTTTATTGCTATAGACTGGCAAACAGGCAGACGGCCCACCTGATGCAAAGCGGTCACCGCCGCCTATAGACATTTGCAACACTAGATGCATTGCCAATGCGTTGCCGGTCTCGAAGAAATTTGATGACACCCTTTTTAAAAAATCCCATATTGTAGCGCAGTGGAAAAATCTTAGCAGGAAGTTAATTCCACATCCTTATTGTACATATCCCTGTGAAGTTATAATAACGGGAATTACGCAGGTGAAAACGCGGGTATATGTTAGTATAAAATAAACCTAACGTAACCTATTGATATTTACAGGATCATTTTTTAAAAAGTCCCAAAGATCAACAGTTTCAGAGAAAAAAGTTGTCGACGAAATGAAATATTTGATGAAATGTTTGTCGATGAAAAAACGTACCGCATAAAAAACAAATAAGTTTAACTAACCACACTAAAAACATCATGTTTGAAATAAATGTTAAATACCTGTGCTTAATTTGTGAACATACCTTCTGTTCGTGGAAATACCACATTACTACAATCAAACAAAATAAATCTCACGTTACACTTCAATAAAACAACTATAAAATCAATTTTCGACGAAACTCTGTTTATTAAATTACAAGTTGAATATTGAATTTGAATGTAAATGGACCCGCGCGAATGAATGCGAACAGAAGACTGTGTTACCACACTATAATAAGTATATTATGAGCACAGTCTAAAAGGACATACAGTCGGTTGACGGAGACGTTAAAAAAAAGTCAAAGTCAAAGTGTTTTAAATAGAAATATAATAAATAAAAATCATTTATTTCAGACCTTACGATCCATATAAAGTTAGTTACAGGAAAACTTACAAAACAATGTTAGTAACATGAAACAAAAAATAATAATAAAACTCTTAAACACAACCTGAATAAATAAATTAGTTTTGGGCTGCAACCCATAGTGAGAGCAAAGAAGAGTTGTTGTAACAAGCTCAACTCTACTTGCCTCTCCCAACTACCCAGCGATTGGGCAGTCGAGGAGTTTTATTTGTGAAACATAGGCAAATCTGAAAACTTACAGAGCTGTTAAAATATATATGATCCGCTATGTTTTGCAGATGGGCGTACAAAAACGTAACATTTTACGTTTAGTCACTAGTCCCGACACCGGAGAGTAAGCGAGTAATATTGGGCGAGTAGATGCAGCGTTTATGTAAACCTGTCTGTAATAAGGCAATGTACGGGAAAAATGCTTACAACATGTGCATATAAATTTATAACCATTTGCCGGAACACCTAAAGCTGCTGCATGGGACTATATTTAGTCGCAATTTAACAAGCTGGCTTCTTGACAGTTGTTTTTATAGTGTTAAGGAATATTTAGAATTTAATTTTAATTTGACTGACTAATCTAATAAATTATGTTTGATATTTACTGCGATGTTTATGATTATGGTTATTATTGTGATATTATTTTATTTTGCGAATATTGTATAATTTAATTCTTTATTTATAATTTAATGTGTCGACTCACAAAAATATTTGCACGCTTGCTTGCAAGCAAAATACACTGAACGTAATTTGTACCTACCACCTATTATTGTGACTGTATTTTTGCAAATAAATGTATTTGATTTGATTGAGTATCATTAGGCACTTTTACACCGCCGGGGTAAACGAATAAAATTGGGCGAGTAATGGAAATTGGATCGCACTCACACAGACGTGCTATCGCGCGTCTGTGTGAATACGTGTCGAGCGCACATTTACGGCCGAAGTTGGACTACTTGTTCGTCTGTATACTTTGCCGGCAGACAAGTGCCTTTTCGTCTCGTATCCACGATTTAAGTCTCGTAGGTGTCGAGCTTTTTGGTACATATCCGTGACCTTAAAATGGGATCCCCTTGTTTCCCATTAAGTTATAAGTCATACTGTATTGTTAGTCTTAATTTTCGAATGTCATATATTATTTGTCTTTCTAAATCGGTAACATTTTCAGTAGGCTTATGATGCTACGCTTTGTCGCGCGATAAATAAATGATAAAGCATCTGTCACGTTCTGACAAATAGTGTGTGAGAGTGACGGATGCTTTATCATTTATTTATCGCGCGACAAAGCGTAGCATCATAAGGCTACAGGATAATTATTTTAAAACGCTAGTGTATAGAAAACAACAGGTTAGGTTAGGTTTGTTTTTATAAAAAATACTGAAAACTTAACGGTCCCATAGAAAATAGGTTGTATGACTTTTGATAATTATGACTAACAATACAGTATGACTTTTAAAAAGTATGGGAGATAATATAATCGCTATGTACATCTTGCTTATTCACCGGCGATGGGATGGGACAGCTGCCTTTTCGTCTCGTAGGTATGGAGCTTCATAGTACATATTCATGGACGTTAAAAATTAATTGAAATCTGCAGGAATTCGGACAAAAATGTATGTGTCCACGAAAGTGACGCGCGTGACACGCTCAAATAATGACCCAAGCAGCTGTGCCGCCTGATATGGACGTTGTCTAGCTGTAGGGCTTTACACTGTGTTACAGTTATTTATTGCTTCGGCATGCATAGCATTCAAACCGAAATTTGATCATGTTAGAGGATTTAGAGGCTTTCAGTGGGTGTTTCGTTTAGAAATAAATGTATTTTTTTTATTCGTATTGAATACTATTTAGTCGGCTTAGAGCGCCCGCATATTAGGCTACTAGTGGCTCGCCCACAGCTCGGCCATTGGTGGCTGCCAAAAACTGCGGCGAGCTTTACATACATTTTGTATGGCATCGTTGTGCACCGGGCGTTCGAGTTGCCACAAGCTGCTGGTTTGCTACTTGTATCTGCGTTTAGTGGCTGAATACGGCCATAAGTGGCGGCCACCGGCGGCAACGTGTAGTGACCTAACTGAGCCAATTGTGGACGCGTTTCGTGACCGCGCCTAGAAGCCGTAATGTGTAGCCTATTAGACTTATGTTAACGTACATTGAAAATACTTTTTAATTTCTATGAAAAAGTTAAATCTAAAGATTACATAATACTTAAAAGTTGTTGAACGAAAGTTTTATTCATCGATGAGTAGAATCTACGTTTTATTTATTTGCTCCTGTTACAGGTAACACCCGGTATATATTTCAAAATCGATACACTGCAATATGATCAAATCATGAGCGTAAATAATTATTATTTCAATGTTTCTGAATTATATACAACGAAATCGCATAATTTACCGTCAAAGTTTAAATTATTTATGAGCATTATTATGACGGCCGGGGCAATAATGAGGTCACATAACAAACGGCGTGGTTTGGCAATAGCTCTAAACTGCCATGTTTATTGTTTAGCTACATTTTGGACTGTACCTATTTGATTATCATACGGAATGCATCGTAAAAAATCTGTCAAAATACACCTTTAAAACTACCTATCTTAACCTATAATATCCTATGCTACTAATAATATAAATGAGAATTGTATTTTCAAAACGGCTTATTTGTCTATGGCAGGGGTCTCCAAACTACGGCCCGCGAGCCGGTCTTATGCGGGCCGCGGAAGAGCCCCCCCCTCCCCCTTTGAGAGTATCGAAATATACGTTTTTTGCGGCATAAACAGCCGTATCTTTTTTTACGTTAACTCAGAAGTTTGATTTTTGACATCTTCAAGGGATACAAACCTGAGTGTATGGTTTTATTTTCAACTCGATACCTCCACGTGTTCCCGAGATAAAGGGTCTCGACAGGCAGACGGACACCAAAGTGATCCTATAAGGGTTCAGTTTTTTTCTTTTAAGGTACCCTAAAAATACACCAGGTTTCGACAAGATTCATGATGACGATATTTATAAAGTGTATTTACAGTTAACACATTATATTACGAAATTTTTGTTTGAAAGTGAATCTTTTCGTTGAATAAAAAGAGCTTTTAAAACAATGCTCGTATTCTGCAAGATATTCAGGGTTTAATCCTACATTTTTGCCTCGATGCATGAAAAAGAAAAGAGATATGTGGTACGGAGTCACGGATTTCATTTGAATACATCGCAACAATGCAGCTAAAGTGCGGATGCAAGTCATAGGCTTACAGCGTTTTAAGCCACGTATTCACTATAAACATTTTGTTTATAAACACGACTTCAGAAACGAAGGCCACGTGTTTTTGAAAAAATAGAAACTGTTGCGGTATACTTGCTATAGTTTAATAGGCTAGATGACTAAAAAAAACTGTTTAGTCCGTCTGTTACATTATGAAAAAATATTGTACACGTATTTTTTGTTTTGTTTGACAAACAAAAACTGACGAGGATAGAGTGCTTAGAAGTTTCGAGTGACGTCACTCTTGAGTACAAATTGTACTCAAGAGTGACGTCACAAGCCCCCACTCCAGAAGTTTGATGATCTATAACTTTGTCGATTTTTAATATTTTGATAAACCAAAAAATACGTGTCCCATATTTTTCCATAATCTAACTGACGGACTAAATAGAATTACATATTTTTAACCCAGTCATCATCCCTATTGGTTCTGTAAACTTCTGCATCGAGTTTCAGAAACAGTGTATCCCAAACATTGTTTATCATACATTGCACTCGGTTTCTGGTACGTCATTTGACGTACCAGAAACCCTACATTTGTAGGGTTCTAGCCGGGAATTCTCGAGAAATTTGGCGAAAGTCGAGACGAGAAAAACACCTCGAGAACTCGAGAAATTTACTCGATGAACATGAGCCATATAGAACGGGCGTTTTACGTACGGTAACAGCCCAAAGCGTATCGCGTCGCCGGCGCACACCCCGCCGCCCGTCACGCTTATTATTTTACTAAGTTTTTTTTATTATTTAAATTAATTAATACTAAGAGTACTAAGCACTAATGATTATGAGACTTTAAGTTTTGTTAATTTGAAAGTTATATTTTGTTTTATTTTTTAATATTTGAAAAGAAATGTTATTCATGTTAGTATTGAAAACAAATCTAATAACATTATTTAAACCTAGTTTATTTTTGTCATTTCGATTGTTTTATTATTGATCTCAATCATTTATTAAATTACTGATTCTTATTGGTATTACGTTGTGACGATTGTACAATAAAGCATAATTATTGATCTCAATTATTAGTTAAATGACCAATTCTAATATTACGTTGTGACTATTGTATTTTTAATTATACTTTTATTGTACAATTAAAGCATAAGTGATTAAAAAAACGTCGTTTTATTATGAAATTGATAAAGGCTCGAGAGTCGAGAAGACTTGAGAATTCTCGTGCCTAGGGAAATGAAAAAGGTCGAGAAATGAGAAACCCTAGTCAAATGGTAAGACTTACAAATAAATAAATAATTTTTCGAGTTACTAGAATAAGGAATTTGTAATCACTGATGTCAGTCAAAATTCAATAAAACAAAATTGAGTAGTATGTAAAGTAAAAATATTTAATCTTGTCTTACTTAATTGCCTGTGTGACATACAGTATTAGTTAAAGTACTCGAAATTTTCAGATTCTTTAAAATTTTATGGAGAATAAATTGTACCACAACTATTTAAGTGTACTGCAATTAAACGTAATAGAAACTTCATTAAAATGTGAAAGTGCGTTTAAATTTATACTGAGACATATTTCTTCAAAGTCAACATTACACACGTTTTTGGGTTATTTCTCGACAGAGAGTAACAGTTACCAATTTCTCGCGTGTTTTTTCATTCGGTGCAAATTCAGGTGTCAATATATCTACGGATTAAAGTTAAAAAAAAAAATAAAAAAAAATAAAAATGATTTATTCATTAACATGAAAACTTAACAATATTCAGGTTGGTGTCTCTTTTTAAGTATTCAGCATACCTGTGTCAAGAGACACCGCTCTTCCTTAATGGTTTACTAAGTAAAATAACAATATAGGTGTAATATTAAATTAAGTTTAAAACTATTAATGTTACAGGGCGAGAAGCTTACATTATATTATATCACATTTAGATTTCCACATTAAAAAATATTATAAGGTAGGTATGCTCTGCGCCAACTAGTAAATAACTAACTAGAACTAGATAAAGGTAAATTTACAAGAAAAAAAACTTATGCTAACAAAATAAAAGAAAAATACTTAATGAGCCACTTATTGAGTGTGTGTGTGTATGTGTGTGTTAAAACGGCATAATTTGATTTTATTTTTAAAATATAATTTAGATTATCCTTCAGGTTAAGTAATGAGTAGAATAAGTTTAAAAGATATTTAGTAATAAATTTTCTATTTCAATATAACTTTTAGTTTTTAGCCACTTTAGTATTTTATTTTTGCACTCTTTATAGTTGGAGGAATATATATCTAAGTCGTTATTTATAAGGTTATATATTTTGGCTGATTGGGCAATGTACTGTCTCCTAGCAAACGCAGACTTTGTTGACGGAACGGCAATGACATTACGTTTCCGTCTCCTTGTAGACCTTGTAGTTGTAGTTTCACTACTATAACTTGTATGTTTATGTCTCCGCAAAGTCACCTTCCATACATACAGTTTTCTTACCGATAAAAGGTCACCAATTTGATATAGGCTACTTGTCGGGAACATATACGGTTTAGAGTACATGACCTTATGTAAAGCTCGTTGAGCTCTCTCTAACTGGAGGAATTTAGTTTTAGTGGCGCCACCCCAGACCGGTATGCAATAAACAAGAACCGATTCTGCCAAAGAAATGTAAATTTGATTAAGAAGACTTTTTGTGACAACGTGTCTTAGATTTTTGAATGTCCATATAAGTTTCCGCGTGCGTGACATAATTAGCTCTGTGTGTATATGCCATGTCAGTCGTTGATCTATCATGACGCCTAAGTATTTGACACTATCCATTTTGATGATGGTTGAACAAGAGCAGTTCGGTTGCCGTTGGTTTAAATTGTTACAACTATGGATTTTAATTTCGTACGTTAGGTCTGGTTGTGTTCTGTTGTATTTTGAGAAACATATATAATTGGTTTTGTCCGTATTAAGGGTAAGAAGATTTTGTCTGAAGCCAGCGGGCAATCTTTGCCAGGCCAAGTTCCGCAGACCTACGAACCTCGTCCCAGGTATTTCCATAGAACACAACCGCCGTGTCATCGGCGTATGCAAAGATAGATCCGTGGTCGATGTGCAGATTGCAAAGTTGGTTCATATACATTAGAAAAAGCGTAGGACCTAACACACTTCCCTGGGGGACTCCATAGGAAACATCACATTCATCACTTACATGTTTCCCTATTTTTACCCTTTGCGTGCGATTTCGAAGATAATCTCTTAATAATGCTAGAGGAATTCCTCTGATGCCAATGCCTTCCAGTGTATTTATAAGTGTGGGAATGGAAACCGTGTCGAAGGCCTTTTTTAAATCTAGAAAAACAGTTAGACACTTTTTGTTTTCATCAACTTTTTGGACAATTAGAGAAGAAAGAGATGTAACAGCATCTTCGGTGGAATAACCGTTTCTAAAGCCGTATTGATTAGAAGATAAAATGTTAAATTTGTTTAAGTAATTAATTAGACGAGTGTTAATAAGTTTTTCTACGATGAAAGTTATAGGTACTTATCTCGATTAAAATGAATACTTAAATTTACGCCATAAATAAATAAACACGCGATGCAATGGTAAATTCCGTAACATTTTGATGGAATTGCCCTTTTCCATGTGCATGTATTACAGTGTTACTGGAACGTAAGCGTTTTACGTACTTCGTCGGTACGGCATATATTGATTCGAATTTGTGGCTTTTCTTCTCCTCCAAGTGATGTATGTTTGATATACACAGAAATATATCGACATACAAGGAAATAGTTCGTCGATTTGTATGGCAACCAAGCGTGTAACGTTTTTCGCATAGCGTTTGACGCCAAAAGTGTAATTTAGTGATGGGAAACAAAGAAAATCCATCCCATTTGGTGATATTTGAACAATTCATTATACCATTATTATTAGATTTTCAAATCTAATAATATTGACGGCAACTGAAGTTAACGGCGTGCAAAGTAGATCGCAGCCACTTCTTTTTAGCACGCGAGGTAAGCACATATTATTTTTCGTTCTACCTTGATATATTTCTGTGGTCATGTCATATACATATTTGAATCTTAAAAAAGCGATTTACTTACCTAATAAAAAAAATCATTATGCCTATTGCCCGTCATAAATGACGGCCATAAACACAATGATTTTTTTCTGTCTGTCTGAAAAATTACCTGATAAAGAACGAATTAAGCAGCTCACTTGCATAGCTCCGACTTATCAAGCCTATAAAGTCTTAGAAGAATTTTGTTCATTCAAGGTTATTGGAATGTTTGTCCGTATGTTTGTGCCTACATCACGTAAACTACCGGAGTCATTACCATGAAATTTGGTGTACAGGCAGAAAATGATGACCCTGGTTAAAACATAGAATACTTTTTTACCGGATAAAGCCGTGGCAAAAAAGAGATCAATATTGAGGGTGGGTCCACGAGCATATTAAAAAATACATCAGCTTCGCTTACACTCAGTACGCGCCTCGCTCTCGCGGTGTTGTTCTTTTGTTTTATTTCCTTGCTGCAATATTACAATGACGGCCAGCATAACTTAACCCCTGCCCTCCCGCTTTGAGTTGGAAATTTCACAAAAACAACAGACAACAGTGGAAAATGAGGTATCCCTCGTGGCTGGCTGGTCTGAATCAATATTCGCCTAGCTGTTGAATAGTCTTGATTTTTTCCGGAAAATATAAGGGTTAAGCCCACATTTTAAGTGTTCATATTTTGATAGTTTTTTTGGTAAATTGGGTTAATTGTGAGCCGTGTCAACATTAATATAACTACTGTTAACACCGGGATATTTACCATGTACCTGTTTGTTTTAAAATAATAAAAAAAGAACACAAGCTTAAAGTCGTATATAATGTCAACATTTTTATTTTTTATACAAGACTAGGGCACATGTCTGACCGCCGGTGAGTAAGCGAATAAATTTGGGCGACTAAACGTTCATTGCGGGCTGATCAGCTACTTGTGTAATCAATCGACCCTTCCAGATCCGCAATGTATTGCTACTCGCCTAGTTTTACTCGCTTCGCGACTTCGTTCACGTTACGGGGGTGAATTCAAATTCAAATTCATTTATTTCGTCATACATAGGTAAGATAAGGTGACAGTTGTGGTAAGATAGTACAGCTATGATGTGCCTTTTGGCGTACGAAAGTTTGGCAAGTCGAAATTACAATAATTAACTATTTTATATTTATGAAATATATAAAATTTATGACTAGAGCCTGTTTGACAATATTAAAATATAATAACACTTTAATTTAATAATAATATGTCAAAGATAATTGAAATAATTTAAAAAGAAGCTAACATTATTTACAAGACTAATTGGTACTTTACACATTTAAAATATACAAACAGTAAAAAACGTTAGAATTATAATATTAAAACATGTCAAGGATAATCCAAAAAAAATCATAATACAAAATGTTCCTTTACCTTTGTGAGATAAAAAGTATCATATAATAATTTGAGGCTGTTGAGCTATATCTGTGCTAAAAAAATACACATATTCAAAAAATATATATTTTGTACTTTATAAAAATAAACCTTTTTTTACCTTTATAAGGCTGTGAAAGAGAGGACAATAGAGAGATCTCTCTCCAGGCGGTTGTTGTGCCTGGGGACCGAAGTCCGAAGGACGTTGGTTGGAAGTGGTAGGTATATGTAGTGTCAGCGTTATAAACACTTCTATAGTGCGATGCAGAACAGCATGGGAATTGTGCCGTTTGTATGGGCGTTGATGTAAGCGCCATCTGTAGCGGAATTGCTATAACTGTCTTCATCTTCCATGAGTGTCACTAGGTGTCGGTGTCGCCACAAGGCCAAGTTATTAACAATGGTAAGTGGCGGGACATTCCCGTGTGGTTATTGTACAGATACTTCATTTCGATTACCAATAGCTAATATTGCATTGTCACGTTAACTCAATGCATTACCAAAATTAATAAAAATCGGTTTAGTAAAATTACCAGAAATAAAATCGGCAAAGTGCGAGACGGATTCGCACACGAAGGGTTCCGTGCCAACGTCGAGCAAAATGACGCTAAAACCACGTTTATTGTATGGGGATCCCTTTTTATTTTGAACTCTATTTTGTTTTTATTATTTGTTGCAATAGCGACAACAAAATATATATTCTATGAACATATTATCAAGCAACTACCTATTTACCATTATTAAAATCAAGTTAAAATCGCCAAAAAAACGCGTTACTTGTATAGGGATCCCCTTTTATGTTTTATTATTTTTTTATTATTTGTTGTGTTATTAACAATAAAAATACACATTCTGTGGATAAATATAAGTATTAAGAGTCGGGAACCTATTGGATCGCATAAATTTAAAAGGCATCATTTGGCATAATTCGTCATTCGGCATAATGCATTTTTTTCTTAAACTGTAGAATTTTCAGGACTCTAAGGCATCATCCTGTTAAATAGGTTAGGTTAAGTTAGGTTTGCGTTATAATAATCCTGAAAAGTTTACGTGTTCAGAAAAAAAGTATTATGCCAAATGATGAATTATGCGAAATGATGAATTACCTATGCCTTTTAAATTTATGCGATCCAATAGTAAAGCTTAAGAGTCTACCCTGTCACTATTATTAGAATAGAACATAAAGCGTCATTAAAACATGTTTAATTCTTGATTGAGTATTCTTTTTATTATTTAATTTTTTAACCGCAATAAAAGTACACAAATAGGTTCAACTCTCTAATTGTACATCTTAGTCTTAAAATGTCATTGTTTTATAATAGGTTGTTTAATAAATTATTCTATTCTATACTTCTATTCTATTCTATTCTACATTCTGTAAAAATTTCAAGTTTCTATTTAATATGGTTCAATAGATAATCCTGTGTCTGGGCGACGCAAACACGTTTCTGGTACGGGACCCCTTTTCTTTTTATTTTATTTTTATTATTTGTTGTTATAGTGGCAATAGAAATACACATTCTGTGAAAATGTCAAGCCCCTAACTATTACTGTTCAAAAGCCAGAGCCCTGTGACGGACGGAGAGACGGACATACGGACAGTTGAGGCTTAGTAATAGGGTTCCGTCGGCACCCCTTGGGTACGGAACCCTTAAAATAAAATAAAATAAAATAAAAATCGTTTATTTCGGACAACTGGATCCATACAAATGTTAGTACATACTTGCACATCTACGTTAGACTAAATAAAGTAAATTTTTAAAACAAAAAATAAAAACCGACTTCCAAAAACATAAACTAAAAACCAAAAAATAATATGTTAATTACCCCAAAGAAATGGATAATCAACGATTCATATATACCTACATATACAGATATTTATAGTTTTTAACCTGTTATTTTTGAAGTCGGTGCCAGCTAAGGAGCTCAGCATAGCCAGCTTTGCGTGGCAGTGGCAGGCACCGACTTCAAAAATAACAGGTTAAAAAGTATAAATATCTGTATATGTATATATGAATCGTTGATAATCCATTTCTTTGGGGTAATTAACATATTACTTTTTGGTCTTTAGTTTATGTTTTTGGAAGTCGGTTTTTATTTTTTGTTTTAAATTTTTAGTGGCGCTGGAAAAATATTATTTTAACCAAATAGACTTAAGTCTATTTAGTTAAAAGAAAAAAAATCCATATCGGTCTATACGTTTTCAAGTAACCGAGGAACAAGCCTACATAAAAATTGCTCTTTGTTTTGAAGTCGGTTAAGACTGGGAACTTATTTCTAATAAGAAATGCACGAGAAAGTAAGAAAAATACCAAAATCGCATATGTGTGCCTATGATATTTGAAGAGTTCCCTTGATTTCTCCAAGATCCCATCATCAGATCCTGATTTGGTTGCAATGGGTCCACCTCAGAGGTATACCCTTTTAAACAAAAAAAGAATTTTCCAAATAGGTTCAGCCGTCTTCAAGTAATCGGGGAAGAAACCTAGATACAAATTTACTCTTTGTTTTGAAGTCGGTTAACACTAAAAACTTGTGACTAATAAGAGATGGCCGAGAAATTACGAAAAATACCGAAATCGCTATATGGGTGCCTATAATATTTGAAGAGTTCCCTCGATTTCTCCAAGATTCCATCATCAGATTCTGACTTGGTTGCAATAGAACCACCTCGAAAGTCTACCCGTTCAAACAAAAAAGGAATTATCCAAATCAGTCCAGCCGTCTTCAAGTAATCGGTGAACAAACACACAAAAAAAAATAAAAAAACATACAGACGAATTGAGAACCCGTCCTTCTTTTGGAAGTCGGTTAAAAACTAGAAAGTGTTAAAAAGCTATCGCAAGACTTGCATCGAATAAATAAACAAATTATTCGAGACTAGTTATATAAATTTGATTAAAAATACAATTAAGTAACATCTATTTGAACTTACGTAAATTGCTATCACGATTTTACACTTAAGTTCATTCCAATCGGTCGATTTTCCATAAGAACAGAAAGAGGGTCATTGTTTACTTCCACCGCATCAATTATGTTTGAAATATGTTTTATGTTAAAGCTTGATACACTTTATTTGCGTGGAATAACATCGGAACTCTCAAACAAAAAATATAAATAATTTTAACATAAAACGTTAAGTTTAAAATTATGCTAATAGATGGCGTTGACTTTGAAGGCCCAATTTTAAGACTTCTGAACTCATTTCGGTTTTTTGAATTTTTGATTTAAGTTTTATGTCATGCTTTTTAAATGTTATTTTTGTGTACTGAAATTCCATTTTATGCCGAAAATGCCTTACATTATTTCTGCCGTCCTATCACTAAAACTAGACTAACCTCTATGGAGTTGTATAGGGGTTAGTCCAGTTTTAGATATCGCACGGCAGATTTTAGAAAAGAGCTGATACTCTTCAAACAGCAAGGAAGCCTGCTTTCAAAAAATCGCATCGAAATCGGTCCTTCCGTTTGAGAGCTACGATGCCACAGACACACAGACAGACAGACCCTCTTTATGTTTGTTTAGAAAACCGACCGACTTGAATCACCTTAAGTAATGCTTTTAGTAAATTCATTAGTCATGTTATTCAGAAATTATACGAAAAAATGTTTGTTTTCTATGTTTTCTAATAAATTAGGTAAATGTTAGTCATGTAGATTTGTTTCTAATCTAATTTCGTTTCTAAGCCTTAGCAACGCGAATTAATATTGGCCAAAAAGGTATCTGGACTAGCAGTATGAATTTGAACTCTATTGCTAGTCGCGTAAGGTTGTTTTTTTTTTGTATCTTAAAGGTAACAGGTGCAAAGCTTTGACCAAGACCGGGGACCTTCTTACGCGTCATTTAGTCGCTTAAAAGCCTAGTCTTGTTTAGATAAGAAATAAAAACGGACCACCATCGAGCAAAATATATTTGATTTTTTAGTAGATAAGGCATTTTATTCTATAAAAGAATTCTTGGAAAGTTAGTAAGTAGGACTAAATAATATAATTAGCATGTCGCATGCTTGAACAACATTTGTATGCCGATTGGCCGAACATAGTGATATCTCATTAATATCTGTACCATGTTTGTAACCCTTCACAAATAAAATATACTTTACTTTAAAACACGGTAAAAACATGTTTTTAGTATATAGTAGTATAGTTATGTAATCAGGGGGCGGGGGGTACGACATAGCTGACTGGTCATCATTACCCTCTCCCGATACCTTACGCAAACCCCGGCTCATAAATAGGTTGTACGGCTATTATCAAGGACCTTAAAAGAAATAGCCGGACGTGGCCTCGGTAACAGATAGCTGAAGTACCTCTGGTGAGCCAGTCGCTTTCTACTTACGAGTGATACGCACACATCAACAAGCGTAGTAGCCTGCACACATCAAGCTAAGTGACCGGCTTACTAGTAGTACTTCGGCCATTCTCACGAAGTATGACTGCGTCTAATTACCGCGTCTCCATACATTTAGTATGAAAACAGCGTCGCGGTAATTAGGTGACCGCAGACATACTTCGTGAGAATGGCCGACTTCAGTTATCAGTCAGCGCGGCTGCGTCCAGCTATTTATTTCAAAACCCTTTCCTATAATATACTTTTTGTAGAATTTTTAAGTAATATAATATTGAATTTTGAAATGTAAGCCATCAAAGTACCGTTAACAATCCTTGTTAAAAAAAAGAGGCTACAGATTTTTCCGAAAATCTTTTAGCAAAAAACATTTTCAACTGAAAATAATGTTTTGCATAAGCCTTCAGCGAAACTGATTCATTAGAAGGAATCAGGTTTCAAGGGTATCAACAATTTCGATTAAATGTTTGTACAAAAGAATCAATGAATTATATTGAATTATAGAACTTGGCATCTGCCAATTCCTATATGAACACACACAACCCGTATCTATCTAGATAAAGCATTCGTCACGTTCTGACAAATAGTGTGTGACAGTGACGGATGCTTTATCATTTATTTATCGCGCGACAAAGCGCAGCATCATAAGCCCACAGAGAGAGACACGTCGAGATAGGCTCCGGACCTAGGAGGCAACGACAAGCTGAACAGACGTTCCGACATGCAGGCTCCATCACCGGCGTGGGTTTAGTGGGTATGCCTCCTTCTGGGGGGTGAGTCCCACATAACCCCCCGAAGGGTCCTATTAAGGGCCTGGGAACAGGCCTGGTAATGCCTGGGCGTAGGAATAATGCATTTCCACAACGTTAACAAAAAGAACAGCTGAATAGACTGTTTAGCGCCACCTATTAGCATTACGAAACGAACCCAAGTAAGCTTAAACTGTAAAAGAGCTTATACAGACATTATATTCGCCAGCTCTACAACAGTGGAACGCACTCTTAAGTTTAATGCACACATACCATCTCGGCTAGAGATGTGCCATTCCCGGGAATATTCCCCGTTTGTATGGGGAATATTCCCGGGAACGGCACATCTCTTCTCGGCTGATACTGGCTAATATTGATCGGTTCAGCACGAGCCGCTCAGTATTCTTTGTAAGAAACTTCATAAATATTGTAACGCACACTTATCGGCATTGGATTGGCAACGTCTATAGTTCATACCGGATAACAATAGAGTCTAGAGGGACACAGAAGCAGGGATTCTAAACATTTTCTGTAAATTTATAATACTTGATATTTATTTTGTATAAATTTTTAACACAATTTATTTTGTTAAACCGTGTAATGGACATTTACTTCTTGTTTTACGCGATGGTCGTGTGACAACATACGCCAATTATTCAAGAATAATCAACTATAATAAAAGCAGTAAATAATTAAAAAAACATACGAATCGACATAATTATTTGATAGTACAATATAATAATGACAGCTCCGGTCAACGAGCAGAACTAAATGTACCTCTACCCTCCATAGCTAAACGTTTCATTTCTTGAGTGTTGCTTATCTCTGGCTCTTTGGGTATTTTATAAGGACACTTTGTTATTTTAAGGCAAATAGGACTAGTTTTTTTTATTATTTTGAAATTCTGAGGTAAAAAGTAGTAAAAAACATTGGTGAATAAATAAGACGAAAGTATAGATATCATCAATAATTTATTTTTGTGCATCTACTTCAGAGATGACATTTATTGAACGTCAGCCTAAAACTGGCACTATAAAGAACCTTTTTTTTCTTCTGTCTATTCCTATGCGGAACAGACTTTAGGCTCGGCACAGGCGCGCGGGTGACTCGCGGTCACCGTGCTTACAATGCGCCACCGCCGCGCTTGCGGCTCGCCGCCGGCGCGGTTCGGTGCCGCTTAAGGTTCACTGGCTAATACTGAGGCGAGCTGCTGTCTCTCGGTAAGCGCACTGCCAGCCAGCCGTCAAAGTGATGATAGCTCGGACGTGCCGATTCACTTCCGTTACGTGCTTGCGTATGGCTGACGGGGCGGTGCCGAGCTTGTAACGTGTGCTTTTACCTTTGGTCTAGCAGTAATATAGCCACGGAACTGTTCTATATGCATATAATGTATGGAAAATTACCTTAAAGGTACATAAGTACCCATGGCTTTCTAAGACGCACGTTCGCATTCCTGAGTACGCATCACAGAGCAATAGCTATGTGATAAACAAGATTCTTCAAAACTTACCTAATTAGCTACTAAATTCCACGCGCAAATACCTAGTGTGCAACCGCGAGCTCGTGTGTGGTACAATGTGAGAACTGAAGCGTGCTCTTGACAAATGGTTTTGGAATTCTGTCCAAAATTGGACACTACCATTTATCCGTGGCTTCGCCCACGTGATTCCAGTTATTGTCCAAAGTCTCTTTACCGGGATACCTGTCAAGAATGCTATATTTCAATCCAGGACTTGGTGTATTTGCATGCGAAATTTCAGCTCAATCCATTCACTTGTAATAAAAAAAAATAAAAGAAAATAGCCGGACGTAGCCTAGCTAACAGATAACTGAAGCATCTCTAATAAGCCGGTTGCTTTGTACTTACGCTGCGTTGGTTGGTGTGCGTGCACACATCGCCCAGTGTAATAGCTTACTACGAGCAGCACGCACACATCAACCAGCGCTAAGCAACTGGCTTATTAGAGATTCTTCAGTTATCTGTTAGCGAGGCTACTTCCTGCTATTTATTTTAAGGTTCTAGAGCAACGGTCGGCAACCGCTTAGCAGCCAAGGGCCACATAGTAACTAAGGAATATGACGTGGGCCGCACTTTGTTAACAATTTGTGATTTTAAACTATTCGGAATATAGTGACCGAAATACAAACTGGAATATAGGGCCGCAAGTGAGCGGTTCACAGGTCGCATGCGGCCCGCGGGCCGCAGGTTGCCGACCGCCGTTCTAGAGCAAAGGTATATATTTGTGTGATGACTGCAAGTTTCAACCAAATTTTGATATCGTTAAAGTCGATTCTTAACCCTCTTTCCGTTTGCATGGCAAATTGAGCGAATCGATTCACCTTAACGTCATTTTGTTAGCACTATATCATGTCGTAAATGTCAAGGTCTCACACCTTTTGTATATCAATGTCATTTTATGTTGAAATTAAGGAAAACGGAGGTAAGGAAAGACGAGGGATCACTTTACGCTCGAAGAGATTGGGGTCGTGGCATAAGAACAAGTAAGGAAGAAGAGAAAGCGGTGGAAGAGGGGAACGGTCGGCGTTTATTTTACTAACAACCAAGGACCATTAAAACAAGAGGACTGTCATTATCCATACAAAAAGCTGTTCCCGAGTTTACAACGCCATCTATTATTCAACTTTGCAAACGTGACACAGTATTTAAATGTTAGAATTTATTTATTATTAGCTGTTTACGAACTAATTGTTACTAATACTATGTTTCTTTGTTCAATTATAACATCGTTAAATGTTTAGTTTTTTAGCGCCATCTAGTTTTTGCCCGGAAATCCCCTAGCGGTCGGGTTACGATCCAAAGTAGAGAAAATGACAGTCCTCTTGTTTTAATGGTCCTTGCTAACAACTTACCCGTTCACGGAACAATGTTGTCCCGGACCTTTGAGAGGTGTGCACGGAGCCGTAGCCAACGTGTAGAGGGCGCTTTCGAAAATTTAATGAAAGTCAAAGTGTACACCCAGCGGATGCTGTCTCAGTCCGTGTCATGGGACGCACACAGATACAGCCCCCGCTAGATCCAAGGACTATTGTGCGTTGATGGGATCTAAATCTACTGGACTATGGTGTTGGAAAAATATGAACAGGAAACTGGACTATTGACTGAGACATGACGGCATCTGTCAGGAAAAAGTGTCACATGGCTACGATGATACCGACAGACGGTGACGTGCCCACCGCTAGATGGGCCCCTGTTACTAACAGCTTATTATTATTTTTAACCGGCTTCAAAAAAGGAGGTTATCAACTCGACTCTTATTGATGTAATATTTTCAGGATTGCACAGTTTTTTATATATTATGTTAGTCTCTAGTGTCTAGTAACATGTAATAGTGTTAGGTTTTTAAAGGGTCAGCAACACGCACGTATTGACCCTGGTGCTGCAAGCGCCCATAGGTTGCGGTGACTGCGTACCACCAGGCAGGCCGTATGCTTGTTGGTTGGGCCGTGTCTAAACATGAAATAACCATTGCCTTTGTACAATATAGGTTTAATAAATCGTTGATATTGCTGTAGTTAAATTTGTATTTTTGACATACAGGGTATCTGAGCAACGATGTCGGAACTTTTAAGGGCGTATAGTACTATCGATCTTAATTTTTGAGTAGATGGTAATTAAATGGCGGCAATTTAAACATTTCAAATAACTGAGCACGGGCGCACCTGGTAATTTTGCCATTATGTGTCCATTATTCGCCCTACAAATGCAGAAAGAGTGTCATTGGATAGCTAAATGTGTAAGCAATCAATTTAAATTAATAATTTTATTCAAATATTCCAATAACAGGGCAAAAAAATAATAAAAGTAAATAATCATGACAAAAACGCATTACTTTTACAGTTTTTAATTTTTTTTACCATCCACTAAAAAAAAAAGTGGTGATTTATCGATAAAATCGATTATACTATACGCCCTTAAAAGTTCCGACATCGTTTTCCAGACAGCCTGTATATAGAAATACTAATTTGAATATAAATCGCATAGAGAAAAATAGAAACAGGCCTCCAAAGAGGCGAACAGGCCGTACCCTAATTGTATGAAAAAAAATGTAATACAAATTTCCGTACAATTTTTTTTTTAAAAATGCTTAAATATGAAACTGAAGCGAATTAGATTCACTATAACTACTTGTACCAAGAAATAAATCACTACTAAATAAGTCGTGTTTTATTTTCCGGTCGTTCTTCGTCTGTATAGAGACTTACTTGGGAAATGAAATACCCTTTATACAAACTTCCTCCTTCCTTTTTACCTCCTTAAGGTGTTTGGTGGTCCGTTTGCCATACAAACTAAAATGGGGTCATTGTTTGCTTCTACGGCATCAATTTGATCAAAAATGTAGTTTTAAGTTTTGTAATGTAATTATTTTCTCCTATTACAGACGACACCCGGTATAGTCTTGTAAATAATTATTTAGTTTATGATTCAGTAACGTCGCGCATGCGTACTTGTTTAGAAGTCTTCCTATGTGAAGCATTGAACGCTAATGTCACGTTGTTTTAGCTTCATGTATAAATAAACATAATTGATATGTATATAATATAAAATATAATATGGTGTAAATAGCTGTGAAGTATTATTCATAATATACTCGCGAACTTTCCCATAAAGCTATTAAATAATACATATTTTATACGTAATTGGTGTGGCACAACTTTCGATTTCCCAAAGTGGCCAACATTGACCAAACGGGACACAGGCCAACCGAAAAAAAACAACGTAATTCGCCTGTTGACTCGATTTTTTTTTTCTGTCGTAAATCGATTCTACTATTTGTGAGGAACAAATATCTATATGACACCTAATACATTTGTATAAGTATAACAGCCACAAATTGTAATCAAAAGTAGCAGATCACACTGAGCATTGAAAACGCTCTATACAAAATGGCAGGAACTTATGACGCCATCTGCTCCATCGCTGTAGTAAGTCTGTACGAAAAAATAGCATTTTGCCATTTTGAGCACGAAAAAGTGCGTTTAAGCACATAGTTGTCATACATTTATGTATTCAATGTTATTTAAGCATTCCGAAATTGACTTTAATTTTTCTTTAAGACGATAAAAAAATATCGTTTTATTTTAAACTTTGTGGTCTCTAAACTTTATATTTTTTATACATTTTTTGTTTATTTCTTTTGTGTTAATGATAATTTAGTATTTTCCAATCCATGTGACTATAATATATTATGTTGTAAAACTCAACATCAGTCAACATCCGAATTGGTGCCGTGGAAGCAACAATGACCTTCTTTATGTTTGTATTGAAAAGTGACCGACTCGAATCACTGATTTCCGGGGTAAAAACTATCCTTTGTCCTTTCAAGGGTCTTTACCTTTTGTTTCGCTGTTAGAAAATTAACTTTGATGTTTGGAACATACAATGCAATACAACATCCTAGTTTCTATTCACGTAAAATAAGGAACAAAGCATACGAAGGGATCTATGTTTTTGCCGGATTTCATCAAAATCTGTTTAAGTGTGCAAAGGAAGACAGAAAGATAGACAAACAGACAAATTTATAATATCGCTTCGCATTTATAATATCGCTTTAATTAGAATTTCAAACTATTCTAACAAGCAAAATTGAAAATATTAGTTTGTTTTTTATTTCTTTTGATTTTATTCATAGCTATGAATACCGAATTTTATTTAAATATCTAAGTAACAAGAATAATGAACAAAAGCTTTGAATGTAAAATTGACCGTAAAAATTCACGGTGTTCTTTAAATTAAAAAATAACGTATATTTTACTTAAAGAAAATCAATCCCACAGAAATATATCAAGATAGAACGACAGAGGTACCCAAATGCACTCTTTATAATGAATTGATAAGTAATTACGTTATTTCAATTGAGAACTCCTTCAGTTTTCATGACGCACTTGGCACCTGATATATTTCAAAATCCGGGTCATCTTGACCCCACTATAGAGCTGTTGCCTTTTTCCACCATACTGACGCCACGGTATACGGTGAAGTCGAATATCGAATTCGAGATCAAAAATGTAAACAAGTGGGTTGCCATCATTAAAAAAATAAACGCTAGTGGTGGTAAGTCTAAAATCATTGAATAAATTATACAAAATAAAATATTCCCAGGTAAACACTGTTGTATGGATATTTAAAAATAATTATGTTACTTAGTTATATAGCGAATTAATATTTTTTTATAACGTATTTGTGGTGTTTAAGAAAATTATATGGAGTTTACATTTATACTACTGGTAATGGTAAGAAGTTTTAAACATTTGGTATGTAATTAAAACAACAGTTTATTTTTAATATTATTATCAAATATTCGCGAGTCATTGATACATTTTTAAATTTCTTTCAATGTATAATTGTATTTCGTTGCATTTTGCTTTTTGTTTCTTGTTAAGTTTTCTATTTGTGCGTGTTGTTTAATGAGTATAATCGTTTTTTGGACTAAACCTTTTTTACTTCACAATATACTGGCTAGTTGTAAAACGGCCGAATAAAAAGCACTTGAAAAAAAAACAAATGAGGGTGGTTGAAAATTTGTAGCAGATGCATGTGAGTTTTGATATATCTAGACTATAAAAATGTCCAAGTCTTCCACCCAATATCTGTTACTGAAAAGCATACGTGGTAAATAAAATTCATATATAAACATGCATTAGATAGAAAAGATTTTATACCCCTGAAAGGTCACTTTGACATTGACAGTTATTTGTTTACATTTTTGATCTCGAATCTGATATCCGACTTTAGTTTTTCTCCGAACAGTACATCGGGAGCGCGCATGTGTGTGTGCGCGCCGTGTACGGACGCACCACAGGCAAGCATTTGCGACTGCGCGCGACTGCCACAATATGGCGTTCACTCACACAGACGCGCGTGGTGCGTCTGTGTAAATACGTGTCGCGCGCTCCTAAACTCCCGAAGTCGTACTACTTGGTTGTCTTTACACTTTGCTGACGCCGCGTTAAAGTACTCTCATGACTCATGAAATGCACAACTCGGCATTATTTTACGCTTTGTAATTTGTTAAACATAAAGAACCTTGTTGTTTAATGCATAAGGCGGCAAAATGATTATATGAAAACGGGAAATGCATATTTTAGTAATACTATATGTAATCTACTTTAGTAGAAATACTTTATTGTAACATATTGTTATCGAAATTACAGCGTATCCGGGCTTGTTATTGTGTAGCCTTAAATAACTAAGCATGTACGCTTTAGATAAATATGTTTGTTTTATTTGTGCTCCCAGAGTCTTCTTCATAGTCACAGAATAATAATAAAGATATTATGAAGCTTTAGATATTTAAAATGCTCATCGATTTAGGCTTTTCTTTGTGAAAAAAAAATTGGTTGAGGAAGATTGGGATAGTTATAATCAAGTTTCTTGATTCCATACGAGCCTAACAAGACGTTAGATGCACCAACTAAGATGATATTGATTGTTTATCATAGTCCAATTAACCATGTTCTGATTTGATTCAACAAACATTGATGTATAAGGTAACAAATTAAACATGATCGAATCATACAAAGAAGAAAATAATGATAGAAACAAGGAATATATTGTTAAAATTATCAAGATTCTAGATTGTTGTTTTAATCACTAATGAACTTGCTGATTTAATTAATCAGCTTTCTTTGATATGTTTAATATCTTGTTTTTGTATGTATGTATCTATTAAATATATCGTCGTCTAGTATCCATAACACAAGCCTTATTGAGCTTACTATAGGACTAGTTCGATTTGTGTAAGATTGTCCCCGTATATTTATTTATTTATTTGTTTTATTTAAGTTAACGCCAACAAAGAGAAAATCTCTTTTAGCTGGCTCAGATTTTCTAGAGTGTACCATGGCCTTTCCCAGGCCCTTAAAAGGACCCTCCAGGGGGGTTATGTGGGTTTCACCCCTCAGAAAGAGAAGGCATACCCATTAAAACTACACCGGCGAAGGAGCCTCTGCACCGGGGCATGCATCCGCGGCCTGTTCTGCCGCCATAACGCAAAAGAGCACAACTAACATTTTTTTCCGACACTGAGTTATGTACGTATTCGGAATCAGCGAAATTTACTGATTCCGAATATGTAAACATTTTAGCGTCGAAAAAAAATAGATATGCCCTTTTGCGTTATGGCGGGAGTGTTGCTGCACGTCGGAAGTGGCCGGATCTCCTCAAGAGCCCGTCGCCGGGTTTGTAGAGGGCGCTGACCTGACGTCTAGGACGCCAAGGCCGGATTGCACCTGCTGATCTCCTGCTGAACCTGTAAAGCTCGTCAGAAGATGGTGGCAGAGCAGCCTAGACTTATTACGGCTTGGCTACTCGGATTTGAGCCCGTTGGGACTCAGTTAGTCGAATGAGGGGGTTGAATCTGTGGCTCAGCCAACGGCCAGCCTCAGCTTCTGTCTGTCAGTTTTGTCGGACCCTTTTATAGTGAGGTTAACTGTAAACGCGTGCTTTTTAGGGCATGTTTCACATAACACAGTCAGTGCCAAGCACAGATATATCGTCGACCGTAGGCTCAATTAGCGTAAGGGACATTGTTTTGCCTGTCCCTTAACCTAATTCAGCCTACGATCGACGATATATCGAGGTAAAATAAAAAAAGTATGTACATCGCGTGCTAAAAAGAAGTGACGATGACCTACTTTGGACGTCGTCAACTTCAGTTTCCGTCAATATTATTATCAGATTTGAAAATCTGATAATTAATTGATCCACCCAATGAAACGGAAATTTTATGTTTTCCATCACTAAAAAAATTACAGTTTTGGCGTCAAACGCCAAGCAAAAAACGTTACATGCTTGGTTCTCATACAAAGCGACAAATTATATTATATTATTAATATAATTAAATCTCGACATATTTCTGTGGTGCCAAGCATCGCTACGTGTGCCAAGCATCGCTACGTGTGCTACGCCGTAGTCCGTAGCACGCTAATTCCTATAATTATCAATACCTTTAGACTCAAAGGACGTAAACGCCGTAGGTTCTAATGGCGTTTACGCCCTTAGAGTCCAAAGGTATCGATATCTAGCAAATATCCTTCATAAACCTTGAACCCAACTGGGTCGGTGGCACTCAAACTGATAAGGTTTTTTTATAGAAATCAAACCACATAAGGGGGGCTTGAAATAAGAAATATTTTTTTTTTGAAAGTCACGCAGTCGAAGTCGCGGGCGGAATCTAGTTTTTTTTTTATAAAATCGGAGTAAATGTACAATATTTTTCTTATACTCTTTAATTTGTTACGACGGCAGAACGAAATGTATTTTTAATGCGTCCTTCATTTTAAAATATAAAAGAGGATTGCTTGAACAGTAAAAGACCATTGCATCGAGAGTTTACAAAAGTATTCTGTTTTTATTTCAATATGGACGATTTGGAGAATTTCGCTTCAGAATTCTCGAAACCTTTTACAATTTGTTTTAACTTATTAGCGAAATCCAATATTTTTATACACAGTAAAACTAAAAGTTTGCGGGCGAAATTGCGATCTTTAATATTGGTTATTTTATACGTTACTTTTTATTTTTCCATGACCTTAAGTTTCAAAAAAGTTTTCGCTGGTGAATTGGGGTTTTATGAGTTGGCCAATTTGCTGCCAACTTTTATAGTGGCTACACAAGGTACGTAACTACTTCATTGTTCAAAAATATTTATATTTTTCAAACACCAAATGAGTGTCGTTTTATTATCAACAAATATTTTTCCATGGCGTGGTCAAAAATAAAGAGATATACCAATGAAAACTGTACTATTCTAGTGGTTTCTTTTATTTTTTTTCCATTTTTTGTGTGAAAGTATGGAAAGTTAGTAGCAGAAATAAATTTGCCATGTCTTAATGGTTCGCCAATGTACTTATACGGTTTTCGCTAGCGTGCATATTTTTGGAGTAAAATAGCTTCAAAAAAAACATGTCGAAACTGGACTTGTTACCTCTCCCCCTACCGCCTCGGCGAGGTTTCTTGATAGTTCTTAATGTCAAAGCACTCAAGACTATCCAAGTAATAACTGTGCTGAGAATCGGCTCTGAATCTAAACGGGCAAGCCGAACACAAAGCTTGATAGAACAACCCTGCTTTTTGGAGTATCATCAATTTCAAAACTTCAACTCTCAGTAACTATCACACTTACCCTAAGAATGAATAGAACCTAATATATAGCAACTTTAATGTAGTTAATTTGTGCCATAGACGTTAGTGTCAAAAAATGCATAGTTAGAACAGGAATCCAAAAAACTTTAAAAAATGGCGTACTTTTGCGCGTGAAGCTCAGCTAGCACAACTTTTTAGAACGTCAGATTCGATTCGAAATCAGATTAACACTACCCTAACGGGTCCAAACAACATAACGAACTAAATATTTTTACTAAAAAAAACCCGACCGCGGTGCACTTTAAAAGTGCATAAAATCCGCCATTTTGTTTATTTTAACGAACTTCATACCCAGTGACACTCGCGCCATCAAGACGAATCCAATGATGTATCATTTATCAAAATCGGTTGTGCCGTTGAGTAGTTACGAGCGGACACAGGAACGGACATACATACATACAGGTCAAACACATTACCCTCCTTTGGGCTTCGCCGCAGTCGGGTAAAAAATCAGAACTACATCATGCTTTGCGATTTTAGCATTTCAACGCGTTGATTTCCACTGGCCTAAAATAGTCTTGTTTTTTTAACCGACTTCCAAAAGAAGGACGGTTCTCAATTCGTCTGTATGTTTTTTTTTATTTTTTTTTTGTGTGTTTGTTCACCGATTACTTGAAGACGGCTTGACCGATTTGGAAAATTCCTTTTTTGTTTGAACGGGTAGACTTTCGAGGTGGTCCCATTGCAACCAAGTCAGGATCTGATGATGGAATCTTGGAGAAATCGAGGGAACTCTTCAAATATTATAGGCACACATATAGCGATTTCGGTATTTTTCGTAATTTCTCGTCCATCTCTTATTAGTAACAAGTTTTTAGTGTTAACCGACTTCAAAACAAAGAGTAAATTTGTATCTAGGTTTCTTCCCCGATTACTTGAAGACGGCTAAACCTATTTGGAAAATTCTTTTTTTGTTTAAAAGGGTATACCTCCGAGGTGGACCCATTGCAACCAAATCAGGATCTGATGATGGGATCTTGAAGAAATCAAGGGAACTCTTCAAATATCATAGGCACACATATGCGATTTTGGTATTTTTCTTACTTTCTCGTGCATTTCTTGTTAGAAATAAGTTCCCAGTCTTAACCGACTTCAAAACAAAGAGCAATTTTTATGTAGGCTTGTTCCTCGGTTACTTGAAAACGTATAGACCGATTTGGATTTTTTTTCTTTTAACTAAATAGACTTAAGTCTATTTGGTTAAAATAATATTTTTCCAGCGCCACTAAAAATTTAAAAATAAAGTAAATTTTTAAAACAAAAAATAAAAACCGACTTCCAAAAACATAAACTAAAAACCAAAAAATAATATGTTAACTACCCCAAAGAAATGGATAATCAACGATTCATATATACATATACAGATATTTATACTTTTTAACGTGTTATTTTTGAAGTCGGTGCCAGCTAAGGAGCTCAACACAGCCAGCTTTACGTGGCAGGCACCAACTTCAAAAATAACACGTTAAAAAGTATAAATATCTGTATATGTATGTATGAATCGTTGATTATCCATTTCTTTGGGGTAGTTAACATATTATTTTTTGGTTTTTAGTTTATGTTTTTGGAAGTCGGTTTTTATTTTTTGTTTTAAAAATTTACTTTATTTTCTATTTATTTAAAGTCTACCAACAATTGTTGACATCAATATCATGAGAGCTTACTAGGTAGTATATGTAGGGAATAAAGTCACAGTTACTTAAAGGTAAACACTGCATGCGAAATAATTGTGGAAATAAACAACTATAAGATATTGTAAGTTAATTACGTACTACATGTTAACATTGTTCTCCATTAACGGTGGTAAATCTTGACATTCATAGGTGCATTTTAATATACCTATATTGAAGAATACATAAATTTGATTTAGTTTTATAAAATACAACTTTGACCTGAACCGAATTTAAAATTGGTTCACCTTGTTTTGGCATAATTTTATTTGCCCGAATGTTCTTTTTGCCCGAATACTATTTACGCATAATTGTTATTTTACAGATAATATTGACTTTTCTGAATAATTATAAAAGAAACCTAACCTAATACGTCCTAAGTGGCTGATGTAAAGGATTTTGCAAAATATTTCCCGTTAAATCTAGAGAAAAATTATGCGAAATAAAATTCGGGCTAACAATACATTCGGACAAATAAAACGTATGCCAAATAAAGGGAACCCTTTAAAATTATTGTCTTTACCTCCACTGTCCAGCGTCCACTGTCTAGATTTTAATTCACTCTAACTAGCTTATGAGAGCCGTACGTGATTGGTGTTCCAAGCAATCCTTTACCGAATTAATTTGGGTTGCACTCAGGTGTCCAACCAATATCCTTAGAGACATCCGCTGGAATATAAAGGAGCCGAGAACTGACCATTATCGATGAATCCCTTGTTCATATGTGGAGAGATTTAAATTAGGGGTCAACGTATATTGGTAGGGTGTAGGTACGCCTGCAGTAAATCCCTGATTGTATGGGCATCAGTGCAAGTTATGGTTAAAATTGCGTTTGGTGTTGGCGTTTCACACCTATCATGACTAAAATGCCTGCCCCGCACATGTGCATTACTCTATGCAAAATATTATGCATAGGTGCCAATTTGTGTTCCACACAGATCTGCGAAGTTAAGTATATAGGTAATAAGTACATTACACAACTAGGGTAGTAAAACAAAGAAAGGCCAAGATCGCAGATGTTTGCGGCCCGAGCTGCAAGCGAGGGACGTAAATATGCAATCGAGGGCTTTCTTTATTACCTCCTGTTGTGACCATCATTTTATTATGTGTACACTTGGCCAGAAAGCGGTAAAAGCCACTTTATGGCCAGGTGTGGCATAAATAAATATTTCTACAGATTAATAATCGGTGTTTTGAAAATACACCATTTAATCTCGATGTAATAAATATCCGATCAAATGAAAATATACGAAACGTTGACTTTGAACTGAAATTCGATTAAAAGTTTGTCGATATTTCAAGGGTAAACCCGAACTCCAGGATAGAGCTTCCCAGCGTTGGGACACGCTAACAGACTAATAAAAAAATAGAACTGTTGATAATTTAGGACGTCATCTGTAATTTTTTTAAGGTATTCCAGTAAAAGTATTACAAGAATATTTTTGCGGTTATTTATGAAGTATGCTAACAAACTATTTTTGGAGCCGACTGTACATTGGTATTCATGAATCAATCTTCACCGAAGCTTAAGTATTTTGTTTACTTTGAAAGTGGCGACAAACAACTCTAGCCAATAACAACACAATAACAGTAAAACAATATTACACCGACGACGTCCTTCAGCCCAACATTATTATAATCCTCGGTCTTACCGGCCGTCTGTTACACCGTGAATAAATATACAGATTACTAATAGTTCATTTATAACTAGCGTACGGACAGGTGGTGGCATTACTGGACAGAGAGGGCAATGGAGCCGCCTAGAATGAATAACGATTATATGATTGGTTTCGCATTCAAGTAGTGCCAAATTTTGGAATGAAAATATTACATTATTTTTCAATTGATGAGTAATGATTTAATGGATAAACAGTAAAATACAGAAAAACAACGGAATTTTAATTAAACAAAACTACTTACTAAACATTATAAAACTATTCTAGAAAGTTAAAACTAAAAGTAAATAAAATAAAACTATAAAAAAACCCCTTCTAGGAGGTCCGCCAGGGGCATCGACCCCAATTTTCAATTAAATTAGGTCAAAAGGGGACCAAAAATAAGTTGAAATTTCAGCTAAGGGTCTAGTGGCGAAAACGAAGGGAAGCATTTACCCACCATTGGGACACTCATGAATAGGCTATATACATAAAAGAATGGGTGGGTCATTTATATTGTTTTATTTATACTTCGTGGCGGTCGTCATGCTGTTTTAAATTATTAATTCAACATAATATAATAAACGGTTGTCTAAATTGACTACATCAAATTATATTGTCTTATCTATAATTTATTAAGTTTTTGGCCGATAAATAAGGTTTTATTTTGTTACGAAGTACATCGATTAATTGTGAGAATTGTAAAAAAATAGAATAGCGTATGATATGAAATGTACATTGTAACAAACCTGTGTATTTTTTGACTGTCAAAATTAAATCTCAGGTAAGAAAATAATTAAATGATTAATTATTTCATTATATTTTTGAGTCATGTCCACATTTATTAGGAGCGATGACGCAAATTTGTCCGATCGCTGTTTATAACACACTTAGGCTGTAAATAATGACCCAGACCGCTGGTGTGTGACCGGAGCCATAAACAAGTATTTTTAGTTAAAAATGTATTCGGAATTTTCCGCGTGCTGCGCGAGAAGAAAATCTCACTTCCTGGCCAGGAGTAGACCTAAAATCGCGTACAACCCACGGGCAGTAACGAAAGCCTAAGATCACTGCTCTCTGGGACATTCTTCATAATTACCGCCTTTGGCGCGTAATAAACACTATTTCGTCTTCTTTTGGCCTGAATGTAAATTTGGCCTGGTGTTAACTAGGTACAAAACTCCTTCGACTAAAATTTTGCCGTTTTTATAGCGATAGAGTACTTGAGTGACGCTCATTTATCAGAAGATGCAATGTAAAATTGCCTCATTTACAATCGGCACTGATGCAGTGAACGTTTCAAGAGGCAGCTGAGTTCCTGAGTTTTTGCACCAGCGTCTACACTGTAGAATTGTGGGCGCAATACACCTGTGCATCAGTGAGAGACATGCGAGTGCAGTGCAACGACGCGTAACGCGGACGAGGAGGGCCGATCCCAAGTAAACGGGACTACCGGCCTAGGAGAAAGAAGAAGAACCGCTCTATCGATCCCTCATTTCTAGAGATATGCCATCACATAATGGAGATTTCTTAATATAAATAAACTGAAATAAATCATTTTATTAATAAAGGTTCGGAATTTGGGTGTAACAGAACCAGAGAATTTGTTGTATAACCCGTAACATGGCTATTGAAGTATTCTAAGCTACAGAGAAATTCCCTTGTGCGTTGACGAAAGAGTATTATTAACAAAATTTTACCACCTGTCTGTGAAGCTTAGCAGAAGGGTTGCCTTTAAAAAAGGTGTTTCCCTGATTTAAATGCTTATATTTAACATTTTATTATATTAGCAAAAAAACCTCCATCAATTGCTACATTTTGAAATGTGTCTAAAATGACGGGCTGTCCTCATGTCACTTTGCGATACACAATTCAAACATAATTATCAGAATTTATGTAGACACATGTCCACCAACCAAATGGAGGTCATTGTTTGCACAATGACCTCATTTTGGCCCTCTTTTAGCTTGTTTAGAAAATCGACCAATTCAAATAACTTTAATAACATTTAAAATTTTCTAAGGGCTCTTAAAATAATAATGGCAGTAGGCAATTAAGTCCTAGTAAAATTCACGAAAGTTTTTTTTGTTCAAGGTGCTATGAAGGGAGTAGTGATAACATCAAATATATCGACAGCGAAAAGATTAATCGATGAGCTTGGTGCTATGTGGCGGAGCACCGGCCTCACGAAAAAACAACTAACGCGGAAGGGTGTTATGCTGAAGAGACTCAATTTATGCAACGCAGGTAGAACAAACTGTGTCAACATAAAGATAAGAAAATGGCAGTTACAATTTAACACTTTTTATTGCGTACCTTGAAAGAAAAATAAACAAAACGTCAAACTTCATAAATTGATTATGAATATTGCTATAAAGGATGTGACAAATTTTGGGAGTGGGTCTAAAAATATTGACCAATAAAATACTAGAACCATCTCCTTAAATTCTGCTGGTACATTAATATTGATGGCATAATCATTATTTAACTCAGTATTTTCAATCGACTTTCAAAAGAAAGACGGTTCTCAATTTGTATGTATTTTTGTTACGCGATTACTCGAAGGGGCCTGAACCGGTTTTTGAAAATTATTTTTTTGTTTGAAAGAGTAAACATCCGAGGTGCTCCCATTGCAACCAAATCAGGATCTGATGATGGAATCTTGTAGAAATTGAGGAAACTCTTCAAAAATTATAGGCACACAGGTATAGCGATTTGGGTATTTTTTATAGTGACTGACTGATCTATTTCAGAAAAGAAAAGTATAAAAAGTGATGTTTTTAATTGTTAATGTATTGTATGGTGGTGCTTAAGAACGGTGTAAAAACTTGGGGGGAGGATTCAGAAAAATCCTTTATTGAAAAACAAACTATGTGCTATATTTTTATATTTTGTGCTGCTCTCATAAATAAATGCATTTTCTTTCTTTCTTTCTTACTATAATCACAGTCTTCTTAAACTGTATCATCCGTATTAATGAATATGGAACGCAGTAACTCTATGATTTCAGTGTTTTACTGGATGAACATTGTGGGTACGTGGCAGTACCTGCTGGTGCCGTTGTTCGAGACCCTGTTCCGCACCTTTGTTTTGGGGCAGGACAATTTGTTGTTCCCCTTCATATGCACGCTGCCTTTCGACGCCACGCAAAATTGGCTGCTCTATTTAGTTACATACTTCTACGAATCGTATAGTAGTAAGTATAGTATGGTGATTTATTTATGAAAATCAATAAACTAATTCAAGTTCAGCCTTAGTCTAAAATTTTATTTGTTTGTCTAATACTTGTAAAATAAATGTAGTATTTTTACTGATTCTTGTCTTGATTTTCTTCGACTGGGTAGAGAAATTACTTTTTTTAAGTAAAATATTACTATTATACTGTCTACGGCAACATAACCGTTCCGTAAATAACCACATATTTACTAAAAAAAACCCGACCGCGGTGCACTTTGAAACTGCATAAAATCCGCCATTTTGTTTATTTTAACGAACTTCATACCCAATGACACTCGCACCATCAAGATGAATCTAATGATGTATCATTTATCAAAATCGGATGTGCCGTTGAGTAGTTACGAGCGGACACAGGAACGGACATACATACAGGTCAAACACATAACCCTCCCTTGGGCTTTGCCGCAGTCGGGTAAAAAATAGGAACTAAGAAATTTTCAAATAAAAATATCCTTGAAATTTGACTCCTCGAAATGTTGGGTACCTATACCCGTTTGACTCTATGATACTTATTAACAACAATCGGTGATGTACTGCTTCTTTTGGCTTTTGAATTTAAGTTAAGTTTAGTTTAACATCTTTTTTTTTTAAACCTTATAAAACCCTTGTGTTTGTGATTTCAGTGCTTCATCTCATCTACATGTATCTTGGCGTTGAGTTTTTAATGATAACTTTATGCTCGCACCTTGCCACTGAGTTCGAGTTGCTTCGAGAAGAAATGCTTCACGCTAAACCAACCTTAGGCCATAATGACTTAAACAATGACGTCATAAATACAGCAGAAGATATCAATGATGACGTTGATAGTGATATAAGTCATGAAGAAGAGAAAAATGGCAATGATGATGTAATACAAATAGATAATGAACCGTTGATTGAAAATGTAATAAGGAGACATCAAAAATTGATCATGTGAGATATTGATAAATTCTAAGAACACTATAGATATTTCTTGTCTGTATGAAATGAATAAAAATGATCTGCCTGTATTTTTACAGGCTATCTGGGCTATTAGATGACATATTTAATCGAATGATTTTCTTCAACTTGCTGTTTGCTACGATTACTATTTGCTTCTTTGGTTTTGTTGCTAAGGTGAGAAACTGTAATAGGGTTTTTTATTCTATTGTTCTATTTTTGTAGATACAAAGGCAGTTAACTTTTTTTAAATTGTGCTCTATAACACAAGACTTTATAGTACACTTTAAACAAAAATCGGCCACCACCACCACCGTGGAGCAAAAAGACGCCAAAAACACGTTTATTGTATGGGGACCCTCTTTTATTAACTTAACTTACTAGTAACTTTATTTTATTTTTATTATTTGTTGTTATAGGAGCAACGAAAATACACATTCTATGCATAAATATCAAGTATACCATTATTACTATTATTTTTAATCAACATAATTATCGCATCATAGAAGTATAATTTCATCGAAAATAAACTAAAACCATTTTTTTGTTAGGACTAATGCAGAAGAAACCTTAAAACTAACCTATAGGTATTTAATAGATGACTTTAAAAAATCCTGAAAAGTTAACGGGTTTAGAGGGGGAGAAAATAGTGTCACTGAAATGAAAATTCGATAAAATTAACAGTCGATGAAACAACAGGAACCACAATAATATAGATACCTACGTAACTAATTAGGTCGCAAAAAGTAATAACACCCAAAGGACAAAAATGTTCGTTTCATATTTGCTTACCTGTGCGTACGTTACCGTAATAGGCGGTGAATGGTTTAATGACCAAAAAAAAGACATTACTTCTACTCAGAAAGGTGAATCTTTAAACTTATTAGTATACTCTTGTCGGCATTTATTTTATTTAAAAGGTTTTGATGAAAAAACATAATTATTTTTGAGGTATACATGGAATTTTGGTTTTTCATTTGCAATAAAATAGTACATTGTGTATCAAGGGCGGTAAGTAAGGAATTACAAACGAGTGTTTGTTACAAGGCCGAGGCGAAGCCGAGGGCTTTAATAACACGAGTTTGTAATTCCTTTACCGCCCGTGGCACACACAATGTTTTTCATCACACTTGTGAGGAAATCTGATTAAAATAACCTTACTTAACCTAAATAAAATTGTAAAACTGACAGTGACATTAGTGACATTATCCATAGACAATGCGAATATGTCAAGTAACGTTCGGAAACCATAGCGGTAAAGACTTAGAATGGTTGATTTTATTTTTGCAAAATACTGAAATGCACTATTTAAACATTTAATTAATGTTACAGAAATATGCGTTTACATATATTTGCAATAACAGTTCTCTTTAAATAAATACTTCAGTAATAAAAGTTAAAAAAGTACGTTGGCGTTTCCTTTGAACATGACAAATAAGAGTAAAACAGAACCAGCGTTTCAAATTTAAAAAGAAAACCATTACGCCCTAGGGCGTAATAGGTCATTTACGGCCCGCAAAACCTACGTGTAATGACACCATTTTCGAGCAAGTGTGATGAAAACAAAATTAGTTCCTTTGAGCCATAATCCTACCCAACGAAGCACAGTCACTTTATGTATACTATTAATAACTACTATTAACACCGGGATAACCATGCATATTTGTTTTTATGAGTTCCCGATATTATGTGTATGACAAAGTTAGCTTAAAATCGCATACTTTATACTATTGTTGTTATTTCAAATTTACGAAAACTAATAACAATTACAACTCTTTTTTTTTACCCGACTGCGGCGAAGCCCAAAAGAGGGTTATGTGTTTGACCTGTATGTATGTATGTATGTATCTATGTATGTATGTATGTCCGTTCCTATGTCCGCTCGTAACTACTCAACGGCACAACCGATTTTGATAAATGATACATCATTAGATTCGTCTTGATAGCGCGAGTGTCACTGGGTATGAAATTCGTTAAAATAAACAAAATGGCGGATTTTATCCACTTTACAATCCACCGCGGTCGGATTTTTTTAGTAAAAATATTTAGTTATTAATAACTTGAAAATTTAAAAAACGTCTCCCCCTTAAGACCAACATACAATAAAAAATCAAACAAAATAAAATAATTCGCTTCCTTCTTCCTCGTTTCCAGATAGCTCGGGATCCACCTGAGATGGCGAACAACTTTGTCGGGGTAGTGGCATCCATGATACCCATATTCAACTTATGCTACTACGCCGAAATGCTCTCTGGAGCCGTAAGTCTGAAAGGGATGCTAAGTAATGACCCCTTCTAGTTTTAACTTGTAATTTTTATGCATGGTGCAGCTCCCTTTACACAGTATATAGTTTACTAAAATTTATTCGATTTTTTGTAGAACAATGTCAAAAATTAAATTAGTATTTTTAGCTGCGTTTCTCTTAATTCGTATTTTGTAAGCAAACAATTCTCGCGTAATTTAGTTATATTATACTCCTTAATTTTATTTAATGATCTAGTTTACAAGTTACAAAGTCATTTAAAACAGTCATCCAATTACATACTTATTTATTTTTACGCGTGAGAAATGAGATATTTCCATTTTCTTTTTAATTACGAGAGTAGTGTATCTACTGCACCAGAAATAAATATGAAAAAGAAACAAATAAGGAACCCGTTAGTTTAAAAAAAGTAAAAGAATATAAATATCTACGAACTAAGGTTTGTCTACATTATTGTTAAACCTGATCTACAACAAGTGTTACTCAAAAATACAACCCTATTAACAATGAACAAATACCAGAAATAACCGAGTATTTTTCGTAAAAAAAATTGCCTGGTTACATTTTAAGTGTCTGACATTAGCTTAAACCTGTATTAGTCAAAATTATTTTGATCGTGTTATACAGTATCAGATTTTCCATCGTAACATTTAAACGTATTTTGCGTATTTATTCAGTTCGAAGCGCTCAAATCCAAAAACCTTCTCCATAAAGGCTAAACTTGCGCGGAACAGAAATCCCTTAATAGCTTTTTGTTTCAGAGCGGTGGGGTCGCCGACTCTGCTTATCATAACTTATGGTACGGCGGCGATGTGCGATATCAGAAGAGCATTATCTTCATCATTGCGAGGTAAGGCTGCCTCCGCATTGAACGTATTTTACGGTGCCTTAATTATTGAAAATCCCTGACGGTTCTATTTTTTTTCATCATCATCATCATTTCAGCCATAGGACGTCCACTGTTGGACATAGGCCTCCCTCATAGATTTCCACTTAATTCGGTTGGAAGCAACCTGCATCACCGTGAGCCAGCAGCCTTAACCAGATCATCTGTCCATCTTGTTGGTGGACGTTCGACGCTGCGCTTGCCGATTCGTGGTCTCCATTCGAGAACCTTTCGGCCCCAACGGCCATCTGTTCTACGTGCTATATGCCCTGACCATTGCCACTTCAACAAGCTTATCCGTTTAGCTATGTCGGTGACCCTATTTTTCTTATTTCTCGATATTTGGAATTCTACTTAGTCTGGTTTCTGCAGGGTTGAAATGATGTGTGGTTTTGAATTTTTAATATCTCTGTCTGTTTCGGATTATTTTTTGAAAATATGGTACCTCCGACCAGAAGAACACCTTAAAAAGGATATAGGACATGTTTCCCAAAAAATATTCTTAGTTTATGCTATTTTGGGATAACTTGATACCTGAAATGAATGAATGCATTAAAACAAAAAGAATACCTATTTAACTTATACTTACCAGGTGTAACATGAGGGAACCGAATAATTTTAACAACGTATTCCTGAGGTCGTAATAAGCAAAAAATGTTATGTGAACCCAGGTCGAAATATGATTTTAATTTTTCTTAATGTTTTCATACATAAGGGTGCTTTGTACTGGATATTTCATTACAACAAAAACGCAAATATCTCAAAAACCAAGGTGAATCCAGCAAACATTATACGACATTTTTAACTTCAAATATGGTCATGAATACGCTGTTAAAATTATTCTGTTTCCTCATGTTTACCGTATATAACTTGTTAGATTCCCGGTTAAAATACAAGTATTTTTTTTTCAAATCTATGTATGCAGTTTTTCTTGTCCCTAAAATCGATGACATGGTTCCTAAGAACAGATCTTCGTAGGTAGGTATCTCTTATAGATTCAGACTTTCCCATACTGACCGATCGAAATGGGCCACTCTGTGTGTATATTTAGGGAATTTACAACCAAATCATATTTGCAAATCACAAATTTCAGGTCTCAACGGCCGTGTTCCTTGACTTCTATGGGATATTCACAAGTAACTTTGAATACATTTACCACGGTAAGTAAAATATACAGTGTGTAATAAGCTTAAGGTTAACATTTTAGAGTTCCTTGCTCGAAAATGCTGAGGCCATCAGAACCCCATTTGCTTACGCACCTTGTTTAAATAACCGTAAAATGGCTTATAAATTTTGAATTATAGATACATACATTTATATTACTCGAGTCTTCACAGAATGTGTAGTTATGTTATGGTGGACATCCTATTAAAATTAAATGTAAAACTTTCTCTTGCTTTTCTCTTCGTAGAAAAAATCATATCAAATAAAATTAAAAAAAAAAGAATTTGTACGCCTGATTTTTTTTTCATGTTTACAGGTGCTGAGCACCACTTGGTCATACTTCTCTTTAGCCATCAGTGTTTATGAAACCGACAAATAAGTACCTCGTTTTATAGTCAATTTGCAAAGTAACGTGCACATGTTTTTTTTTTTTTGTCATGAATAATATTATAATATGCATGTCAGAACCAAGAATCATAAAATAAATAGCCGGATGTAGCCTCGCTAACGAAGAAATAAAGCATCTCTAGTCCGCCGGTTGGTCAGGTCAATGTGTGCGTGCTGCGGGTAGTAGGAAAAAACTTTTTGATGTGTTGTGGCTCGTAAGTACAAAGCAACCGGCCCACTACAAATGCTTCAGTTATCTGTTGGCGAGCTATTTATTTTAAGGTCCTTGGTCAGAACTAAAAAAAACTGTCGTTTTTCTCTCGGTGTTATCGGTATAAATAATTGGGGTCTAAAAGTAAAATTATTCTAAAATTGATTAGTTAATCAAAGCACTTTTCTAATTCTTGTATTTAATTAACAACTCTAACGATTATAATTTC
Source organism: Eudemis profundana (assembly GCA_947034925.1). Taxonomy (NCBI): domain Eukaryota; kingdom Metazoa; phylum Arthropoda; class Insecta; order Lepidoptera; family Tortricidae; genus Eudemis; species Eudemis profundana. Next base: position 3,168,083 of record OX344808.1, read on the forward strand.
ACATAGAAGATAATATGATTGGCCTAGTGGCTTAACATTCTTATTTGCATATAATAAAAAATCTATAAATAAACCTTGTATCATTATTATGTCATACGCCCCTTTTTAGTATAGAGTCCTTATTTCGCGCAAACAATCAGCTAGCCGCCTTCAGCCCACAAATGAAACTCAGTTAAATTATTTTTTTACGAATTTCGGACGAAAAAAACAAATGCATCTCTGTTCTGTTTCAAAAAGATTAAAAATCGTTTGGAAGGAGTTTATTCCATTATTAGGATATTAAACCTCAGAAAGATTGTGGCCAATAAGTAACGAGTAGCCAATATTACCTGGGTACTTACCTTTAAACTTAAAGTTTTTTTTTACTTGCCTGGGACTAGGTAAGCCGGGACCCTCATTGAGATATTCTGTATGCCTTAGCAACAAGCAATTCGTCTCATTTTCTCCTGACCCCCGACTTCAAACTTTTCTAATTCTGAGCTCGCGTCACATTTTTTTCGCCTTTTTTATTTCGCTCTCTTGGTTTAATTAAATAATTTCGCTTCAAGTGGAATTCCATTTAATTATACGAATACGAGTGGCTATTGTTAATTTGTTTTTGATCACAATAAAGAAACAATTTAACTTAACATCGTTGTTGGTCGGAGGAAATGAAAATATCAACCGAATTTTTAAATGTTGGTCTCTTTCAATTAAGTACTACAGTTGGCGACATAATTTTTTATGCGATTTCAAAAAAGGAAGACATTTTCAGTTCGCTGGAAACTTTTTTTTAATATTCCCCAACTACCCGATGTCGGGTGGATCGATTTGGAATTTATACCCTCCCGAGAGTTCCATAGGCTCTGGATTAGGATCTGATGATAGCTTCTAAAGGAATCGAGTCTCTTAAAATAGTATAGGCACGAAATATCTAAACAGGTAGATATTTGTTACAGTAATTTATTTTAATTTTTAGGGTTCCGTACCAAAATGGTAAAAAAGGAATTCTTATTGTGCGACTCTGTCTGTCTGTCCGGCTGTCACAGCCAGATATCTCAGGAACTACTGCTGCTATCGATTTGAAATTTGGAATAGTTTTAAAAATCGCTAACCCGAGCCTTTGGGACATAAAAAAGATCTTATACCTTTTTTACTCTTTTTAAAGGGGATGGAAATGGAAAATCGAAAATTTAAAGTTATGCTATTATAAAAGGTGGGGTATCAAATGAAAGAACTTTATTTTTTGATTCCAAAACGATTTTTATTTGTTACCTTAATAATGTTCTTTTTGATTTAGCACGAAAAAATACTATTTTCCATATTATCTCCGAAGTTACATGACAGAAAAATCTGTAAAAATACCATATATATTTATTTTGTGTATGTATATATATATATGGGCATATACACACATATATATATATATATATATATATATATATATATATATATGTGTGTGTGTATGTGTGGTATTATATATATATATATATGTGTGTGTAGGTATATGCCCATATATTATGTATATAGTTTATTATTTTAACCGGCTTCATGGACAATTTGGTTGCAAATTAAATAACGCACTATAATGTCTCTGTTTACCCTAATGCTTGATTGGTAGAGAATGCCTTACGGCATTCAGTCCGCTATTTATACTTTCTTGTATTGTGCAATAAAGTTTAAATAAATAAATAATTATTAATATCATCCTAAATATTACAGAAAAAATATAATAACTGTCCTAACTTGCATAGTTTATTTAGAAATTCGCAAAAATACAAGCTTATTGGCTGCTACTAAACTAACCGCGACCTATGTCGATGTATCTACAGTTTATCAACAGCAAACTTAAGTTCGTCCCACCATACAGTTTATCTACTAACGAGTTTGTACGGAACCCTTGGTGCACGAGTTCAACTCGCACTTAACCGGTTTTTATCAAGGTATTGGGCAAGCTTCAGCATATTAAGTATATAAAGTTAGAAATTAGTAATGCAGGTAATGTGCTCAAATATCGCTTACACTACTGATTTCTACCCTCCTACGGCTCCTACCGTTAGTAGGGACAGGCATGTCTCACTCTGCGATTTTGTTTCGCGGTAATTATTATTATTCCTTGCCTAATGCATTAGGCAAGCTCAGGGCTGCGCCGACAGCCGGCAGCGCCTGTGTGCGAAACCCATGAAGCCCAAAGGAGGGTTATGTGTTTGACCGGTATGTATGTATGTATGTACGTAAGTATGTATGTTACCCGACTGCGGCGAAGCCCATAGGAGGGTTATGTGTTTGACCTGTAATACAGGTCCTGTATGTATGTATGTATATGTATGACGACGTGTATCAAAACAGTTATATAACGTCACGCAAATATTTTTTTTAACTACCTCTAATTCACTAGGAAATTCAAGCTATAGTAATAATTTTATTTTTGTCGACAACCCTAGCGATGGGCATGGCGATCAGAACGAGCGCACGTTATGAATTAGAGCGAGAATGAGCGCATTTTTGTGACTCGAACATGGGTTTTGTTAGACAGTGCGACTTCTGTGGTATTCTGTGGTAGGGATGAAATTAGAGAGTAGGCAGTGTCTTTTGTCTTTATACAGCGTGGGAGGGACTATACCGACAAACTTTAACTATAGATTCTAACAACTATTAGGAGTAAAAAATGTTATGTGATGTATAATCGAAAAACGCTTACTTTCCGAGATATTCATTATTTTGTAAATGAAAAATCCCAAGTGTGTAACAAGCCCTAATAAATGTGACTAAGATACCTTTACTATTTTTTTTAAAATCCTTTAACTAAACAGGAATTAACCTTCGCAGTATTTGATGGTAAGCGACTACGAGGCCAAAAAATTGACCTTTGGTTTCCATTTTAGCTTTTTTTTTCTTTTTGATAACTTTTCAGCCAGTAAGGATATGTTTATAACGAGGAGCTTAATTTACTGATTTATTTTGTTCCATAAGACTATTAATGTAAAATGACAATATTCGACCCATGTTGATATAACATTTTTTACTCGTCACACCACCAGGAATTCATGGCTAAAGTATGTCGGTATAGTCCCTCCCACCCTGTATAGTGCACGCCACTGAGCCTCTGGATTGTAAATTTTTCCCTCAAGGACCTTAAAATAAATCCCATCAAAAACATTACATGTAAATGGATGCAAGTCTCGCAACGCAGTTCTCCTACAACGAAAAAGGTTTGAGATGTAATATTAAACCAAGTCAGTTAGTTACCTAAACCTAATTCCAACTTGTATTTAATATTGTTGTGAATCCAAATAAATTTTCATTAATTCAGAAATAAAATCAGTGCATTCGAAACTCTAATTTTAATTGAAATATCTATCATGACCGCTGGCTCATTTGTCGAATAGTTGCATAGTAAATGGCTGGTTTAATTACACTGAATTCCAGTTTGGAGTTTTTTATTTGCGGTGGCTCTAGGAATGTGTAATCATAATCAATACATACCCTGTATGTATTACATTTCATCAAAGGAATACCATTTCCCAAATATAAATCATATTCTATGTTATTCTCTTTTGAATATTTAATTCAGTAATTAAAATTAGGTACAAATAAAATATAACTACTTACTAATTTAAACTTAACTAAAAAATTTAACTAATCTTACGAAAATAAACCTAAATTAAAACTAAAAATTATCTAAGAAATTGGGCCCCCTTGGCATGGTGCCAAATATGCTAGCAGCGTTTCCTCGCTGTATGACGATGCTTATTCGCTGCGCGAGGAAGCTGCCAGCATTTCGGTTACCAGTGCAGTCGACCAGCCTTTTGGACAAGTCTTTGTCTAGGGCATGTGCGCTGGGACCCCACGGGCTCAGGGTCTCGACGTCGACTGACATAAAAATGTTCTGGATGCACAGCTCTTTTTGTTTATAGCGTTTACCGCGGCTTCACCTGTTTTATTCCCGTTATTTGTTTGATAAAAAGAGATTTTGAAAAGGGAAACTGGTGAGTTTCTTCCGGCGCTTCTTTTCGCTCATTCCCAAAATACCGCAATGCTAAAATACCAGATTTTTAAAATACTGGATTCTCCATACACCGGATTCTCCGTATACAAGATTCCCAAAATAACACACCCAACAAAGTGATCTAGATCCTTGAGTAACTTACGATTTTATAATCTAGTGTAACGGGAATGTGGTAAGACAGGAATCTCATAAATTGAAAATCTAGTTTTGTGAAAAATCTGGTATTTCGGGAATGCGGTATTTTGGACACGAGCGCTTCTTTTTACCAGATATTCATTTACCGAATCGCTAAAAGAAAATAATCAGATATGAGAGCCTACTTGCAGAAATAAATGCGTTTGAGTTATATAATAATCCCAAGGAAACTCCTGGCCTGGATGTATTCTTTGTTGCAATCCAGGCACAATAATTATAACGTATGGAACGATCAAGGACCTTTATAGTACATTACATAACTAGGGTGGTAAAACAAAGAAAGGCCGAGACCGCAGATGTTTACGACCCGAGCTGCAAGCGAGGGACGTAAATATGCGATCGAGGGCTTTCTTTATTACCTCCCGTGTTGTGTACATTTTTTATGTCTACACTTGGCCAGAAAGCGGCTTTTTCCGTACGCGTAGCGTGCAAAAAAAGTTACTTTATGGCCAGGTGTGGCATAAAATAAATAGCCGCACGTAGTCTCGCTAACAAAGAACTGAAGCACCTCTAGTCCGCCGGTTGTTTAATGCTGGGTAGTCAGGTCAAAGTGTGCGTGCTGCGGATTGTAGGAAAAAACTTGTTGATGTGTGCGTGCGGCTCGTAAGTACAATGCAACTGGCCCACTACAAATGCTTCAGTTATCTGTACGCGAGGCTCCGTCCCGCCATTTACTAACTAAACTAAACTACTAACTAAAAAAAAACCCTTTTTGATTTTACTCTAAATGCTTTGTTATCGCTAAATAACTTTTAAAACATGATTGTAGTTATAAGAAAAAGCATGAAATTAAGCTTTTATGCAAATATTTTTATTACACAAATAGAAAATTAAATTATGATTCACTGCTCTGTGTAGTTTTATTTTTTCGCTTCAAAACTCATATTTTGATGAAAAGTCCCAATTTACTCGGAGAAAACGATTATGCTGAAATCGTGGCGTGCAAACCACAACCAAACACACCCAGACACATCAGTAACGAAAAACTATACATCCTATGCAATGCAGTTGGAAGCTAAAACAATGTAACCGAATAAAGTACAAAATAGGTTTTTATGTTTCTTGTTGACGCTTCCTGGTAAGGAACTTAAACTTCAATCGCATATTTTACCCTTTTTAGATCTATTACAAAATACAAACAAGATAACGTAATGGCTTAACAATGTTTAATTTATGTTTAGCTATTTGTAATTTTGTACGCCTTAGGGTTCAAAATAAGATTTTTCAAATTTTTAGACCGCGCCTTTTTTGTATCACTCTTTTTGCTAATTAACAGGGTACTGGACAACACTCAAAATAAATTAACTAACTAGAACCATCACATTTTCAAAACTGGCCAAATAAAATCAATTAAACTCATTTTCGTGTCACCAACGATTTTATAATGCCAAAAACTAAAAATGAGGCAGCATGTTGAGCATAACGTCACAAGTCAGTATTTCATACTAAACTGCATACTTTCTGAGCGTTTAGACACTTTATAAAATGAAGCGGTTTTGAACTGCCATCAAATAGCCTATACCATTTTTAGGGTTCCGTAACGGAACCCTTACAGTTTCGTCATGTCCGTCCGTCCGTCTGTCCGTATGTCACAGGCATTTTACTCAAAAACTACACGATGGATATTGATGAAATTTGGAATATAGATGTTTTGTATGAGCCGCTACTTAATTTGGTAGTTAAATAACTAAAATAAATATTTTTAAGGGAGGCACTTTTTTCTTAAAATATCAACTTGTGGTACATAGTTGGACAGCTCTTTCAAAAACATTTTAAGGTTCTTAAGTAATGTTTTTGATTAAGTGTGTAAGTCCCTCTATCTTCTACAACTACAAAAATAACACTTAATTAAAAGTTTTAGCAAAAATTATTTTCAACAAGATCGGATTAACCGTTTTCGAGTTATTGCCGATAAACTGCGCTTCTCAACAAAAGGACGTAATTGCTATGAAGATACGCTATTTTGCTGTCGTATTTTTTACCTTATAGTTATGGCAATGGAACCCTACACTGAGCATGGTCCGACATGCTCTTGGCCAGTTATCATGTTTGGCTAGACCCACCTTCTATGCGTGTGACGTTATACTTATATGGCATGCCCCTTTAAAGCAAAACACAATAGTTCACACCTTTGACGATCACACACTTTGTACATAAATATGTTTTAAAAATACTACCTAATCATTATATTCTAAAGAAACTTTTACAGTACTAAAATATAAACTACTAGGTACTTATTATAACCCTCCTTTTTGCTTCGCAGTAGTCGGGTAAAAATTAAAATTTAAATACCTCTCATTTTATTTCGGACACTGGGCCCATAATGTGTTAGTAACAATTACTTGAATTCCAATGTTAGTAAACAATAACATATTTTTATTTTTGACTGGAAATCATGCAAAAATTGATTTACTGCAAAGTTATCATTCAAGATGACTTTATCTTGTCAAACTTGATTTACTGAACTGAAACTGCAAAAGCTGTCCATTCCAGCTTACCCTGTCCAAATTGCTAGGGTCAGAGCCGAGTCCTGTGACATGCAAATCCCCCGGATTACGGCCAGTTGTCACAAGATTCACTTTGCGCTTCTTGTAATTCGGCTTCGGCCATGTCAAAGGGAAATCCTAGAGTGCATACGGTGCAGGGAGCGATAGCGTTGCTGGCTCGCCGTGGAATTGCGTGGATACTAAGTAAAACCAGCTTAGAGTAAGCCGAAAAATTGTGAACGAAACACGTCCGATTCTGTTTGAGTGCTTTAATTTTCAGGGTTCCGTATCTGAAGGGGGCCAACACAACTCTGGTATAAAGCCTTCTCTGTCCGTCTTTTCATTGTTTTATCAGCGGCCTGTTTCTCATGAACAGCTGGCTATTTAATAGAACAGAACAGAGTTCAACTAAAAGTACACTAAGTTAAGTCTTTACATAGTGTGTATTTTTTGCTGTATAAGAGAATCAATTTTGATTGGTTGATGATGATGATAGGGGTATCATCATCATCAACCAATCAAAATTGATTTACTGAACTGGAACAGTGCAAAAGCTGTCCCTTCCAGCTTACCCTGTCCAAATTGCTAGGGTCAAAGCCGAGTCCTGTGACATGCAAATCCCCCGGATTACGGCCAGTTGTCACAAGATTCACTTTGCGCTTCTTGTAATTCGGCTTCGGCCATGTCAAAGAGAAATCCTAGAGTACATACGGTGCAGGGAGCGATAGCGTTGCTGGCTTGCCGTAGAATTGCGTGGATACTAAGTAAAACCAGCTTAGAGTAAGCCGCAAAGTGAGATATATCGGTTTCTGCTGCATAGGTGTGAGGCATAAATCCTCTGCATACATTTTTAGAGTTTTAATGTGTTCGTCCATCTATCTCGCTATACGCGGGTTGTATCAATAAAAAAGATAAATAGAAGAGGATTTAACTAGAGGTAAACAGTTGAAATCTTCACAGAGTGTCAATTTTAGGGTTACCCGTAAAGGTGTGAAATTCTTCGGTTTCTGTCGAGTGGTTTAATTTTTAGGGCTCCATAATTTGAAGGGTTCCAAAAGGACTCTATTACTAAGCCTGCTCTGTCCGTCCGTCTCTATCAGCATGGCAAGTCTCCATATAAATAGAATAGAATAGAAGTTGACTAAGGGTATGCAGTTGAAATCTTTACAGTGTGCCCATTAGGGTAAGCCACAGAAGTGTGACCTACGTTGGTTTCCGTCTACCCAGCTTCTTTATTTCTCTTTAGGAGAAATTCTCTCTTACTCTTTATAAGAAAAAAAAGTAAGCACACTCCGGCCATTTTTGAGAGCGCGATAGTTATTCAAGGTCGAGGCTTAGGGCTGCCGTCTGTCGGTTTTTTCGCACCCAAGCACACTGCACAATACACGTTTACGATACATTTCGTGGGAGCGAGCGAATGCGGCGACGGTGCGATCCTTATTGCAAAATTGCTACGCATTGCTAAAAGTTTGCCTGTAGTGCGTTCGTACACAGCGCGCACACATTCAAGCGGTGAAATGTACCTTTTGTCGGAAGAAAAATGTTTGCTATTCCGTCAAAATTGAACGAGCATGACTACTACTAGTTCACGTTTCAAACTATATTAGACACGATATTGACGAAGAAGTTGTGAATTAGCCTACAGGTCATTTTGTATTACAAGGGTAGTGACTGGGGAGAAATTAATAATTTTCGGAGGAAGTATTAAGAAGCAGGCCTGAAATGAGCCGACAAACCATTTGTAAATAGCTGAAATAACCGTAAGTAATTAGTAAGCTTAAATTGCGGATATAGAAAAACTAGATAGGCTGAGTGAATAGTAATTAAAGTTCAAATGCTTAACAGTCTCCAAGCAGTTGCCATCTTGAATGTTAACACGTTCACCGCCGGTAGCGGGTATCACCTTTTTTTTAGAAACTGACAAACTCGCGATCCTTATTGGGCATAGCGATTATATTGACCGGGTGGCCGGCCGTGGCGTTCCCTGGGGTCGAACCAGGTCGCTATCCGGACCACCCTGTGTGGAATCGGACTGGGGGGGTATCACCGTAAAATGTGAACCACGCTCTATGACGGCACGGCTAACGCAGTATTTATTCGCGATTACGTATAATAAGTCAGTACGGTGCTTGCCAATCAAAATCCATACCATTAAAGCGGAGCAAATTATGACTGTCATGTGGGGCACAATAACTATGACAATACGACGAGAACGTCGAAACAGAGGTATCTCAAACTGGATGCAACGCATTTGTATGAGTAAACACACACACGCAGTACGGTACGGTACGGTGACCGTCGGAGGCAGCCTCCGCAGGCAGCCGTTCGTGTTGGCAGTAACTTGTGTAAGTAGTTACGGCTGCACATAACAAAAAGCACACATGTGAGTGTCACCGACAAAGTTGCCAAGCTATAATTGCAAGATGATACTACCCTATCCTGTAAGTTTAACTCCTTAAACCTCCCTAGTTCCCAGCAATTAGGCCCAGCCAATTTTACGCATTATTTACAACCACAGACTTTCAGAGGTAAATTATTGTGTACCCTATTTTTTCATGTTTTCAATTGATTTCACTCGGCTTTTAATTGAAATGTAGGCACAAAAAACTGAATAATTGGCTCTTTGCAAAAGAATGTTAAATAATTCGTAAAGGAAAATTTACTACGACATTTTGTTGTTGGAAACTTGGGGATTTATTACCAATGTTAAATAAATAGGTCAAGAGGAAGATGGATTCTTTCATAAAAATGGTACTTGACTGCGATTTCCTTGTTTTTGTGTTTCTTTAAGTAAGAATACAATTCAAAATGATACTTTTTTATGAAATATTTAAAATAAACTTGCTGTGGACATAGATCTAATTACTCCATATTATGGAGTTTGAAAACACCAAGCATATTTTAAGTACTTAAAAAATAGTTTCGAATGAAACTTATGATGGCACTAACTCATCATTCGATGATGTTTTTCTTTTTTTTTAGTAATTGTTATTGGTAATAAAACAGTTTTAGTAATTAAGATATTAATTCAAATTATGCCAATAGATGGCGCTAACCATAAACAGCCGATTGTATATTTTTCTCACATTTTGAAACTTCTCATGTAGTTTCGTGCAGATAAAATGTATCAGACTATGAAGTGAAACATTTAAACCAATTTTGTTACTAAACACGATTGTAAACCTTGTTTTCGTTTGTACGAAGAAGGAGCGTCTCGAATCTCCTTAAGTGCACATTTTATCCGCACAAAAGTATGCATTTTGCGCGGTTTCATTAGCTCGCTGGAACTACAGACGCGCAGTCACCCATTTTCATGCAAAATGTCCTAGATTAAGCCATATAAGCGAGCCCTAGATCCGTGAAACTGGTGGAGAAGGCAGATTTTATGGGCATTTCTCCAGAAATAAAATGTCTGCGACTCATTAATCTGTCTCCATACATTTAGTATTAAAAAGGGCCAGATGAATGAGGTGACCGCAGACATATTTCTAGAAAAATGCCCTTATAACATTGAGACTGAAGACTACAGAGGAAAGCAATCTAGGAGAGTAGGCCTGTGCCCAACAGAGGGACGAATATAGGCGATGATGTGACTGAAGACTGAACTAACATTTCCTGAGACATTCGCGCCAAGGGAAATCTCATAGGTGATCTTCCTTTTCGCCTGGTGCCTTTAATTTTTCTTTGGGCTACGAGACGTTCAATGGACACATCCCCCAACCCCCTCCCCTCCGGCGACATAGAAGAAAGTGAGAATGATATGCGTCTAAAGCCTTAGAGATCTTAGTCTTTGAAGACTTTTGTTATTAAAAGACTCTTTGGGTGTGATGGTATCGACAACTGAATGGATACCGGCGTTCCATTAATAAGAGCATACCAAAACTCTCAAAAAAGAAGACTAAGATAATTAAAGTAAAATTATCAAAATTACATTTTATTTGTGATGCATAGCAAAGATAGCACACCTAAATGACGTATTACTTTATTCTGTCACTAGGCTGATACCATCACCAACCACCAATACCAACCAAAACCAATTTTTTTGTTTGGTTGTTTGGATACCAATGCTTAGAAAGATTAAGTAGCATAAGGCTAAAATCTTAAACTAAGTCTTACCCGTCCGTGGGACAATGGTATCCCGGATCTTTGGGAGACGTGCGCGGAGCCGAAGCCAACGCGTAGAGTCCTTTTCGACAATTTAATGAAAGGTAAACTGTACACCCAGTGGATACTATCTCTGTCATGCACTCAGAGACAGCTCCCGCTAGAGGACCCTTGCAAGGACTATAGTAAGTTTTATTAAAATGACCAATAATTGATCACAATAATCCCAGATGGCAACGCGACGGTGATCACCTTTAGCTCATTCATTCACTTTATACATATTCATTTTCACCTTAAAGAAAACAAAGAACATTAAATGTCGGTCGGCCTCAAGTTCCGCGAAATAATGAAGAAAAATGATCGCCACCTCAGCGAAAATAGCCGGCCTTAATAAATAAAAGGCAAGGCAGGTCGGGGCTCGTGTTAATAAATGAAACAAACAATACTTACTCCAAGTTTCGTACATTCTCGTAAAACTTGGAATTCCTTAATATTACAGTGCATTCTTGCACCCATCTACAACATAGTTCGCCGAGATATTAAGATCTTATGTCGTAAGAAGCTTGCCAGAGCAACAGCCATTTCGGTGGTGAATAATAAATGAAGGTGTAGGGTACTTTACAATACAATACTACTCTTTATTGTACACAAAAAAGTACAGAGAAATAAACAAGATATTAAGAACTAATGGTAGGCAACAGGCGGACTTATCGTTAGGAAGAAATCTCTTTCAGACAACCTTTGGGTAGCGGAGATGGCGCAAAAAACAGCAGAACAGTAAGTGGTGCAAAACGTTCACAAGAACAAATAGGTGGTTAAGGGCGCGGCCCCAAGTCCACGGCACGACGCCGTTCACCGTAAAACAGCGCGGCGCGCGCCATAGAAACTATGACGGGCGCCGTGCCGTTTCACGCCGTGCCGTGGACGTGTGCCCAGAGCCTAATACATGATACTCGTACCTATGACGACACGTTTAGCTCAATGGGAGTGCCACCGCCTACGAAGCTAGAGGTTCAGGTAAGGGTAAATACTTGTGTGATGAGCACGAGTATTTGTTCCTGATTTATGGATGTTGCTTATCTATTTAAGTATGTATTTATCTATATAAGTATGTATATCGTCGTCTAGTACCCATGGTGCAAGCATTGCTTAGTTTGGGACTAGCTCGATTTGTGTAAGATTGTCCCCCGATATTTATTTATGATTATTATTTATTTATTTACTTATACTAGATCGTAGATACTCTTGTACTAATCAGCTAGGCTGGCTATTTCCATATGCATGCTCTGAATAAATGTATTTCAGATTGCTAATAGCATTGCACATTGCTCTCGCGCTTGAATGCATTCTTGCACATTCTATGCATTAATGACGTCCGCTTTCAGGTATTAGCATCACAGAAATATAATATAGAGCGTGAGCTTGGGCACCAAGCGTGTAACGTTTTCCGCTTGGCGTTTAACGCCAAAAGTGTAATTTAGTGATGGAAAACATAAATTTTCTATTTCATTTGATGATATTTGAACAATTAATTATATCATTATCAAATTTTCGAATCTGATAGTAATATTTACGGCAACTGGAGTTAACGGCGTGCAAAGTAGGTCGCCGCCACTCCTTTTTAGAATGCAAGGTACATACATTTTTTTCTTTCTACCTCGATCGATATATTCCATGGATGCCTGTCCCGTGCCATAATCATCCAGTTGAGACCAGCATGCATTTGTTGCTATTCACCTTTTTTGGGTGGACGGCGTCTTTTGATAATTTCACTCGGTATCTAGACTACTCTAACGTCCTCCTGAGTAATCTAACTGAAGATTATGTATATGACGAAATAAAACAGAAGTCTGGCCAGCCGATCTTGACGATTGTCACAGTTTGGGCGCGAAGATACAGGAATACTCGGAAATTAACACACATTGTCGCTGCAACTAATCACTTAGGTTCATGTGAATACACTTGCTACTAAATTACTGAGATTTAAAAGAGCCAATGGTTTAGTTCGCGAACACCACAACATTCATTCAAAACATTACCGCGCTAACCGCGAACGCGCCGCGCCAGTCTCTAGCTGACAACTGTCAAAACCTCCAGTTGACATTGTCACTGCGTCTTAGTACTCAACGAAACATTCCATTCGAGCTACTGAATTTCCCGCTCTTAAATTCTTTGTTTCTTCGCGCATCACAAAACTACTAAATCCATTCCATGAAATTTGAAATACAAGTTTGATTATAAACGGTTTATATAAAGTATAATATCCTTTAATCCTTGCCTTGGTCCACCTGTATGCCAAATTTCATGTCAATCCATTCAATAATTACCGCGCTATTTAGTATCAAAAATCTAAACCTTCAAACATCTTCACAAAGTCTTACATTTATAATATTGGTAGGATTATGAAGAACCTGGAATCCTCGATGTCTACATAAAACATACGATAAGGGCGTATTTACAACAGCGGATTATGCGCCTGAAGCATGTAACTGCATATTCACTGAAATGCACCCGGGCCACTTAGCCGCATGAAAAGTTGATGCGAGCGCTAGGCGCCATTGTTTTGGCTAAATGCGGCATGGACGCATTGTGAGTGAGCACTGAGCTTTATGCTAATGTTTTTTCCTTACATTTTATATGGAATTTCAGTTTCATTATAGCTTTCTTGGACCGGTATAAAGTTGACCTGATTTTGAGGGTTTAATGTGTTTCAAGTTTCACATGTTGAATTGTACAATTATTCAGTATAGATAAGGTAAACGTTCGAGTACTCGACACTGTCCCAGTAGTCGCCATTTTGAATATTAAGTCATTAGCAATAGAGATGATAGCAGGGTGACAACTATTGGGCAGTAGCGTGTCCAGCACTAGGCCGTTTTCCTCATTACGTACAAGTTTGTGAATATAATTTTGTTTCTAATAAGCTTTATTGAAAGAAGATTGATTAATTCAGATATCTACTGTACCTACTAGGCAATATTTGTGGTACCTGGTGACATAACCATGATTTCTTTGTGTCCCACATCCCAGCTTAACGGTCAGAGATTTAAACAACAGAGGCACTTGTTTATAATATTTATCCAAGATTTTTTTTGTCATAGTACCGTTTAGAAAAAGGCGCCAATAAACGAAGTAGAAAGATGATAAGTAGTCAAACATCGGCTGTTAAGGAGCGCGCGATAAATATTCAAGGTCGAAGCACAGACAGTGCGATCCGTACTGGGGCATTCATACGCATAAGTAACACTTTGCAGTCGTTCACGGCGCACACATGAGCGTTTTCAAAAAAAAAATACCGGGGTAGCTACTTTCTCAAAATATGGACTTGTGAGGTTTTTTGGCTCAGAATCGTTAGTACTTTCGAACCTTATACGTAAAAAAAAGTGTCCCAATTTTTTTTTCCATTACGTCACTATTTTGCATAGTGTTCGTATGAACGTGACGTAGTGGAAAGACAAAAATCCCATACAAATTTTGGGACACTTTTTTATACGTATAAGGTTCCGAACGTATAAAAACGGTATCCGAACGGTCGTCGAAACGTCAACAGTGAATTTGTATCAGCTGTTTTAAAATATGAAAAATAATTATTAAAAGATAATTAAATCGACTGACGCTGTGTAAATTGTCTAAAACAGTGCTAAATGTAATGTAATTAGTGTTTTCTACGGAATATTTTGTCGTTAATTCGCGCACTGATCATTGTTCCTGGAGCAGCTGTCAACGGACGATCGTTTGAATCTGGACTTAAAACAGGGGGAGTACATTTTGTTCAATTATATACTTATAAACACACCATAATCCCCGTTATTTTTTTTTTTTTTTTTTTTTTTTTTTTTTTTTTTTTTTTTTTTTTTTTTAAACATTCTTACACCTACTCCACATAGCTCACGGTTACTGTGAGCAACGTCTTACAAAATACACTGGCACCGTGCAGTTTCTCTTTGTTTGACGAATAGTGGAAACAAAGTGCGAGACAAGGCACATTCGCCACAGACATTGCCCTACACTGATACACTGCACACAGCTAGTCTAGTCTTCCTTGCTCTTAATTACCTTGTCGGCAGATATCTAGTTATAACAATAATAACATATCTGTGTCGCATTTCAGCGCATCGGCGCAAGGCCTGTCGAGATGTCATCGAGCGTGATGACCCGCAAGGCCACGGCGCGCCAACAGGAGCTGCAGCTGAGAGCTACCCTGGAAGAGCTTCAGCGCACCAAAAAGGAATGCGATCAACTCATCCGCGAGCGGGAAGAGAGTGAAGTGGAAGTTAATAAAGTTGTGGCAAAAAACACAGACTTAAAGAACCAGTTGGCCCAACTTCACTCAGACTACATGGACAGTGTCGATCAGTGTGAACAATTACAAAGTGTTGTGGAATCTTTCCGGGACTGCGCCTCACACTATGAAGAAAAATTGAGACGCATTACTGAACTAGAGTGTGAGCTTGTTGAGACAAATAATTTGGTCTCCGAGCTCCGCAGTGAGTGTGAGTCTCATCAGGCTGCCCAAACACAAAGCCTTTATGAGGAGCTAATGAGCAGCAGCAACAGCGCAGTGGCAGCTAGGCCTAACCCAGAGTCTTCAGTAATAGACCTAACAAAGGATGATTCTCTCACTTTCCATCATTTTAGCAGTGCAAAGAAACTGAAAAAGTATGTTAAATTGAGGAAATTTATAAAGCGCTGCCAAAGACTAAATAAGTCAAAACACAGTGTGCAGCAGAATGTAAAACTGATAAAAGAACGCAGTGTCTTAGTGAATAAATTGAATGCTTGTAGACTTAAACTAGAGTGTAGTGTTAAATCATATGACAATGACACCAATAGGCTGCATACTGACATTAACAAACTAGAAGAGTCTCTCCGGACTATAAGTGCTAAATATGAACACAGCCAACTGGAGATCAGTGAGCATGTGAAGGCTGCGTCGCAGCTGCTGGACATGTGCCGGGAAAATGAGGAACGCTTCGACTCACTAGTGAACAAACATATGTGTACTTGTGCCACTGGGAGTCTCCTCGCTGCCCCGGTGCCTCAGCGCGAACTCTGCGAGGATCCCCGGCTCGAGTCTTGTGTGGTGCCCCGGCCTAAGTCAGGCAGGAGTTCCCAGCCCAGGACCTGCGAGGCTCCCGTGAGCTCTGCGCCCGCGCCGGCGGCACCCGCATGCCCTGCGCCTGCGGCACCCGCACGCGCTGCGCCCGCTCGCTCCGCGGCTGCGGCCGCAAACGCCGGCCCTGCGGCTGCCCTCGACGGCCCTGCGCCCGCCCACACCGCGGCTGCAGCCGCCACCGCCGGTCCTGCGCCCGCCAACGCCGGTCCTGCGCCCGCCCGGCCCGCGGCTGCGGCCGCCCTCGACGGCCCTGCGCCCACCCGCATCGCGGCTGCAGCCGCCACCGCCGGTCCTGCGCCCGCCCGGCCCGCGGCTGCGGCCCCCCCCGGCGGCCCCGCGCTCGCCCGCCCCGCACTCGTGGTGGCTCCGGCCGGCGCTGCTCCCGAGGCGGCTCCGCGCCGCGTGGACACGACGCCGCGGCCGCGCACCGGCGCACTCGCCGAGCCCCCCGCGCCCGTGGTGTTGCCCCGCGCTCCGTCGACAGTCATTTATTCTGATGACGTAGGCGTGGGCCTCGGGTCCTTACTGAGCCAATGTCTGCGGCAGAAGGTCCGAAATAATTGTTTGCGTGGTGCTTCCATTGATCGCTTCGTGGATCGGTTGTCGAAGGACAGTTTTGATGGAGGTACCACTCTAATTGTAATATTAGGTAATAGTCTAGGACTTAAGAATTCTAAATTGATATCGCTGCTCCGTGTCCTGACAGACATTGAAGAGCGTGGAATTCATAAAATTATTCTCTGTGCACTTCCCTACTCGAAGACTGTGTCCGATGAACATAACGTCAAAGTGTCACGTTTGAATTCCATGCTGTACAATGTGACATGTTACAATAATAAGTATCATTTCTTTGATACTAACAAGTTTTGTAAAACTTTCAGACTGTATAAGTATAGAATGTATTTATCTAAAAAATGTAAACGAGCAACAGCAGCGCTTCTCGCATGCAATGTTGAACCTGGGCACATTGACTCGACAGGCAGTAGCAGCGCCGCCCCGGCCGCCGCCGCCGCCGCCGCCGGCGGCGCGCGCGCGCCCTCTCCCGCGGGCCGCCCGGAACATTTAAACTGACGCGGGCGACAACGGAGAAGCACCGAGAAGTGAGTTTTGTCCACCAAAACTTGCAGGGCTTTTCCAGCAAAGAATTAGAGGTGGGTCTTTTCTTGGACTCTCAGGGTATTGATATTTTCTGTGCAACGGAGCACTGGCTCAAGGAACATGAACTGGCCTTACTTAATTTTTTTAACTTTAATGTAGTTAGTTCGTTCAGTAGAAAGAAGGCCATTCGCGGGGGCTCACTGATTATAGTAAAAAACAAACATAAATGTAAGGAAATGAAAGACATAGTGAAACTTTCTATTGAGCGAACTATTGAAATATCTTGTGTAGAAATTGAAAGTCACATTATAATTTGCTTATACAGGCCACCGTCATCTGACTTTAGCCAGTTTGAGGCCGTAATGGAAGATGCTTTGAAGCAAGTCTTTGTTAGTAGTAAATTAATAATAGTATGTGGGGATTTTAATGTCAACATGCTAGACCTTGCACACCCCCATACGGTTAGGATATTAAGCCTATTTAAATCGTTTGGCTTGTATCCTTTATACAATGAACCCACTAGGGTTACGGCCAGCACGGCGACATGTCTAGATAACATATTTTGTAATTGTGAAGCTACTAATAAAACGATTCTTAATTGCTTTAACTCTGATCACCGCGGACAGAAAGCCTTTTTCAAAGTAAATGTTCATACCGAACAGCAAATTATTACATATAGGCCCATCACGGAGAGTCGCATGGAACGATTTAAAGATAACATACTTTGTCGAGTTCCTGCGCTCCCGACTAACAGTAGTGATCCTAACGTACTCTTTAAAGAGTTATCAGAGGTGATTCATGACGTGCACAAAGACATATTCAAATGTAAAACTTTCAAGCGAGGCACAAAAACAAGGTTTAGTGACTGGGCCACATCAGGTATACATAAGAGTAGGAACAGATTGTATGAATTGTACGAAATGAAGAGCTACATACAAGATGATAATTTCACAGAATATGTTAGAAATTATTCGAAGATGTTTAAGAAAGTTTGTGCCGCCGCCAAGTCTTTATACTTAGGAAATAAAGTTAAGTCAGCGGAAAATAAAGTAAAGGCAGTCTGGAACATAATAAACACAGAGACTGGCAAAACAAAACCCCGTGAAGGCCATTACCGACTTAAAGTCGAGGACCAAATCCTGACCGCAGACTTGGACGTAGCTGGCGCCTTTCAAAACTTCTTCACAAACATTGCTGTGAATACTACGGTAAACCTGAATTCTTCTGTAGCGAAGGCTAGCTCTTTTCTAGATCCTATTAGTACCAGATATGATAGGGAATTTCACTTCCAACATACAGATCCCTATGAAATAATAAAAACGTTTAAATCCCTGAAGCTGAAAAACACCGAGGACCTTTGGGGTGTTTCTGTCAGAGTCATGCAATCTGTCATCGATATTGTGGCGCCATCTCTAGCCATTGTGTTTAATGCTTGTGTAGATAAGTGTATTTTCCCCGATCTGATGAAATATAGTAAAGTCATTCCTTTGTTCAAATCGGGCAGCAGGGATGATCTTGGGAATTTTAGACCGATTTCTATATTACCAGTTCTTAGTAAAGTCTTTGAAAAAGTCATACTAAACCAATTGCTTCGTCATTTTAACAAGTATGAACTACTGCACGACCAGCAATTTGGTTTTACAAAAGGCCGCTCGACGACGGACGCCGCGACGGTGCTTATTAAACACATCTATGATGCGTGGGAAGTGTCACAAGATGCGATAGGAATCTTTTGCGATCTTTCCAAGGCGTTCGACTGTGTGGAACATGAGACACTGGTTCACAAACTAAAGCATTACGGCCTGTCGACCGAGGCCTTAAACCTTGTCATGTCTTACCTTAGCCAAAGAATTCAGAAAGTGGTTGTTAACCGAATTGAGTCTAGTGGTTCGACTGTAAAGCTCGGAGTACCGCAGGGCTCGATTTTAGGTCCGTTTCTCTTTCTTGTGTATATAAATGACCTTCCTTACCACATAGAACAAAATTGTAAAATAGTTTTATTTGCTGATGACACCTCATTGATTTTCAAAGTTGATAGACAACTAGATGACTATAGTCACATCAATGAGACCTTAAAATTAGTGCTACAGTGGTTCACAGCAAATAACCTGGTTCTGAATGCAAAGAAGACAAAGTGCGTGAAATTCTCTTTGCCAAATGTAAGAGAGGTTGACACATCTATATCTTTAAACGGTGAGAAACTTGATCTTGTTAACAATACACTCTTTCTTGGGCTTACCCTGGATCACAACTTGCAATGGGCGCCTCATATATCTACTTTGGCTAACCGGCTGAGCTCTGCCGCTTTTGCTATAAGACGAATAAGGCAATTCACTAACGTGGAAACCGCTCGCCTTGTTTATTTCAGTTACTTCCATAGTATTATGTCTTATGGCATACTGATCTGGGGTAAAGCAGCAGACATAGATACCATCTTTGTTCTACAAAAAAGAGCGATTCGATCCATATATAACTTAGGATCTAGAGATTCGCTGAAAGAACGTTTTAAGGAAATAGAAATCCTCACAGTGGCTTCACAGTACATATTAGACGTGATAATGTATACGCACAAGAATATCAGCTCCTTCAAAAAGCAGTCTGATGTCCACAGTTTAAATACGCGGAACAAACATAAGCTGTTTGTCCCAAAAATCCGTCTACAGAAAGTAAGAAAATCTTTCGTGGGCAACTGTGTTAGATTCTACAATAAGGTACCCCTAGATGCATGGGAACTGCCTTATAGTTCGTTTAAAAATTACATTAAATCTGCGCTTTTGAAGAGAGCTTATTATAAAGTCCAAGATTACTTGGATGACAAAGAACCATGGCCAAAGCATCAGTCGCAGCAGTCGTCGAAATAGGGCAGTGTCCCGGAGAGGTTTAGGTACATGATGCCTACAGATGGCGTCGCTGCTACGGGCTGTATCGTTCCATTGTTACATTTATTTTTATTGTAATTTTATTTCATTATTTGCATTTTGACATACTGAATACATACCTGTTATGTATACTGTAGCTAGTTGTAATGACTGTTAGCTTAATAGTCTATTTCTCGACGTGAAACATACGTTTCCCATTTTGTATTTCGACGTTTGGAGTTCCTTTACACCTCCAAAACATAATGTTTTGACAACGGAGACTCCTTACATCTCCATAAAGTTTAGTCTATGTTTGCCTATTTTCTATATTTTTTATCGTGTTTTGACGCCTAGAGACCCTTTACATCTCTAAAAATGTAGTTTTAAGTTTTGTAATGTAATGGATCCGGAGATTATATACGTCTCTCGGTAAAATGTAAAAAAAATGTGCCCAGTTATTTGCTTGTTGCATTTTATAAATATTGTCATCTTATGTAAAAATGTCACAATTGTTGTAATGTTGTTTTTAAAAGAGAAACTGGTGAGTTTCTTCAGGCGCTTCTTCTCACCAGAAGGTCATCTACCGAAGCGCCAAAAGAAAAGAATCAGACATGTAAAAGAGCCCTTGAGGCCTACTTACAGAAATAAATGAGTTTGAGTTTGAGTTTGAGTTCGAATGTACTAACGATTCTGAGCCGGAAAAACCTCAAAAGTCCATATTTTGAGAAAGTAACTACCCCGGGATTTTGTTTGGAAAACGCTCACATACAAGACGCGCGATGTACCTCTTATAGGGAGAAAAAATACTGCTATTATAATGTGACCTTCTGTTTTGGTATTGTATGTAATTGGTCCCCCGACTGCAAACAAAATACATCATACAAAGAAAGATAGTGTACAGATACAGATCATAAATAATGATTAGATTAGATTAGATTATTTATTTCTCGTTTTAAAATTACATTATAAGTTAATGTTTTGATAGGTAATGTTTGCATAATTGAATAATTCTTTACTATATCTACAACTTGTTTGTAACTTCTAAGTTCGCATTTATCCATGGCAGTCGTGTTTTTTATTTTTAATAATTTTTTTATTATTGCTCTAAAGTCATACAAATCATACGAACTACCTATATGATACACACAGATCCTGCAAATTTGTCATTTTGCAGATACGACGTTATTTGACCAAGGGTACGATATATTGGTAACAAAAGAAGCTCAACCTTGACAACATGTTGGGGCCAAGTAGAAAATATAGGTTACAAGAATTATTATCTATAACAGAAAGGTCATCCAATTACTTTTGTGATACCGTAACGCAAATATAACACAAAAGTAACTCTTTATTTTATAAAACTTGTTTCATAAGGGTATTTAAACAGTGCTCGCTTATTCAAACAAAACAATATAAGTAATTTCTATAAGTGCCGCGTTGTAAAAATAAACTGTGAAGGCTTACTAACTTGTCTAAAACCCTCCGGTCTTACGATGGTATATAAGTACTTTATTAAAGAAACCTCTATACAGAATGATTAGGGAGACGTTAGTAGGATCAACCCGACGGATTCAGTAAATTATAAGCAAATGTTTCGTCTAATTATTAATGAGATTATCGTTAATATTTAGTCGTAGAAAACAAAAATTTTAAATTGTTTAAAATATTAATGAACACTTCCGTCAAGTATCGATACTCGTCGTTTGTATGTTACATACGTTTTCTGGAAGTTTGTAGACCTTGATATTTCCAAAATAATGTACTTTAATTTAGTTTCTTCGTAATCAAAGTGTTCACATAACTGTTAAAGAAGTTTTATCTTTATTAATTAGTTGAATTATGATTGTAGGGAATAAAGTTTTATACTTTAACAAAAGTCAAAAAAAGGATGGGTATTTCACTTAAATACGATAGTGAACCATCCATTAACAACTGAATCCGTAAGATATTAGAGATATACAGGGTGATTTGAATCACCCTGTATATCTCTAATATCAGAAATCCTATAAGATCCAGGACTTTGGTGCCAAATGATATATTTCATACGGCGCAAGTGTCGAGGATTTTAAAATCCAATAAAGTGATGTCCCACTGACCAGAGCTCAGGGCAGATCACAGCTCAATCCGGGAAGCCAACCAGGACACAGTCGACAGAGTTGTAGCAGAAGGAAAGGGGCATTTAGATTTTATGTTGCTGCACTAGTGTTTACGAAAGGACTGGACCTGGTCAATTATTACAAAATGGCCGGCTGGCTGGTGAGGCTATGTTTAGGGTGATATTAATAATACATTACACAACTAGGGTGGTAATGCAATATATGCAATATGCGATCGAGGGCTTTCTTTATTACCTCCCGTGTGGCCGTGTGGCCAGGTGTGGCATAATAGTACATTACATAACTAGGGTGGTAATACACGGAAAGGCCGAGATCGCGAAAGTTTGCGGCCCGAGCTGCAAGCGAGGGACGTAAATATGCGATCGAGGGCTTTCTTTATTACCTCCCGTGTTGTGTACATCATTTTATGTCTACACTTGGCCAGATAGTGGCTTTTTCCGTACGCGCAACGTGCGGAAAAAGCCACTTTATGGCCAGGTGTGGCATAAAAGATTTTATGTCAAAAATTGTACAATGATGCTAAAATTGCGTTATATATTAAAATCTTAGCAAGACTATGTTTGACATCTGACAGTCAAAAATCGGTAATAATTGTAAAACGTAAATAGTGTGTGAGATTTTTGTCTTTTCGTGTTGGCATCGAGCAAAACTGCCGACCGATAGTAAAAAAACTCGTTATTTTAAAATTACATAAAGCAATGTCCCACTAATCAGAGCTCAGCGTAGATCATAGCTCAATCCGGGAAGACTAGCAGGCCATAGATGACAGCACTCTGTCATACCACTGGTAGCAGAAGGTCAGGGGTATACCGAACAGTCAGTCGTGAGTCACAGGTGTGCTAGATTTAGCATACCTCTAACTCACGACTCTTTGTCGCGTGACAAATATTACTACTTTTTCATTCAATATAGTGTGACACTGACAGGTCTTACCCTATCGCGCTACATGCGAAGTCACGAGCCTGTAGGCTTATGATTCTAGGCTTTGTCGATTGATAAATAAACGATAAAAGCATCCGTCACTATCAGATCGCTTTATCATTTGACATTTTATTATTTATTTTTTATTATATATTTATTTGACTCTTTACAAACATCACTGCGATTGGGTGAAGTCTCCGGCTTGTGCCTGCGGAGCCGAAGAGCAATCCATCCAGCACATCATCCACGACTGCCTCATAACGCGCTATACCGTCGGCTCTCCTGAAGACCCGATCTCTCTCAGTGACGAAGCCATTAAGTAGCTAATAGATCTTAATTTTAATTTATAATTTGTATTCGACCTGTTCTAATTACGATTAAATTAAATAAATTTATTTGACTGTATATTTTCCCACCTTTAAAATTTTTGGACATTGTATTTTCTTTTATTTTTTTATGCAATTATTCTTTATATCACGAAGTATAATTATTTTAATTTCAAATGTTAATTAAACTTAGCGCGCTCACATAATGCACGCCGGCATGCAGGCAGAGTACACAAAAAACTGATTATACCTATAAGACCTATTGTACTGAATCAATTATTTTTTATTTTATTTTGTTTATTGATCGAGAAAACGCGTCTACGCTAGAAGAGCCGAGCAGGAGAGGAGCCATTCTGGGCATCGTTTGCGGCGTCATTCGATACCTTTAGACTCAAAGGGCGTAAACGCCGTACGTTCTAATGGCGTTTACGCCCTTTGAGTGTAAAGGTTTCGATATGTAGACTTACAACGAACCTACAACGATCCCTGTCCTCAAGCGCGATGCAAATCCCATTGCGTTTGCCAAAAAAGCGACAGTAGGTGGAGCACAGCCGAGTACAAAAAAATGCTCGTGCTCGGATCGTCTACCGTAGACGCACCTTTGCTTTGCCGTTGTGGTAGCTGGACAGACGCGGCATCGAATGCAAACGTGAAATTGCACCGTCTACTAATATTATAAATGTGGAAGTTTGTGAAGATTTTTGGAGATTTGTTACAATGATTAAGATGAATTCATGGCATACAAGTTGGATGTTTAGAGATTTGAATGTTTGGGGGGTTAGGATGTCTGTTAGGAAATAATACGGTAGGTACCAACTGAATGGTCGGAGATGAATTCAAAATACAAGAAGACGAATTCTAAAATTGAAAAAAAAAAACAATAGTTTATAACCCGGCAAGGAGTGCCGTTGGAATAAGAATGTGGATAATGTGGTCGAAGCCGCGGGTAATTGCTAGTAGGTAAACTTGCAAGAAATGGACAGTTGCATTAGGAAGGTATTTGACAACAATGAAAATAAATTAATTAACTCCAACCATCAAATTACGTTTCCCAAATCACCCGGACAAAATCAACTGAACTCATTTTCGTGCCAACAACGATTTTAAAATGACAAAAACTAAAAATATGGCACCACGTTGAGCACGACGTCACATGTCATTATTGCATACTTTGTGAGCGTTTTGCCATCGATATCATAAAAAAAGTCGATTTGAACTGTCATCAAGTAGCCTATTCGAACTTTTTATTAATTTACAAATACCTATTGTATTAAAAATCTGTGTACTGTGCCAGACCACTCTAAATCCCACCTTATTGCGACGTGTGATCCCAGCAATTGTGATTTAATATAAACGCGAGTCTGGTTCCCCATTTTAAAGTGAACACATAAATTTGATTTCAAGAGGATTCTTGTTATGACGAGTTAATGTGAAATAAAAGCCGCTCGAGTTTATACAAACTCGTGTTCAGTTGTTTTGTCGACAAAGAGGATCACTTTGAGTTTCTATGATATGTGGTTCTTTAGTAATAGGTACTTATTAAGTATCGTAAACTAAGGTTTCTATGGTTCAGTGCATATAATTGTGGTCCAAACTATTATTATGCACTCTCCTGTAGCCAGTTTCACACTATTTATAACTATGGTTATATGATGCAGTAGATATTCAATTATTGCTCATTATTCAAACAACTAAAGACTACCCCGTTATTTAGTAACAAACATATAAACCTCCAAACATCTTACAAAATTTCATATTTATAATATTAGTAGGATCAGATAGGAATTAAAATGAAAAAAATTGTCAATGCTTCAAATAATTCTGAAAATAAAATAAACTAAATCGTCACCCGTCCTCGAATTCCTTTACATTCCATTTTTGTTTAATTTACTTTTTAAATACACGTGGAGTTCAATTGGTGAAAAAAAATAAGTATGATTGCGTTTTAGTGATGTGGTAGTGACAGACGACATTTAAATACAGGAAGCGGTATAGACCTTTCGTTATATTAAAAGTTATCATGACAATCATCAAACGTTTTATTTTTTAATTCCTAGGCTCGATTAGAAGACATGCTGCACCGAACCCAAATGAATGGGACAAGGGTAAGCGAATGATGATGATTCCAAGGCTTGATTAATATACCGCATGACCTTAGCCGTTAGACAAAACCTGAAATCCCCCGTAGAAATACTTCTCAGGTAAGCATAATTTTTAAAATTAGGAGCGTTAAAAAATCGCTTTAATGACAGAAATTAGTATCTCATATTCAATAAAATTACGATTTCAGATAATATTTTATTATTACACTTTACGTACATCTCGCTTGAATCGCATATACAAACGCCCTTTAGCTATAATTTCCTGTGTGGTGGTAAGCTTCACGCTCCCCTCCATCATTGCTCTTTCGTACGGTACGACGTAGGGAAAGTTGACCAGTGACAGTGTTAGATTATGCAGTTTGTAGACACCCTGAAAACGTTAAAACCTCGTAAACGCTAAGGGCTTCAAATAATAATGTTAGAAACGCGAAGCAGGTTGCAGATAAAGCGGTTCGATGCTTAATTGATTAAAATAACGACCAGTTATGTTGACAATTTGTGCACTTATCACAATAGAAAAAAAAAATCAATACCGGAAAATAAAAGAAAAATATAATAGTTGTATATTTGCGTCGATATATTATTTAAGACAGCTATTTGAATTATTTTGATGTTATTTTTTAAATTTTCAATAAAATAAGTGCACAAGTCGCTACGCCAGGGGAAGACGTAATAGTATTTTACCTTACCCTAGAGTCCCTAGACCGTAAAATGGCATTTAAGTTATGTGAAGAGAAATTGCCACTATCTGTAGCCCTATAATGCTATGTTTTGCTAAGCAATAAATAAATGATAAGTATAATGTGTTAACCGGGGCCAGGGTTGGTCTCAGATGGCACAATTTGACCTACATCGCAATATGTCTACTGCGTATTACGCCTAAAACTGAATACGACTTGAACGCAACACACCCTAAACGCAAACTGACGAAGACGCATTTTGCCTAATTTTGTGTTTTGTTTTTGCAAGGCAGCCTAAATAAAATTATTTAATACGTAGGTAATTCAATTACACGACATCTACTATTGAATGACAAGATATGCCAATGTTATCCAAACTCTGAAAACAGCTCACCCCTACCGAGCTCTGGGTATAGAGCTCTCCTTATGAAAACTTACTGGTGGTGCAGGGCAGACAAGGCCTCTTGCCTTGAATGCTGCCCCAATGATAGAATACCACGGCTCCTTATTAATCAATGTGCAGAATGTCATCTCGAACTCCACGAAACTGCGCCTGTACTCGTTGTGGAGATACTCGTAGAATACGTAATGTATCTGCAAAGGTTAATTACTGTCAAAAAGTGACAGGGTTTTGTAACATAGAATACTTAATAATATGAAATCGGCAATTATCAGAATACACTAGGGAAGTTATTTTTTTTAGGGTTCCGTACCCAAAAGGTGCCAACGGGATCCTATTACTAAGACTCCGCTGTCTGTCTATCCGTCTCTCACAGATATGTATCTTTTGAACTGTAATAGGTGGAGACTAAAAATTATATTAGACACACAATCTGTGTTTCTATTACCGCTATGATAACAAATAATAAAATTAAAGGGGTCCCCGAGAAACGTAAATTTCGGGTATTTTGCTTGACGGTGTCCCTTCGTGTGCAAATTCGACTTGCACTTGTTTATCTGGGGGCACGGCAGTGCACCCGCCAAGTCGAGCAAAACAAAGGCACGGCCGTACCATCCTTTCCTCGAAGCCATTCAGGCCTGTTTAAGCCTCCCGTAATATTTTACTGGCTAAAGCTAGAACCCTGAAATTTCAGGGATATATAGGGCACAATAAGACATATATATTCTTAATATCATTCAATTTGAACGTGTAGTTTAAGGTTTTTTGCATGACAAATTTCCTTAGTTTTGTCACTGATTCATTCACTGACTCACTGACACACTGACTGACTGATGATCATCATAATTCTAAGGTACTTCTAGCAGACCTACAAGCTCCGAATTTAAACGTAATTAGGTTTTAGTCTATCAAGTCCTTAAAAACGTAAATATGTTGTAATTTCAGTCACAACTGCACACATAAATCTTGTAATTCTATACAAATACATGTGATTACAAAGTTAGTTTTGCAGTTCAAATTGAAAAGAATGGATTGAAATGTAATAACAAAAAGAAATGAGATCCCATCAAAAACATTACATTTAAAAAGACGCAAGTTCGCAACGCAGTTCTCCTACAACAAAAAAGTTTTAAAATGTAAAATTAAACCAAGTCAATACTCGGTGGAAATCGAGTTCTGTTGATACAACTCGATTTCCACCTACTTGCCTATTATTAGATCTATAAAATGTGTTCCTCCACGGTTAAATTAATTATTATTAGACATAATTTTGTGGTTCTATACCGTTACGTTGTCTCCCACCCAAACGAGGATGGTTCCTTCCAAGTGAATATAGTAGGGGCTCCTTCTTCCGGTCCGTCGCACTTGAAGAGTTGTATTCACAAAATATTTTTCGTTAACATAATTCAACTCGGTTCGCTCTGGTATCACCTCCGTGCACTTCAAATGATAATAATATATAAGAAACAAGAAATAAAAAAATTATATAAATATCTCACTCTCTGGAACGGTCGAATCGCCCCTGTCTGGTTCCACCGGAAGACCAGCGCCAGCTCTGGAGTTGGTATTATGCTGAGGTGGGACCTTTTTGTGGCAGCAAGATTTTTATTTTCTTTGTGTTTTCTTGTATATTTTTTCTATTTTTTGTAACTTTCTGCTGTCATAAATAAATGTATATTCTTTCTTTCTTTCTTTCTTTCTATATATTAGGGCTCTTTTTTTTATTATATCCCCCGTTTTTTGATGTCCCTCGAAATATTTATTATATACAATAAGGATAAATTTTTCCTAATTTCAACGATACAGACACTTAACCTGTTTATTAAGCTAAGGATTTTAATAAATACTCGTATGTGAGATGTGCATAATGTATTTTTTTTAAGGCGGCAAATATAGCACATCTTTAAATGTCCCCCAGCAATATTGACCTATAAAAGTGGAATTTTAAAAATATTTACTAAGTTTTGTATTTTAATGGATTCACATAAACTCAACTGAGGATAAATGGGTCGTAACTATTCAACGGCACAACCGATTTTGATAAATGATACATCATTAGATTCGTCTTGATGGCGCAAGTGTCACTGGATATGAAGTCCACGGTCGGGTTTTTTTTAATAAAAATATTTTTACAATATTTGTGAATAAAATACTGGTGCATTTAAATAAAATACTGGTGCATTTTTTTTGTCTTACCATCACAAGTTGTAACACGTATATCATACAGAGCGTGAGGCTAAACCTTACAATAAACACACCCGTCATTTTTGTTGCACTGAACAGTTTCTAAAATATTTTCAGCAATCGCGATACTTTTAATAACAACTTTTGCGATTAGATGACCAGCCAAGCGCAACGTTTGTAGACAATACCCACCTCAAAAACGGTATATCCGGCCACGTTGAAAATAGTTTCCAATGTAAGACCTACGTAGGTTTGTTTTTCATATTTTTTTTAAATATTCAATTTATAAAAAATGCCTGTGACATACGGACAGAAGGACGGACGGACATGACGAAATTATAAGGGTTCCGTTTTTGCCATTTTGGCTACGGAACCCTACAAAATGGTTTTTACATCCCCAATCATTTTCAGAGTATGCAACATCACCCCACACCATAGAGTTGGAGCGAAAACAAATCACCCCAATTTACATAATAATAGTGGTTGACAAAAAAAAATGTTTTCCTCTTTTTAGGGTTCCGTAGCCAAAATGGCAAAAACGGAACCCTTATAGTTTCGTCATGTCCGTCCGTCTGTCTGTCTGTCCGTATGTCACAGGCATTTTACTCAAAAAGTACATGATGGATATTGATGAAATTTGGAATATGGGTGTCTTTTATGAGTCGCTACTTAGTTTGGTATATAAATAATTAAAATAAATATTTTTAGGGGGGGCACTCCATACAAATGTTAAAGACAGTTAATTTTTTTTTTCAGCAAATATCACCGTAAGGTACATAGTTCGACAGCTCTTTAAAAAACACTATAAGGTTCCTAAGTAATGTTTTTGATTAAGTGAATGTATTTGGAAATAATCGCTCCGAAAGTTGTATAAATTGTGTCTCCTTCCCTCTATTTTCTAAACCGTGCGTCCGAAAAATATGATAAAAATCACGAAGGTAACGCTTAGTTAATACTTTCAACGAAAATTATTTTCAACAAGATCGAATGTACCGTTTTTGAGTTATTGCCGAAAAACTGCGCTTCTCAACAAAAGGACGTAATTGCTATGAAGATACGCTCTTTTGTTGTTGTCCTTTTTTTACATCGTATTTTGTACCTTATAGTTGCGGCTATGGAACCCTACACTGAGCATGGTCCGACATGCTCTTGGCCAGTTATTTATTATTAGTATTAAAAGCTTTCATTTAACTTGCAATGTATCTATGTTTGTATTGTTTGTTCGGGTGGAATCTTGCAACTCGATATTTAAGCCAATGTCTTCAATCGATTGAGCTGAAACTTTGCAAGATTATGTATGTCCTGATGATGGAGCCGGATGGTAGCCATAGGATCAACTAAATTATTTTAAACAACTGCTAGCTCTTACAGCTGTTGCAACTACCGGACTTCGTGCCTCGGCAGAACCTCAGCACCACGGGAGGTGGTCAACGGCGTGCAACGGTACTCGAACCAAAGTGGGGAGTGTAGAAATATATAATAGTACATTACACAACTAGGGTGGTAATACAAGTAAAGGCCGAGATCGCAGAAGTTTGCGGCCCGAGCTGCAAGCGAGGGACGTAAATATGCGATCGAGGGCTTTCTTTATTACCTCCCGTGTTGTGTACATAATTTTATGTGTACACTTGGCCAGAAAGTGGATTTTTTCGTACGCGTAGCGTGCGGTAAAAGCCACTTTATGGTCAGTTGTAACATAATAGTATTTTATGCAACAGTTGTATAAGAAGGTTCAAAGAATGCGAATTGCGTGAGTTGCGATACGAGCCGCGAATGCGGCGAGTTGTAAATAAGCTCAGAAAATAAGCTCAGAAACAAGTCTCAGGTCTCTCGTCGTTGTAAATAAGCTCAGAAACAAGTCTCAGGCTAAAGGCAATGATAAGCTAATTCTTAACACAGACAAGCTCGTAGAAGATCCACAGGAGCAAGCAAACATTTTTTCCAATGTATTTGATCATGGTAGTAGCAATGTTACAAGTGATGTTGATCTTGCCTTGAAAATTTTAGAAGGAAACACAATAAGGGTTGATCAATCAATGGTTTGCAATACTGTAACGCCGCGAGAAGTCTTACTAATCATAAATAGAATGGAACCCAAAACATCGTCGGGGCATAACGGCATACCCATAACAATTATTAAAGATAATGTTGAACTGTTATCGGAACCACTTGCGCACTTCTTTAATCAGTGTTTCGAGGAGGGCATGTTCCCAGATCAGTTAAAAATTGCCAAAGTATTGCCGATACACAAAAAGGGAACTCGAAGCGATCCGCTGAATTATAGACCGATATCCCTTTTACCAACGATATCCAAGATATTTGAGAAGATCTTAAAGTCCAGACTTCTGAGACATCTTATTGCTCATGATGTCCTAAATAGAAGGCAATTTGGGTATCAAAAAAGCATCGGAACAAAAGAAGCCATAGACATTTTAATTCATGATGTGGTTACTGTTCGGTGCACATGCACCAAACATGTGACACGGGCCGCGACGACCTACTTACGCCATATCGGCAATTCAATGCATATTTCGGAGCCGCCGCGACCGGGTGCATTCAACTAACATTTTTAACATTTTTGTAACATTATTACTTTAACCTGTGTTTTATAAATAAACATATTGAAAACTTAATTCCGGACTTCTTAACAAATCACTCTCACACACTCGCACCCCCAACATTTTGGTCCTTCGAACAAAGTACCTCGCGCGTCGGTACTGGCCTAAGTGTTGACGGGGGAGGTGCATGAACTAGAAGAACATTTGGGTAGTGCAGTGTGCAGTAGTAGTGGACTTAACAGTGGTAGCAGAGGTGGAACAGCAGAGGTGAACTTTCATCAGTTCGGGGTCAGGTGATTTCAACGACAGGAGACATTCAAGTAAGATCTTTCCATATTTTATAACACTAACATCGAGATGTCTGATTCCGTACAAGAAAGTCAGTACTTGATAAAGGAGGAAATTAAGTCAAGTTTAACAAACTTTAAAAAAGATGGAGCGGAGAGAAAGGCTAATGAAGAGTATCTACGCAGGAAATTAAACAAGTTAGAAGAGTTATGGAAAGAATTTCTATTCAATCATGAAAGGCTGTGTATGGAGGCAAGCCAAACAGATACCTATTTTACAGAGAAACATTACGAAGCGACGAAGGAAATGTATGGTGTTCTGAAGCAATTAATTCATGAAGAGTATCGCAAAATCAAAGGAAGCGCACCGACTTTGATGAGATCTGAACGAAAAGGAGATAAATCACAGGCGGGCTCGAACATGGACGGACAAGGGTCGTCAAAACCACAAGAGGAGGGAGTGGGTCCACGCAACCACGCACAGGGGCCACTTGATTCATCCAGACAAACAAATGAACTAACATCAAAGCAACATTATATCGAACAAGCGGGGCAAGGGACGTACAAAAGTCAAGGAGTCCATAGTCGCATAGATGAGGCACTTCGCAAGCAAGAGGCGAACTTTAGAGCATTTCAGAGAACAGTGAGTAACATTAACATAGAGACGCTCTCTGCTAAATAGGAGTATGAAGACGCATTGAAAGCATTGAACACCAGATGGGCAGCGATCGATACGCTCCACTTAGAGATCGATAGCGAGTTGAATGGCGAAAATTTAACATATGAGGACAGTTTTGCGAGGTATGAGGCTCAATACAACATTTTGAAGAAAAATATTAACAAACAGATGTGGTCAGTATCGCATAGGGAAAAAACTACCCCTACTCTAGAGATTCCGATCTTCAACGGAAATTACAATTTATGGGTCTCATTCAAGGACTTATTCTCCGAGGCTATTCACACTAACCCTACATTATCGAATGCGCAAAAGATGCAGTTTTTAAAATCCAAACTCAGAGGCGAAGCCGAGAGGCTTATTCAACATTTGCCCATTACATCCGAAAACTACTTAACTTGCTGGGAAATCCTCAATCATCGCTATGATAACAAAAGGATGATATTTACGTCACACATGAACATCTTATTTAGCCTACCAAACATACAACAAAATTCCATGTCTCAAATTAAAAAGATGCATGATGTCTCGATGGAAACTTTGAATGCTATAAAAAATCTGGGGTTAGATATTTCAACCTGGGATCCGCTTTTAGTACACATATTGTGTCAAAAGTTAGATACAGATACCTATACCGATTATTTGGAATCACTCAAAAACACCAGAGAGATGCCGAAACTACAAGAGCTTCTAGACTTCTTGGAAACCAAATTTACAACCCTAGAAACATCAGCTCGTCGCCGTCAAGAGGGACAGCAAAAATCTAACACGCAACAATCAACAAATATTCAGCAACATAACTCAAATTATCGTAAATCGGTTAATGCATTCAACAATTATAAAAACAACGGAAATTTCCCAATAGCTAAAACATATCATGTATCGGGTTTCAAGTGCCCACTATGCAAAGGCGACCACGGAATCTACAATTGCAAGTTTTTTCTACAGATGCCGAATGACAAAAAATTAAATACAGTAAATAGATTATCGCTATGCGCAAATTGCTTATTTTCGCATAATGGAAAAGCATGCAACTCCACAAAAAAGTGTCGCAATTGCCAAGCGCCGCACAATACTATTTTACATGAAGCATTAAGTAAGTCAACGACCGCACCTATGACGTCACACAGTAAGGAACATGTAGGTAACACGACGCACGTGGCGCAGCCTCAAGACAAACATTGCGAGATTTTACTAGCTACCGCCCAGGTAAAAGTACTGGGAGCTGACGGAACATACTATAACATGCGAGTCCTAGTAGACCAGGGGTCTCAGATTTCACTGATATCGGAACAAGCCGCCCAAACATTAAGGATCAAGAGAGAAAGATGCCGAGGAATGATTTTTGGAATAGGTCAACAAGAAAACAACTGCAAGGGAAAAATTAACATAACATGCAAGTCTATTTACAACGATTACAAATTCAATGCAGAAGTAGTAATCATGAACAACTTAATTAAAAATCTTCCAAATAAAACATTTAACAAGCCATCATGGTCCAACATTCAAAACATTGACTTGGCCGATCCAGAGTTCTACATAAGCAGGCCGGTCGACTTGCTATTAGGAGCTGACGTCTTTCAAAACATTATTATGAACGGAATTATACAAAGTGAGGATATCTCTCAACCCTTAGCGCAACAAACAAGATTGGGTTGGGTGCTTTCTGGAAACGCAAAAACATTTCATTGTAACGTAGTAATAGATAACCTTGAAAGCTTACAACAATTTTGGGAAGTTGAAGATATAACAGAAGAAGAAAACTTATCATCGGAAGAGATACAATGTGTCAAATATTATCACGAAACAACTATGCGTAATCAAGACGGGAGGTATACAGTGCGACTACCAATGAAACCGAATTTTGAGGAAAAACTAGGAGCATCAAAACAAAAAGCTTTAGCCCAATTTCGCAACTTGGAACATAAATTTGAAAAACAGCCTAAGTTAGCATCCGACTACAAAACATTTATGAATGAATATGTCGACCTAAAACATATGACGCTAGCAAAGGGTAACAAAACACTCGAATGTTATTTACCGCATCACGGTGTAGAAAGAGCAGAATCGTTGACGTCACGTTACCGTGTCGTTTTCAACGCGTCAGCGAAAAATTCGGAAGGGCACTCCTTAAATGACCTTATGTACAAGGGTCCAAATTTGCAACAAGATTTACAATTTTTACTACTAAAATGGAGACAGTACCAATACGCCTACACATCAGATATTGAGAAAATGTACCGACAGATCAGGATACATGACGAAGACGCAACATTGCAAAGGATAATCTGGCGTGAATCTCCAGAACAACCGATTCAAACATTTGAGCTAAGAACAGTTACGTACGGAACAAAGGCTGCGCCATTCCTGGCAATGATGACGCTCAAGCAATTGGCTGAAGATGAACAGGAAAAGTTTCCGGAAGCATCAAAGGTGCTGCGAGATTCCTTTTATATGGACGATTTGGTCCATGGCGCGTACTCCATAGAACAAGGAAGAAAAATGATAAGAGACCTCGATCTTTTATTGAAGGCAGGAGGGTTCCGTCTTCGAAAATGGTCAGCCAACAATTTAGAATTATTACAAGATATAACAGAAGAAAAGGACAACAGTAGCGTCATTTTTAACCTCAAGTCGGAAGGGGTACCTAAAACTCTTGGAATTCGTTGGAATCAAAATGAAGACATATTTACTTTCAAGTACGAAGTAACAAAACACACAAAATTAACAAAAAGGACGCTTTTATCTGAAATTTCGAAACTGTTTGACCCTCTAGGATGAGTAGCGCCAGTAGTAGCAAAATTGAAGTTATTATTTCAATCCGTGTGGAAATCGGACATTCCGTGGGATCACGAAGTTCCCGAAAACATTTACAAAGAGTGGACAAAGGCACAAGCAGACCTAAGCAGGATAAACGAATACGAAATTCCGAGGTGGTTTAATTGCAGTGAACATGACGTCATCGAGCTTCATGGTTTCTGTGACTCATCTCTGGCTGCTTTCGGGTGTGTTATATACGCACGCATTAAAAACCAGAACAAAGTGGTGCTAGTTGCAGCCAAAACAAAACTCGTGCCTTTAAAAACAAAAATAACATTGCCGAAGTTGGAATTAAACGGAGCCCATTTACTAGCGAAACTTATGAACAAAGTGAAACAAGCATTAAATCAACACGAACTCCACACATACGGCTGGACCGACTCTAAAGTGGTCTTGGGATGGCTACAGGGCGAGCCCGACCGTTGGAGACCCTTTGTAGCAAACAGAGTAAAACAAGTCACTGAAATCATGCCCGCAGATCAGTGGCGTTATGTAAAAACAAACGAGAATCCAGCAGACGCCGCGAGTCGAGGCTTGTATATGTCACAATTGCTAATTGAACAATCGTTATGGAAAACGGGGCCGGCTTGGTTATCTACATTCCAGTCGGAAAACATTCAGCCCGAAACATTTACAACAGAACAAGAAAAGAAAACATTCCAATCCAATATTGTGCAACATTCCAACACTGACGAAAACATAATCGAACATGTATTACAAAAATATAGCTCATTCGATAAAATAATACGCATACTAGCATGGATACAAAGAGCATTGACACCTAAACAAAAACAACGCCCGAGCTATCTCACATTACATGAGCTACGTAAAGCTAAATTAACAATAATTAAATATGTACAACAACGTGATTTTAGCGAGGAATTAGATCACTTGCGCAAGCACGAAGGTGTGAAGTCGCAAAGTAAATTAAAAGACTTACGACCATTCGTCGATCAACAACAAGTCTTAAGAGTGCACGGGCGACTTAACCAAGCTTTTTTAAACGAAGAGATGAAACATCCGAAGATTATTCCAAAACATTCCCGCCTGGCCACCCTACTGATTGACCGAGCACATAGATTAACATTACATGGAGGTGCCACGCTAACATTGGCAGCCCGGAGACAAGAATATTGGATAACTGGTGTATACGATACGGTGAAAAAAGAACTCAGAAAATGTGTAACTTGCCGCAAACAGGAGGGCAGGAAACAACATCAACTTATGGGGGATTTACCCGCCGCTCGATGCAATCTGGCCAAGCCTTTTTACCATACGGGGCTTGACTATACCGGATTTGTAGATATCAAAGCTAACAAAGGAAGAGGAGCAAGAACAATTAAAGGATATGTAGCAATCTTTGTCTGCATGGTGACTAAGGCGGTGCACCTGGAATTAGTCACTGACATGACGAGTTCAGCCTTTTTGGCGGCACTAAGGAGGATGGCATCGAGAAGAGGAGCCCCATGCCATATTTACTCAGATAATGGGTCAAATTTCGTGAAAGCAAACAGGGTACTGCAAGAGGAACATCAACATCTGCACCGCATCATAGACAGCAACTTTCTGACAGAAGTAACTGAAATGAACATTGAATGGCACTTCAATGCCCCCGCTAACCCCAGCGCAGGAGGGCTTTGGGAAAGGGCTTGTAGATCCCTTAAGCACCATCTTAAACGTGTGGTTGGAGAGCAGAAGCTAACGTACGAAGAGTACTACACCATCTTGGCACAAATCGAAGCGTGCCTTAACTCCCGTCCGTTGTGCCCGTTAAGCAACGACGTAGATAATCTTGATTTCTTAACTCCAGCCCACTTTTTATCTGCAGGAAGACCAGGAGTAACAATCATAGAAACCGAAGAAGATGCACGAACCCGTTGGCATCTAAGTCAGAAGTTGTTCCAGGACATTTGGAAAAGGTGGAAAACGGAATACCTAACAAATCTAACAGCGAGAAAGAAGTGGCAAGTTCCTCAACAAAATATTGAGATCGGAAACATGGTGATAATCCACGAAGACAACCTTCCTCCCGGGAAATGGGCGATGGGTCGAGTGATGGACGTCCATCCTGGTAAAGACGATTACGTAAGAGTAGTAACTTTAAAAACAAAAAACGGCATTCTAAAAAGACCCGTGGTGAAGCTATCCCTTCTTCCCATCGAACAACAACATCAACCAAAACAAAAAGAAAAGAAACAATCGCATAACAACCACCAAAGACCCGGTTTCCTATCACTAGCAATGATGTTTATCTATTTCATGACCATACTTACTCAAGGAAACTGTTTAAAATCAACCCAGTTCAATGAAAACCAAGCGCTTTATTTCGATAAAATGGCCAACATGCAAATTATCCGAGATGAATGGAAAATAATAGCCTATTACAATTTGAACCCATACTGGGACGGAACGGTAGCATTCATGAAATATT
This sequence comes from Eudemis profundana, assembly GCA_947034925.1. Classification (NCBI taxonomy): domain Eukaryota; kingdom Metazoa; phylum Arthropoda; class Insecta; order Lepidoptera; family Tortricidae; genus Eudemis; species Eudemis profundana. The sequence continues at coordinate 3,205,430 of OX344808.1, forward strand.
ATCAACACTTAGACAACATATGTACGCAAATTAAACAAGTGTCTCATTGCGAAATCATTATGTTACAATTACGTCGTGGCTACGATGAGCTAGAACACCATAATAAACTTTTATTAAAACAACAATTCAAACAAGCACGTGGCCGAGGGAGGCGCGGCCTTATCGACGGTGTCGGGAATATCGCAAATAGCCTATTCGGAGTGCTCGATAGCCGTTTCGCCGAACAGTATCAACGAGACATTAGTCTAGTCAAAGAGAACGAAAAACATTTAGCGCAGTTATGGAAAAATCAAACATCTATTGTTGAAGCAGAGTATAACTTATTATAAAGAACAGAGGACACGATGCAAAAACAACACAAGATTATTAATCAACATTTAACACATTTAGAAACGAATAAATATACCCTACTAAAACGAGTCGAAGAAATTGATTTCACAGCGGAATTGACACTAACGGCAATGGCCGCGAATAACATACTGACCCATCTAAAAAGTATTCAAATTTCGCTCCTGGATACAATTACCGACATCTACAATGGGCACATAAACACAAACTTAATAAGTCCTCAACAACTCCAAAACGAACTAAGTATCATTGCTGGGCAATTAGATAAAGAACTTACCCTCCCTATCGATAACATTCAACTTGATTTACCGAATATTTATCGCTTGCTACGGATCAAGTGCACTATGACAAAATTATACCTCCTTTTGGAAATAAGAGTACCTTTGATCAGTCGAGACAGTTATGATCTATACAACATTCAACCAATACCGCATCAAGTTGCCAGAAACATGCTCATGGTGATACCAATTGAGACCCATATTGCAATGAACCTTCACAAAGACGTTTACTTGCCGGTGACTGCGAGTGAGTTAGACCACTGCATGTCACGTGACTCTTCAACATATTTATGCCAATTAAACACTCCTATCTACAAATTGAAAACAGACCATGACTTATGCGTGAGAGAAATCAACACCGTGGAGAGTTGCAAAACAAACACTGTTGCATGCCAAAATAAATGGATACGTCTGTCTAATATAAATCAATACCTTTCGTTTTGCTGTGGCACCTGCAACTTACGAGCTTTGTGCAAAGATCAGGTTACAGCACATCAGCTGGAGGGCGCGAACATTGTTAACATTCCTGAAAACTGCCTCATAAAAATGGACAACTTGACTGTGTACACCCACAAAAGAATAGAAAGTACTGTCAGCATAACACCAGAAATTGAAGTCCCTAACATAGCCCCAATAAATAATGTAATAAACATAACAATCCAAAAAGTCGAAGTGGAAAGTTCTACGCAGGACAACAAAAACATGTTGGATAGTATCGAACAAAAAATTAAGATTATGAAACAAGAGGAACCTCTAACAGCTCTAACTGATGGAGTTTCTGCGCATGATATACACCATTATACACTGATATACGGCATGATGCTGGTGGGGATGATAGCAGCATCAATATTTGTTTGGAGACGTCTCCGGCGTCCGCAACAAACAGCATCACCGAGCGGCGAAGGGCAAGCTACGGAGAACGCTGGCGGGGAGGCAGTTCCTCAGCCCACCCCCCGCAACAACAACAACAACAATGAACAAGATAGTGCGCGAGTGCAAACAACCGAGTGCAATATCAGTGAGCGTTATACAGAACGGGGTGCGACCCCAGTGCTAAGAAAAATTGCGTTTAGTGGTGACTCTGTATAAACGTTACTAGTTTATTATTAGATTAAGTTTTTAACCATTTATATTTGTTTTGTATACTTTCTTATCTTTTGCCCCCGGCAAGATGTTCGGTGCACATGCACCAAACATGTGACACGGGCCGCGACGACCTACTTACGCCATATCGGCGATTCAATGCATATTTCGGAGCCGCAGCGACCGGGTGCATTCAACTAACATTTTTAACATTTTTGTAACATTATTACTTTAACCTGTGTTTTATAAATAAACATATTGAAAACTTAATTCCGGACTTCTTAACAAATCACTCTCACACACTCGCACCCCCAACAGTTACTCAATTGAATGATAGACAGAAGGTCGCCGGAATCTTCTTGGATCACAGTGCAGCTTTCGATACCGTAGACCACAATATATTATTAAAGAAGCTCGAGCATTACGGGATTAGAGACAATATTTATCAAATATTTAAATCGTATTTGACAAATAGGAAGCAATTTGTCGAATTAAGATCAGTTATGGGTGACACCGAAAAGGTGGTCAGGTCGAAGATCGTAACAATCAGTCGGGGAGTTCCTCAGGGCTCGATACTTGGCCCACTATTCTTTTTACTGTTCGTAAATGACCTGATTCCCTATATAGAAAATACTGTTCCGAGAACTAAGCTGGTCTGTTTCGCGGACGATACAAACGCTGTTGTTACGGCTGATAATATTGCTCAACTAAACGACCGAGAAAAAACTTAGCGACTTGTAATACGTGGTTCACAGCTAATAATTTAAAACTGAACTCCAAAAAGACTAATATAATTTTTTTCTCTAGTACATCGAAACACTCAGATACCTTAAGCATTCGTTTAAAAGGAAATGAAATTGTACAAACTGATGTCGTTAAATTTTTAGGAGTGCATATTGATGCTTTCCTTAACTGGAAGCAGGAATTACAGGCCCTAACAAATTCCATAAGCTCTGCCTGCTATGCTCTTCGCTGCCTGCGGGATTTAATTCATACTGCACAGCTAAAAGCGGTTTATCATGCACTCGTAGAGTCTAAGCTGCGTTATAGCATCAAACTATGGGGCAACAGTTATCAGTACAACATCGATGCTGCATTCCGACTCCAAAAAAGGGCTATAAGGATAATTGTTCGCATACCGCAGAGAGAGTCTTGCAGGGATCACTTCATCAATCTTAGCATCCTTACGGTGCCGTCTCTGTATATTCTTATAGTACTAACAGACTTAATTAAGCATTTAAACAAGTATGAGAGCTTAACGGAAAGGGAAATAAGGCTGTTAACAAGACGTAAGGATATTAAATGCAATATTGTCCCTCGGCTAAACATTATGAAGCACGCCGCGAGTTATCAGGCTGTATTTCTGTTTAACAAGCTGCCAACGGAGTTCAAGTCCATCACAAATAACAAAATATTTAATGCAAGACTCAAGCAGTATCTTTTGGAAAAATCATATTATTCTGTAGCTGATTTCATAGCAGACACTTAAAATCTGTTAATTTGTGGTGCTTGTTGACATCTCAATTATATGTATTAGTTTTAAATATGGCTGACATTCATAATTCAATAATCATTATTAACTATAATTTACGATTAAATTTTTTTATTATAATTATCTTTTTGACATAGGTTTATTGGAATGTCTATTTATGTAAATTATAATGATGATTGTTTAATTTGATGTTGCTTAGTACGAGTAATAATGTTGTCCCCAGGATGTAAATTATTATTATTTTAATTGATTATGTGCTTATGTTCAACACAATAATTATTGTACTGAATAAATGAAATGAAATGAAATGTATCGCAAATAGAGACGCAATGAGCGTTTTTTGACTTAATTATACAACGTTGCATACAATACTTTTTCTACGACTAGATTTTTTAAAATATAAAATACAAACAAGGCATAACCTGCAAACAAGGCAAATATGAAGTTTGACTTACAGTATGTGTCTATGGTAAACTTTTTTTTTTTAATTTTAAATTGACACGCAGTGAATATATTAAAAATACTTTTTTTATGTTGGCATCAATGAATTTAGTTCGGAAAGTTTTGTTTTTCTTAAAAGCCGTAGAAATTTAATTGTTTGTTAAGTTGGTAGTTGTGCATTTTTATTGTAAAGTTAGAATTGAGCGCCTAATCCTTGGCCTAAGTTTAACCTAGATTTAGAAGTCTTTGACTGCTAGCAATAACGTAAAGTGACTATAACGACACTAGTGCTGTTATGGGGAATAGAGTATAGACTTCTCTGAACTCATATTATGTATGTTCTTATATTAGTGTTCGTGACCAAGTAAAAGACAGATAACAGTACAGGAGTAGAAAAAAAGTATTAATGATCTCCACGCTAGGTTGCATTAGCATTTAACCGGTTTTTATCCATTGACCCCAAACATAATTTTTATTACTTACTAGCATTTACACGCGGCTTCGCCTACGTTACTCCAAAGGAATCTTTACCGGGACATAAAGTCCAAATATCTAAACATCCAAACATCTTCACTAACTTTCACGTTTATAGGTAATATTGGTGTGATTAGTAGGATAGAATAGGAAGACAAATAAAAAAAAGTGAATGTTTCAAATAATTATTTAAATAAAATAAACTAAGATGCACGCAGTCACCCGTCTTCGAATTACTTTGAATTCCTTTTTCGTTAAAATTACTTCGCAGCTTGTAAGGACATTACAAATACGTGGGGCGCTAAGAAGATTTAAGCACAAAACCTCCAAAATGGCGTACGTAATATCATAATTGTCGGGTCCATATCAACCACACAGAATTTTAAATTCTTTATTATTTATTACACATACCATTTATACCATTACAGCATAGCCAAAGTGGTACAAACTTAAATATATCTAAATAATCTAAAACTACTACACTCATTGAATCGTCCTTGCAGGCATCTCACGCTCCGCTACTTTCTTGCACTCAATCATCAGTCGTCCAATCGAACTTGCGAACAGATCACACTGAGGTTGTGCTGCGAGCATGGAGTTCTTAGTATATTATTTTCAAAAATATGCCCGGGCGATTGTTACTAGAAGGCAAGCCGCCATAACTTTAATCAAATTAGACTCAGCCTCGGTACTGCCTCCCGGTTTCATAAATCGTTTACCTTGACTATCACCTATTTCAACAATGATTGCCTAAATGATAATGACGAGAAAAACGCAGTTTAAACGTTGAATATTCATTCGCCCGTACTTAACGGCTCCATTTAACAAAATGTTAATCATGTTCCTTTGTCTAACTAAAGTACCTTATACACCATATAAATTGTATAACTTTCGATATACAGAGACAAGTATAGCCAGCGTTAGCAGTGCGCTGTTATGTACCTGAAACATTCTTAGCTTTTGTATGGAGTGAGTACGTTTTAGAGAACATTTCCCATATAAAACTGAGAACGTTCTCGGGAATTCCCAAGAACGGCACTACTCTGGTTGGCATGGACCCGGCTACTACTGAAACCTGAGAGCAACTCATTTAGTTTAGTACGTGGAAATGTGTATTTGGTTTTCTTTCTACGCTATTAAATTTGTTCGCTCTAGCATTACTCAAAGTGAGTTTTATACAAGTTCTGCGAGCACTTGTTTGGTTCAGAATTCCATTATGAAAGGATCTATTAAAAAGAGGTAATTACACTTTAAATACACGTGGAGTTCAATTGGTAAAAAAAATAAGTATGATTGCGTTTTATTTATGTGGTAGTGACAGACGACATTTAAATACAGGAAGCGGTATAAATCTTGCGTTATATTAAAAGTTATCATGACAATCATCAAACGTTAATTTGTTTTTAATATTCTAAGGCTCCATTAGAAGACATGGTGCGCCGACCCCAAATGAATGGGACAATGACAAGGGCAAGCGAATGATGATGATTCCAAGGCTTGATTAATATACCGCATGACTAGCCTTTGGACATAGCCTGATATCCCCCGTAGAATTTCTCCTCAGGAATGCTATGATAAGCATATTTTTTAAATTAGGAACTTAGATAGAAATTTTAATTTTCTAATGATATTTTCATAAAATCCGCGATTTAAAAAAAAATAGGTTTTATGAGCGACATTACGACCATGGAAATAAAATAAGTATGGAAGCCTAACTGGGCTATTCTTCAGAAATATGTCTGCGACTCATTCATCTGTCTCCACACATTTAGTATGAAAAAGGGTCAGCAGAATGAGGTGATCGCAGACATATTTCTGAAGAAATGCCCAACTGCCTCTCAAAATCGACCCCACGAAATACGTACCAAAGGGGCTGAGTTAGCACTTAAGTAGTCTTGAAGAAAAAACTATAACATCAAATGAATTCTCATGTCAGTAGTTTACAAACCTACCAATCACATTTTTTGTCTTTTAAACGGTATGCAACCTTTTTGAAATAGCGTCTTCTCAAACTTAATATTATTATTTTGTCGTAAATGACGTTAGACTCAAACAAAGTAAACATGAAGTTTACATAAGACGTATTGATTTTAAAGAATTGGCGTTATGGGGCTAATTCCAACGATATTTTTGTTCGACGTTATAGTTCCATATATTATATTTCGATGATTTAGATTAAAACTTGTTGTGAACTTTACATTGTGTAATTAGCCTGAAAAGTATTAATCTTACTAGCGCCCTCTGTACCATTTTGTTTGAAAGGCTTAGCGCCTTAGCACCACTCTAAGACATGCGCGAACGCAATGTATCTATAATTATAATAAAATTGTGGTGTTTCCACATTAAGCTATGAGGATTCAAAATATTTCCAGTAAATATGATGATTCCTTAAAATAGTGCATTAACTTGTGCACAGCGATATCTCTCTCGCTGGCTTGTCACTGCTGTAATAGGAGTGCGGCCAGGGGACACTGCGTTCGCGCATGTCTTAGAGTGGTGCTAAGGCGCTAAGCCTTTCAAACAAAATGGTACAGAGGGCGCTAGTATCTCCGATACGAATGCATTCAAAACTTACGTGCGGTGACGTCATAAGCTAATTGGAGAAATTGGATAACTCGCTGTCCCAGAATGACAGAGGTGCGGGTTCAAATCCGGCATTAGCTGTAGTCGATCGTATTTGATTTTTCAATGCATTTGCTCAATGTATCTATAATTATAATAAAATTGTGGTGTTTCCACATTAAGCTATGAGGATTCAAAATATTTCCATTAAATAAGTGATTCCTTAAAATAGTGCATTAATAAATGGTATAGTATAACATTCAACGAGTAGAACAACGAATCACATAATCTCAATGTGTACAATCACTGGATAGAATAAGCGTTTGGTAGAATAACAATTAATACATTCACTTTCATAATAACAACGATTTATATAATGATTATTTATATGTATCTTTTAAAAACTGCACATTTGGTATACTTGTTATCAAATAGAAAAATAATTTTTCATCACACTTGCTCGAAAATGGTGTCATTACACGTAGGTCTTGTGGGCCGTAAATGACCTATTACGCCCTAGGGCGTAATGGTTTCCTTTTTAAATTTGAAACGCTGGTTCTGTTTTACTCTTATTTGTCATGTTTAAAGGAAACGCCAACTTACTTTTTTAAGTTTTATTACTGAAATATTTATTTAAAGAGAACTGTTATAGCAAATACATGTAAACACATATTTCTGTAACATTAATTAAATGTTTATATAGTGTAGTTTTTGCAAATATAAAATCAACCATTTTAAGTCTTTAACGTTATGGTTTCCGAACGTGTCTTGTCATTCGCATTGTCTATGGATATATGTGACTAACGTCACTGTCAGTTTTACAATTTTATTTAGGTTAAGTAAGGTTATTTTAGTCAGATTTCCTCACAAGTGTGATGAAAAACATTGTGTGTGCCACAGGCGGTAAAGGAATTACAAACTCGTGTTATTAAAGCCCTCGGCTTTGCCTCGGCCTTGTAACAATCACACGTTTGTAATTCCTTACTTACCGCCCTTGATACACAATGTACTATTGTGTTATGCAGTTCGTTTTTGTTGGTGGACGCAATTTAAACCGAACCTAACCTACTTTTTGATAGCAGTTCGTTTTTGCGGGGCATTTAAATGTTGTTCTACAGAGTGAGACGCAGCCTTTTGCACTCGATTGTACATAGGAGTGACCCATGAGTTCATAATTAAGAACTTAACAACAGCGCCGTCTATGTCCCTTGCATCGCACCACGTACATCGGTTGCAAATCAGTACTGCGACCTGCCCACCGAGTGGAAGCTACAGAACACTGTTAGAAAAAAACCGGTCAAGTGCGAGTCGGACTCGCGCACCGAGGGTTCCGTATAAACTCATAAGTAGACCTACGACTAACAGCAACCCTGCCTTCAACCCACTTTAGCCCTATTAAACCAGGAAAAATATTAACAGCGCGATGCAGCGTATGCTACAGCGACATCTATTGATACTAAATAGCGCGTAAATTTTACTTGTAATTTAAATATAAACGTTACTGTTTGTTATTGGCTGATTGAAATAATTGTTTGTCAACTAAGTTAGTTCTCATGTATCATTTTTCATGAAGGAATCATGTTTTGAAGCACACTTTATTTTAGATTTGTGTCCCTAGATGGCGCTAGTGGTATTTCATTTTTATGGTATTTACTAGTGTCAAATTTCCTAACATACTCCTATTATAGAGTTTTTAATAATTATTGTTACTTTATGTTTTTTTCCCGATTCCTGATGAGTGATCATTGTATTTAATAGATATTTTTTATGTAATCTTATATAAACCATCGCTTAGTTTTGCTACTCTCCGCTAGATGGCTCTCGTGGGGAGGGTAATATGTTAAGATTTTTGTAAATTTTTAAAAAAGTGTTCCAGTTAGGAAGAGAAAATATAACGGTCTTCATAATAATAATCCTAATAGGTAGATACATGAATAGTTCAAGAAAAACTGTATGGCGATTAGTTTAGTAGGAGCAAATAAGTATGTGTTATGATTTTTGCAAATTTCTCAAAAACGGTGCAAGTGAGGAAAACCGTTATATTTTTCCTGTAATATTTAGGACGACATTAATAATTGGTAATTATGACACATTTTTCTGATCAGTAACTTCGGAGATAATAGGGGGGGAATGGTATTTTTTTAAACTTTTTTCGCCATAAATCAAAAACTATTTATTTAAGAAAAAAAATAAAAACGGTTTTTTAATGTAAAAATTAAGCTCTTTCATTTGATACCCCACTCGATATATTAGCCCTACTTTCAATTTACAAAATCCCATTACGGAGCCCTTTAAAAAAAAAAGTAAAAAAGGTACAAGATTTTTTTTATGTCCAATAAGCTCGGGTTAGCTACTTTTAACACTATTCCAAATTTCAAATTGATAGCAGCAGTAGTTCCTGAGATATCTGGCTGTGACAGACGGACAGACAGACAGACAGACAGACAGAGTCGCACCATAAGGGTTCCTTTTTTACCATTTTGGTACGGAACCCTAAAAATTAAACAGATGAAAAAAGAGGTTCTGTAAGAAAGATAATATTTCGCTAATCTCGAGTACAGCTCACTTCATCTAGCAGCGAGTAGAAGTACTAACTTATTGCGCTAATCGCGAGTACAGCTCACTCCATCCAGCGGCAAGTAGAAGTACTAAAAATAAAAATTGACAAAAAAAAATTCGAAATTGCTGGATTAGCGTAATTTTTAGGGTTCCGTACCTCAAAACGAAAAATCGGAACTCTTATAAGATCACTTTGTTGTCTGTCCATCTGTCCGTCCATTTGTCTGTCTGTCAAGACCCATTATCTTAGCCGGGAAAAATTGGATTTGTTCTTTTGATTGTTCAAAACCAGTAAAAACTTTTTCCAAAATATGTAAGAAGAAGGTGGGTACTATGCTAGAACTCCGAAAGCGGAAGGCAACCGGTTATTTCATTCTGCTCAAGGTCGTATTATTTCAATATCCCTATGGTGGTGGTGGTGGTGGTGGTGGTATCCCTTGGCAGGCGGCTGAGATCATAAAACTCTTTGTGCTGGCAACACTGCTGACAGTTGAATCTGTGATGGATATGATGAATCTCTTGATATAAAATTTGGCGCTGGCAGCACAGGTTCCTCATTTTCGAACAGAGGCGGCAAACCTGGTTCAGGCGATGACATTCTAGGGTCTTGAAAAACAATCGAGTCTTCGGGTATAGGTATAGACTAACGTAGACCACAGATATAAGACCAAGATAACTGTCAAAATGCCCTGTAACGTGCATGAATGCTATGTGATGCACTGAGCAAAGAGCTAGTACGTGCATGCATCATATCGTGGGCACCAGTTTGAAAGCTCATACGTGAGTGCATCACATGTGAGGCACTCGGGAAAATAGGGAAATAGGAAAAACGGACCCCAGGAATAATGTTTTTATGCATAAAAAAATATATAGAGACTATATAAAATGTATTTACACAAAAACCAAAATGCACGTGAGGAGTCGATTTTTGGTTTCCAGTTACACAGGGAACGTGTTAAGTGACCCAATATTCCATAGATGGCGCTGGCGTCGAAATAGATCACGCTAACGGTTGTCTAACGTAGAAAATATAAGTAGGCTTAAGAATTTCAAGTATTATGTTGTTTAATCTCATAATCTACTAGATGGCGTTGGCATCGAATTAGATCACGCTAACGTTTGTCTAACTCAGAATACATAAATAGCTTAAGTGATTTTTGCTTTATATCGACTCTCATCTAGCGACTATGCATGAGTACCAGTGAAGTCTTGGTAACCCAGACTTAACTCGGAGCCATACTGAGAAGCCTTAGGGTATTAGGTAGCTAGATAGTTTATCGTAAATTCAGCGCCCCAGTAAGAGTACCGACTAATTGGCTTTGGTAGCCCAAGTCAGTAGTTCGGAGCTCTACTTGGTAGCTGTTATTTGTAACGTAGGTTAGGTTTTGGTCGTAATAAAGTCTCGAAGTTCCGTTTTTCGCTCGTTTCTCTCCACGTCCGAGATCCCACCGTTACAGTTCTCGATTCGTAAAAAAAAATGTTTTTATTTTTTTATATTTACGTTTCCCGCTTACTCGACGACGGCTGGACTGATTTGGGAAAATCTTTCTTTCTCACTCTCCCAGGTGGTCACATTGGCAACATATCAGGATCTAACCATGGGATGTTGGAGAGAGGGATCTCTTCAATTATTGTTGCCGATAGCTATAGCGATTTGGGTATCTATTTAAGTAACATTTGAATTAAATAAAAAAAATAAAAAATAAAAGAGTAATTTTTTTTTTATATATAACCTGCGCGGTGTCCCACTGCTGGGCAAAGGCCTCTCCCTTTGATTTCCACAACTCCCTATTTGATGCCTCCCCAGGCTAGTCGCTAAGGAATGCGTCCAAGTCATCGCGCCATCTCCGTCTAGGCCTGCCCCGCCTGCGTCGCCCGTCTTGCGGCACCCACTTGGTGGCTATATTAGCCCACCTCTCCGGGTGCATGCGGCAGACGTGGCCAGCCCAATCCCACTTGAGCTTGGCGGCCTTAGCTCCAACATCGGTTATGCGTCTTTTGGAACGCAGGGTGGTGTTCCGGACGCGATCCGTCCTATTAACACCTAAGATGCTGCGCTCCAAAGAGTAATTTAAGAAATAATAATTAAAAAGCTAAAAAAGGGAGAAATAAAAGTTTATATTTTTTGAGGTCACTCATGTAAAGATTTCTTTTAAAATAAGGCTGGCACCGACCTGCAGGCGAAGATAGCAATAGTTGGGTTTTCGGCCGGTACCTTCACGAAACAACATCTCCGATGGACCGTCATGCAAATGGAATAAATAATTACATTTGTGTCGATACTTATATTAAAATTGCCTATGTCACATTAATCGATTAGGTTTTTCATTAGGATGGTAAAAAACGATTTAGATACATTTACATAGATGCCTTTATTTTATAATTATATATATGTAATCGCTGGTCCCTAGTAAAAAAGTCGGATCTGCAAAATGGCGACTTTACAGGAGGAGCAATCAAAGTTTGCCAAACACGTTTATGTGTATAGATTTGTCAAATTATGGAATATATAGCCTGTCTAGGTGTCCCACTGCTGGGCAAAGGCCTCCCCTCTATTCCGCCAGTCGTCCCTATCCTTGCGAAATGTGTCCAAGTCGTCCCGCCATCTCCTTTTCGGTTTCACTGAAGCGCAAACTTGTTGACATGTGCATCCTGCCTATTCTAACCTACGGCGCCTAAACTTGGTCTCACACCGAAGCTGAAAAGTCTAGACCCAAGGTTTGCCAACGAGCAATGGAGCGCAGTATACTGGATGTTCGAAGAACTGATCGCATCAGAAACACCGACCTGCGCTCCAGAACTGGAATCAAGGATGTGGGAGCGAAGGCTGCCAAACTCAAGTGGGATTGGGCAGGGCATGTGTGCCGAATGCATCCGGAACGATGGGCTAAGGCAACTACTGAATGGATCCCACAAGACGGCTACCGGAGTAGAGGCAGACCGAAAAGGAGAAATTATGGAATATTGTTATGAAATTTGAAGTGAGTGACTATTTTTCATTACTCTTTACAACTGCATAATCAAAAATATAAATAAGTTCTTAAAAGTGCCAAAAAACGAACATGTCACATTTTTAAGCGGAGTTGGATATAAACCAACTGTCGGAAGTGTCTCATACGACTTTATTTTCTGGACATGAGCTACTGTCGTTTGTCGGATGTGTCACTTAGAACATTAATATTTTTATTTTTGTCTCAAGTGTCACTTAAGACATTCATATTTGGAATATAATGATGACGATGAGATAGTTATGACAATTGAATAGCTTTTATAAGAACGTGAATTTAATGAAATAATAAGGCAATGTTATTCATGAAATACTTTTTATTATCCTGTAATAAAAACAAATAGATAACACAACTGGAATGGCACAAACACACACTTTGTTGAACAGTAGTTACCATAAAATAACATTAAACTTAAAACAACTTTACTTTTCAAAGTTTACTCTTGCAACATATAAAAAGCTATGTCAGTTCCGTAAAAAAATGTCGGATATATTAGTTACAACTTAAGCCGATATGTTATTCGCGTAAAAAAAAGTCGCATATGCCAGTTACAAAAAAGCCAAGATTTCATTTGCATATAAAAATGTCGAATGTGTTACTTACGATAATAGCACTTAAGTTGCTTCCACAAAAAAAAGTCGGATGTGGTACATCCAACTTAAAAGAATATTGTGAAGACAATTAAAACTGCCGTAACTACCACATTCGACATTATTGCACGGACCACCAAACTTGCTTATATAAATAAAACCGTATATACCGTTTTAAATGTATCAAAATAAAAATCATAGAACTTATAAATGAAATAAAGCGGCCGTTCCTCCGTACAACATAGCGGTAACTGCCACATCCGACCGCGTCGCTTCCCCCCTCGCCCCGTAAACACTGTCGCAACGCAACATATGACGTTATTAATTGGACCTTGTACAAGATCCGACATTTTTAAATTGAATATCTCAGAAAATTACGTAAAAAGTATAAATTTTAATTGTAATAATAAAAATATAGTGTTTTTTATTGACTGTGACGCAATAAAACAAAAACCGGTCAAGTGCGAGTTGGACTCGCGCACCGAGGGTTCCGTATAAACTCATAAGTAGACCAACCTTACGACTAACAGCAACCCTGCCTTAAACCCACTTTAGCCCTATTAAACCAGGAAAAATCTTAACAGCGCGATGCAGCGTATGCTACAGCGACATCTATTGATACTAAATAGCGCGTAAATTTTACTTGTAATTTAAATTTAAACGTTACTTTTTGTTATTGGCTGATTGAAATAATTGTTTGTCAACTAAGTTCGTTCTCATGTATCATTTTTTCATGAAGGAATCATGTTTTGAAGGACACTTTATTTTAGATTTGTGTCCCTAGATGGCGCTAGTGGTATTTCATTTTTATGGTATTTACTAGTGTCAAATTTCCTAACATACTCCTATTATAGAGTTTTTAATAATTATTGTTACTTTATGTTTTTTTCCCGATTCCTGATGAGTGATCATTGTATTTAATAGACATTTTTTTTATGTAATCTGATATAAACCATCGCTTAGTTTTGCTACTCTCCGCTAGATGGCTCTCGTAGGGAGGGTACAAGTAATATGTTAAGATTTTTGTAAATTTTTAAGAAAGTATTCCAGTTAGGAAGAGAAAATATAACGGTCTTCCTAATAATAATAATAATCCTAATAAGTAGATACATGAATAGTTCAAAAAAAACTGTATGGCGATTAGTTTAGTAGGAGCAAATAAGTATGTGTTATGATTTTTGCAAATTTCTCAAAACGGTGCAAGTGAGGAAAACCGTTATATTTTTCCTGTAATATTTAGGACGACATTAATAATTGGTAATTATGACACATTTTTCTGATCAGTATCTTCGGAGATAATAGGGGGGGAATGGTATTTTTTTAAACTTTTTTCACCATAAATCAAAAACTGTTTATTTAAGAAAAAAAATAAAAACGGTGTTTTAATCTACAAATTAAGTTCTTTCATTTGATACCCAACTCGATATATTAGCCCTACTTTCAATTTTCAAAATCCCATTACGGAGCCCTTTAAAAAAAAAGTAAAAAAGGTACAAGATTTTTTTTATGTCCAATAAGCTCGGGTTAGCTACTTTTAAATTAAATAAATCTTTATTTCAGACGTTAAACATCCATATAATATTAGTAACAATTATTTTACGTTAGTATATTTTCCTAATTAACTACTTAAATCTAAATTGCGCTACAGCCTTTATTTGACTGACCCAGTACGCTAGAATGGGGCAGTCGTACCTGTTAGCAATGACACATAGGATGCTGTTAGGACTTCTTCTGAGTCTACTTAGTAACGAAACGATCTTCTTACGCATGAGCGCTTGAAAACCGTCCGTGCGGGCCTCCGCAAACATCAGCGATGCGCTACACCATCTGGGCAGTCCCAACAGCATCCTAAATGCATTATTGATTTTAACACTATTACAAATTTCAAACCGATAGCAGCAGTAGTTCCTGAGATATCTCGCTGTGACAGACGGACAGACAGACAGACAGAGTCGCACCATAAGGGTTCCTTTTTTACCATTTTGGTACGGAACCCTAAAAATTACGTTTTTGTAGATTCCACTTTTTTACTAGGGACCGGCGATATATTGTAACAGTTTAAATAACCCACCACCAATTATCAATAATGTATTTGTAGTTAAAATAAGTATACAAACAAACACTAAGACAACACAGATAATTATTAACAAAACCAAAAAAATGACGTCATTTAACATTTATTTTTGCATCAGTGATTTTATTTTTAAATAAAAGATAATCCTATTTTATATAAATATTTAAATTCAAATGTCAATTTTTAATCTTGTTACTTATTTTTAAACAAAAATCTTCTAAATTAAAGCCTGAAGTGGACTGCAAAACATAGTTACGTTTACTGATGTGCAAGTTGCGGAAAGGTTCCAAATTTTTTTTTGATATAACTTAAATAAATCTAATAAGACTTTTTAGATGTTTTTAAGTCATATAAAAAAAAATTGGAAACTTTCCGCAACTTGCACATTTGTAGTAGACATATTCAGGGTGAAATAAAATAATGACCAATTTTTTTAACGTATAACGTTTATAAAAGACGAACATGATCTCAAAATGGTTTTCCTTTACCTTACCAAGAATCGACCAATCCTAATTAGCTTGGACTTGCAATTTTGATATGTTGTTATAGATTTGTTGGTTATGTAATTAAATTTTTTGTAAGTAAATATACAAGTCAAAAACAAAGTTATAGTTATAGTAAAACCACAAAAAAATTAAAAAAGTAATCTAATAGGAACCATATTTGATCCATATCCATATTTGATATCCATATTGAATATCCATATTTGATAGGAAAACGAAGCGAAACAATATTTTTGCAGGGAAACGATTTTTTAAGTGTAAAATTGAACTGCAGGCCTTAGGCGTAAGAGTTAGGCGCCCAATCTTGACTAGTCATCATTGGTCTGAATTGGTATTTTTCATTTTCTTTGTTATGTTATGGCAAATCAAAAACCATTTCGAGGTTATGCCTTTCTGAATCTTGTCTAATAAATATTGTACATAACTCTTATAGTTATTAAAATGGGTTAATAAACACAAAAGATTGTTAATCCCTACTTTCATTGGCCTTGAATATTAATATAAAAAAATAAATAAATAAATATCGGGGGATAATATTACACAAATCAAGCTAGTCCCAAATAGTGATGTGCCGCGGGAATATTCCTTTGTTCCCGGGAATATTCCCCAAACAAGGGAACATTGAAAATAGTATTACAATAGAAATAAAATCCTCGTAGGAGTTAATTATACATTCTGGTATGCTGTTGGAGATATTATACTTCTTGAAAGAAACCTTATTTATTACTTTTTCCAGCGTGTTTGGAATAGTATCCTTTTTTCATTAAAATTCAACTAATTCTAAACGAACGTTGGTTGCAATGATGAATAACTCATCATCATTATCATCATTCGCCTCTTGTCATCTACTGCTGGACATATGCCTTCCCCAGTTCGAGCCAACGTACCCGGATGTTCATTTCTTTGCATCCAACCGCTTCCTGCTATTATCTTCGGGTCACCCGTCCACCTGGTGGTGGGTCAACGCACAGAGCAACTCATTCGCGGTGTTCACTCCAGAACTCATCGGCACCATCGGTCATCGACTCTGCGACAAATATGGCCTGTCCACTGCCAATTTAGCTGGCTTATCCTCAACGCTATGTTGGCGACTGGATGTCCGTCTGATATCCTAGTTCCGGATTTTGTCCTTTAGAGAAACTCCGAGGATACCCCTCTCCGTAGCTCGCTAAGCGACTTGAAACTTCTGGTCGAGGCCTTTCGTCTCGGCTCCATAATTGAAGACTGGAAGGACGCACTGATATGGACTTTTGACTTGAGATATTGGGGCAGTAGCGATTTGAAGATGTGGCGAAGCTTCTTATATACTACCCAGCCCAACTGTATTCTTCTGTCGGCTTCCTTGTCAAAGTGTTCCTACCTAATTGGATGATTGGGCTTAGATACTAGAAGTGTACTTCCGAACAACCTCGATGCTGACATTATCGTGCATAAGCAAGCACAACAAGCACTAAAATGGTCAAAAATGATAAGCATTCGCCAGAGGTTTTTCTAAAATGGTCAAAAAGTTATATACTATTCACCAAAAACCGTTTTTATGTTTTAAAAAAATGTTTATAAACCTTTTTCTAAAAATGTTTATAAACTTTATTAAAAATGGTCAAAAATGATAGGCATTTGCCAGTGGTTTTTTTTTTATTTTGTCAATTTTTTTAAAAAAAACAAGGTTTTTCTAAAATGGTCAAAAAATTATACGATTTTATGTTTAAAAAAAATATTTATAAACCTGATCCTAAAAAAGGTTTTAAACAATGACAAAGTGGTCTAAAATGATAGAAACCGCCAAAAAAATATCTTTTTGGAATAAAAATTAAAAATTTTTTTCTTTAATGGTCAAAAATGACAGGCCTTCGCCATAAAGTGTTTATTTTTGTATTTGACAAATTTAAAAAAAACAGGGTTTTTCTAAGATGTTCAAAAAGTTATACGATTTGCCGAAAACACGTTTTTATCTGTATTAAAAAAAAAATTAAAAAAGTCATACAAATGTATTTATTTCTATTTTCAATTTTTTTTTTATTCCAAATCTGTGGCCCCCATTTCCTTTCGTTCCAAATTTTTAACTTTCTACGATAATTTTGAAAATTTTGTTTACCATTATGCAGGCCGCATGCTTGTTTGCTACCGTCGTGGTATAAAAAAGAAATAAGCAAAAGTTGCTAGTAAATTTCCTATATACATGGGGAATATTCCCCCGGCCGATGGGAATATTCCCGGGAACATTGGGAATATTCCCGGTAACAATGGGAATATTCCCGAGCACAAAGGGAATTTGCGTTAATAATAGAAAATTTGATATACTTGTTTAACTAGTAGCAATATTGACGACCGCTTTAGCTTAGTTGGTAGTGACCCTGCCTATGAAGCAAGAGGTCCTGGGTTCGAATCCCGGTAAGGGCATTTGTTTGTGTGATGAGCACGAATATTTGTTCCTGAGTCATGGATGTTTTCTATGTATTTAAGTATTTGTATGTATGTATCTATTAAATGTATCGTCGTCTAGTATCCATAACACAAGCCTTATTGAGCTTACTATGGGACTGGTTCGATTTGTGTAAGATTGTCCCCTAATATTATTATTATTATTATTATTATTAATATAAACACATGGCAACGTAGGGAACGACATAAAATAAATGTTTTGTTCATACAAATTTTAAGTTCCCCTGTATTCCCCTCACGGGGAATATTCCCGCCTGGAGAATATTCCCGGGAACGGCACATCACTAGTCCCAAACCAAGTAACACTTGTACTGCGGGTACTAGACTACTATATTATACATACGCGTAAATCTTAACTTCAGGGTGGGAGGGACTATACCGACATACTTTAGCCATGAATTCCTGGTGGTGTGACGAGTAAATAATGTTATATCAACATGGGTCGAATATTGTCATTTTACATTAATAGTCTTATGGAACAAAATAAATCAGTAAATTAAGCCCCTCGTTATAAACATGTCCTTGGGCCAATATTCAGCGTTTTAACGGCGTTTTATTTTCGTCATTCTTGTCTCAGTATATATTGTTCAAATAAACGATGCCGAGAGTTAACTTTTTATGAAACCGAAAAACAATCCCTAGTTTAAGTCTGGTTTTATCAAAATTGTCACGATTTGTCCTTTCGTTATAGTAAATAATCGTCGGAGAACAATGATTGTCAAACCGCGCGGTCAAAACGCTCGGAGAATCGCCCCCTTACTGGCTGAAAAGTTATCATAAAGAAAAAAAAACTAAAATGGAAACGAAAGGTCAATTTTTTGGCCTCGTAGTCGCTTACCATCAAATACTGCGAAGGTTAATTCTTGTTTAGTTAAAGGATTTTAAAAAAATAGTAAAGGTATCTTAGTCACATTTATAAGGGCTTGTTACACACTTGGGATTTTTCATTTACAAAATAATGGATATCTCGGAAAGTAAGCGTTTTTCGACTATACATCACATAAATTTTTTTACTCCTAATAGTTGTTAGAATCTATAGTTAAAGTTTGTCGGTATAGTCCCTCCCACGCTGTATAAAAGTAAGTTTTTTTAAGAAGCCGAAGAAGAACTTATGATTTTAGATAATATTTTATTATTACACTTTACGTAGGTACATCTCGCTTGAATCGCATATACAAACGCCCTTTAGCTATAATTTCCTGTGTGGTGGTAAGCTTAGCGCACCCCTCCATCATTGCTCTTTCGAACGGTATGACGTAGGGAAAGTTGACAAATGACAGTGTTAGATTGTGCAGTTTGTAGACACCCTGAAAACAATAAAACCTTGTGAACGCTAAGGGTACGCGCAGACAGAGCGCGGTCTGGCGTTCCGAGTTCCGCGTTCAGAGTTCTGCGTTCTTTTGAATGTACCGAGTCCCTTACGATAATGCACACGGCAGGCGGTCAGACCGCGGCGGTCAAAGTGGAACGCCGCGTTCTAGAGTTCTTTTGCCGCCGAGACAGAGAACGCCGCGTTTACCACGATGTCTGAAGTTACAAATATAGAAAAACTGAATTGGTTAGAGAAAGGAGAATATTATATGATTTAAGTCTAGTACACTACAAAAATCTAAGTAATTCACGAAAAACACTACTGAATCCACCTTGTTGTTGTCGTGTTGTGTTAATTTAGGTGCACCCAAAATTTAATCGGCAGATGAACTTTCTAGCGACATTTTGCACGCACAAACAAAGACATGGACAAAATAGAACGTAAGAATTAGAACGCCTCTTGTGTGCGTTGGAACTCTTGATCGGTCAAATCGCAGAACTCTGAACGCAGAACTCGGAACGCCAGACCGCGCTCTGTCTGCGCGTACCCTAAGGGCTTCAAATAATGATGTTAGAAACGCAAAGCAGGTTGCAGATAAAGCGGTTCGATGCTCTTAATTGATTAAAATACCGACCAGTTATGTTGACAATTTGTGCACTTATCGCAATAGAAAAAAAACAATACCGGAAATAAGTACTATTAAAAATAAAAGAAAATTTAATAGTTGTATTTTTACGTCGAGGTATTATTTAAGACAGCTATTTGAATTATTTTGATCTTATTTTTTTAATTTTCAATAAAATAAGTGCACAAGTCGCTACGCCAGGGGAAGACGTAATAGTATTTTTCTGCCTTCCGGCCGGCAAGCGTCACCTTGCCGATTTCAAGATGCCGCTTTCTGGCTCCGTCGAACAGAAAAATAGTATACAAATCTTAGCCAGTAAATAAGAAAGCCTCAGATCACATGTTTGTCACAATTCCATGAGATCTGAGGCATTTCTTACTCTACTGGCCTCGGTATGTAATGTACTATTACCTTACCCTAGAGTCCCTAGACCGTAAAATGGCATTTAAGTTATGTGAAGAGAAATTGCCACTACCTGTAGCCCTTTAATGCTATGTTTTGCTAAGCGATAAATAAATGATAAGTATAATGTGTTAACCGGGGTCAGGGTTAGTCTCAGATGGTCTAGAAAGCAAATTTGACTAGTTGTAGTTTTACCTACATCGCAATATGTCTACTGCGTAATACGTCTAAAACTGAATACGACTTGAACTTTTTAATATTTTGATAAACCAAAAAATACGTGTCCCATATTTTTCCATAATCTAACTGACGGACTAAATAGAATTACATATTTTTAACCCAGTCATCATCCCTTTTCAAATAAAATGCAGATGATTTCTACATCCACTGAAGTGAGTGGAGTGAAATTGTTAATTAAAATACTGTTTGCTAAAACACCTTGCTATAAAATTCATTTGTTTTGATGGCGACATAAAGATCGTAGTAGAAAGGCAGCCTAAATAAAATAATTTAATAAGTAGGTAATTCAATTACATCACATCTACTATTGAATGACAAGGTATGCCGATGTTATGAAAACTCTGAAAACAGCTCACCCCTACCGAGCTCTGGGTTTAGTACCGTGCTGTGGTTTTAGTGCCATTTAAGAGAATAGGCTCCCTATGAAAACTTACTGGTGGTGCAGGGCAGACAATGCCTCTTGCCTTCAATACTGCCCCAATCATAGAATACCACGGCTCCTTATTATAGACTGCGCACAATGTCAGCTCGAACTCCACGAAACTGCGCTTGTACTCGTTGTGGAGATACTCGTAGAAAACGTAATGTATCTGCAAAGGTTAATAGGCTACTTGATGACAGTTCAAATCAGCTTCTTTTTATGAAGTGTCAACACGCTCCGAAAGTATGCGGTTTAGTATGAAATACCATCTTGTGACGTCATGCTCAACATGGTGCCTTATTTTTAGTTTTCGTCATTATAAAATCGTTGATGGCACGAAAATAAGTTTGAATGATTTTATCGGGGCTGTTTTGGAAGCGTAATTTGCTGGTTAGAGTTAATGAATTTATTTTGATTGTTGTCAAATACCCTTTTGTCAAAAAGTGACAGGGTTTTGTAATATATACTGCTAAATAATATGAAATCGGCAATTATCAGAATACACTAGGAAAGCTAAAAGCGAAGCAGTTCCAAACCCAAAGGGTGCCAACGGGATCCTATTATTAAGACTTCGCTGTCTGTATATCACAGAACTGTATCTTTTGAACTGTAATAGTGGAGTAAACTTGCACTTGTTTATTATGATTTAGACTATTTTAGACATAATTTTGTGGTTTTATACCGTTACGTTGTCTCCCGCCCAAGCGAGGGTGGTTCCTTCCATGTTAACATAGTAGGGGCTCCTTCTTCCGGTCCGTCGCACTTGAAGAGTTGCATTCACCAAATATTTTTCGTTAACATATATCACCTCGGTTCGCTCTGGTATCATCTCCGTGCACTTCAAATGATAATAATATATATTATATGAAGAAAGAAATAAAAAATATATATTTGGGCTCTTTTTTTATTGTATCCCACGTTTTTTTGATGTCCCTCGAAATATTTAGTATAATTTTTATTGTAGGGATTAATTTTTCCTAATTTCAACGATACAGACACTCAACCTGTTTATTAAACTAAGGATTTTAATAAATACTCGTATGTGAGATATGCATAATGTATTTTTTTTAAGGCGGCAAATATAGCACATCTTTAAATGTCCCCCAGCAATATCGACCTATAAAAAGTGGAATTTTAAAAATATTTACTAAGTGTTGTATTTTAATGGATTCACAAACTCAACTGAGGATAAATGGGTCCACCGTCTCATACATTAGGTACTTGTATGGCAAGGGGGTTACTTTTCTCTGCAGCGGATGGTACATCATTATTATTTTTCTCATTTTAGTTTTTTTTCATTGGGGACTTTTTTTACAATAAAATACTGGAGCATTTTTTTTGTCTTACCATCACAAGTTGTAACACGTATATTACACAGAGAGTGAGGCTAAACTTTACAATAAACACACCCGTCATTTTTGTTGCACTGAACAGTTTCTAAAATATTTTCAGCAATCGCGATACGTTTAGTAACCACTTTTGCGATTAGATGACCAGCCAAGCGCAACTTTTGTAGACAATACCTCAAAAACGGTATATCCGGCCACGTTGAAAATAGTTTCCAATGTACGACCTACGTAGGTTTGTTTTTTCATTTTTTTTTAAATATTCAATTTATAAAAAATGCCTGTGACATACGGACAGAAGGACGGACGGACATGACGAAACTATAAGGGTTCCGTTTTTGCCATTTTGGCTACGGAACCCTACAAAATGGTTTTTACATCCCCAATCATTTTCAGAGTATGCAACATCACCCCACACCATAGAGTTGGAGCGAAAACAAATCACCCCAATTTACATAATTATACTGGTTGACAAAAAAAAAATGTTTTCCTCTTTTTAGGGTTCCGTAGCCAAAATGGCAAAAACGGAACCCTTATAGTTTCGTCATGTCCGTCCGTCTGTCTGTCTGTCCGTATGTCACAGGCATTTTACTCAAAAACTACATGATGGATATTGATGAAATTTGGAATATAGGTCTTTTATAAGCCGCTACTTAGTTCGGTATATAAATAATTAAAATAAATAATTTTAAGGGGGGCACTCCATACATGTTAAAGACAGTAACATCTTTTTTTTCAGCAAGCTCTTTAAAAAACACTATAAGGTTCCTAAGTAATGTTTTTGATTAAGTGAATGTATTTGGAAATAATCGCTTCGAAAGTTGTGTAAATTGTGTCTCCTTCCCTCTATTTTCTAAACCGTGCGTCCGAAAAATATGATAAAAATCACGAAGGTAACGCTTAATTAATACTTTCAACGAAAATTATTTTCAACAAGATCGAATGTACCGTTTTTGAGTTATTGCCGAAAAACTGCGCTTCTCAACAAAATGACGTAATTGCTATGAAGATACGCTCTTCTGTTGTTGTACTTTTTTTACATCGTATTTTTTACCTTATAGTTGCGGCTTTGGAACCCTACACTGAGCATGGTCCTACATGCTCTTGGCCAGTTATTTATTATTAGTATTAAAAGCTTTCATTTAACTTGCAATGTATCTATGTTTGTATTGTTTGTTCGGGTGGAATCTTGCAACTCGATATTTAAGCCAATGTCTTCAATCGATTGAGCTGAAACTTTGCAAGATTATGTATGTCCTGATGATGGAGCCGGATGGTAGCCATAGGATCAACTAAAATATTTTAAACAACTGCTAGCTCTTACAGCTGTTGCAACTACCGGACTTCGGTCGTGCCTCGGCAGAACCTCAGCACCACGAGAGGTGGTCAACGGCGTGCAACGGCACTCGAACCAAAGTGGGGAGTGTAGAAATATATAAAAAGTATTAATGATCTCCACGCTAAGTTGCATTAGCATTTAACCGGTTTTTATCCATTGACCCCAAACATAATTTTTATTACTTACTAGCATTTACACGCGGCTTCGCCTACGTTACTCCAAAGGAATCTTTACCGAGATATAAAGTCCAAACATCTAAACATCCAAACATCTTCACTAACTTTCACGTTTATAGGTAATATTGGTGTGATTAGTAGGATAGAATAGGAAGACAAATAAAAAAAAAGTGAATGTTTCAAATAATTATTTAAATAAAATAAACTAAGATGCACGTAGTCACCCGTCTTCGAATTACTTTAAATTCCTTTTTCGTTAAAATTACTTCGTAGCTTGTAAGGACATTACAAATACGTGGGGCGCTAAGAAGATTTAAGCACAAAACCTCCAAAATGGTGTACGTAATATCATAATTGTCGGGTCCATATCAACCACACAGAATTTTAAATTCTTTATTCTTTATTACACATAACATTAATACCTTTACAGCATAGCCAAAGTGGTACAAACTTAAATATATCTAAAATATCTTAAACTACTACACTCATTGAATCGTCCTTGCAGGCATCTCACGCTCCGCTACTTTCTTGCACTCAATCATCAGTTGTCCAATCGAACTTGCGAACAGATCATTCTCGGGAATTTCCAAGAACGGCACAACTCTGGTTGGCATGGACCCGGCTACTACTGAAACCTGAGAGCAACTCATTTAGTTTAGTACGTGGAAATGTGTATTTGGTTTTTTTTCTACGCTATTAAATTTGTTCGCTCTAGCATTACACAAAGTGAGTTTTATACAAGTTCTGCGAGCACTTGTTTGGTTCAGAATTCCATTATGAAAGGATCTATTAAATAAAGGAAATGGTTAAAAAAATTGACGCAGGCTTATAACTATTTTGTGTTTACTCTTTAAATACACGTGGAGTTCAATTGGTAAATAACCACATTTTTATTAAAAAAAACCCGACCGCGGTGCACTTTGAAACTGCATAAAATCCGCGATTTTGTTTATTTTAAAGAACTTGATACCCAGTGACACTCGCACCATCAACATGAATCTAATGATGTATAGTTAATCAAAATCGGATATGCCGTTGAGTAGTTACGAGCGGACACAGGAACATACATACTGGTCAAACACAAGCCTCCGTTGGGCTTCGCCGCAATCGGGTAAAAAATAAGTATGATTGCGTTTTATTTATGTGGTAGTGACAGACGACATTTAAATACAGGAAGCGGTATATATCTCCCGTTATATTAAAAGTTATCATGACAATCATCAAACGTTAATATTTTTAAAAGGCCTAGTTTCAGTATTGGTGATTTTAGTCCGGTTCATATATATTTGTTCGATCCGGACTAAAATCACCGAACTACTGAAACTAGGCCTTTTAAAATATTCCAAGGCTCCATTAGAAGACATGCTGCCCCGACCCGAAATGAATGGGACAAGGGCAAGCGAATGATGATGATTCCAAGGCTTGATTAATATACCGCATGACTAGCCTTTGGACATAGCCTGAAATCCCCCGTAGAATTTCTTCTCAGGAATGCTATGATAAGCATATTTTTTAAATTAGGAGCTTAGATAAAAATTTAAATTTTCTAATGATATTTTCATAAAATCCGCGATTTAAAAAAAAATATAGGTTTTGTGAGCGACATTACGACCATCGAAATAAAATAAGTATGGAAGCGTAACTGGGCTATTCTTCAGTAATATGTCTGCGACTCATTCATCTGTCTCCACACATTTAGTATGAAAAAGGGTCAGATGAATGAGGTGACCGCAGACATATTTCTGAAGAAATGCCCAACTGCCACTCAAAATCGACCCCACGAAATACGTACCAAAGGCGAAGAACACACTGAAATCGCCCGTCGCCGCGATTTTTTCCGTGTAGCTGCGCATAGTAGTTGCGAGTCGCCGCGATTTACGCGCCAGTGTGCGCCACCCCGCGATTTTTCTATACAAATCGATGATTCTACATACAAAGTTGAAAATCGCTGAGTCGCGTGTCGCCGCGATTCGCGCTGCAGTGTGAGATCCGCCAAAGGGGCTGAGCTAGCACGTAAGTAGTCTTGAAGAAAAAACTATAACATCAAATGAATTTCTCACGTCAGTAGGTTACAAACCTACCAATCACATTTTTAGGGTTCCGTAGCCAAAATGGCAAAAACGGAACCCTTATAGTTTCGTCATGTCCGTCCGTATGTCTGTCTGTCTGTCTGTCTGTCCGTATGTCACAGGCATTTTACTCAGAAACTACATGGTGGATATTGATGAAATTTGGAATATAGGTGTCTTTTATGAGCCGCTACTTAGTTTGGTATATAAATAATTAAAATAAATATTTTTAGGGGGGGCACTCCATACATGTTAAAGACAGTAAAAAATTTTTTTTTCTGCAAATATCAACGTGTGGTACATAGTTCGATAGCTCTTTAAAAAAAGCAATAAGGTTCCTAAGTAATGTTTTTGATTAAGTGAATGTATTTGGAAACAATCGCTCCGAAAGTTGTGTAAATTGTGTCCCCCCCCCCCTCTATTTTCTAAACCGTGCGTCCGAAAAATATGAAAAAAATCACAAAGGTAACGCTTAATTAATACTTTATACGAAAATTATTTTCAACAAGATCAAATGTACCGTTTTTGAGTTATTGCCGATAAACTGCGCTTCTCAGCAAAAGGACGTAATTGCTATGAAGATACGCTCTTTTGTTGTTGTACTTTTTTTACAACGTATTTTTTACCTTATAGTTACGGCTATGGAACCCTACACTGAGCATGGTCCGACATGCTCTTGGCCAGTTATTTGTCTTTTAAACGGTATGCAACCTTTTTGAAATAGCGTCTACTCAAACTTAATATTAATATTTTGTCGTAAATGACGTTAGACTCAAACAAAGTAAACATGAAGTTTACATAAGACGTATTGATTTTAAAGAATGCGTTATGGGGCTAATTCCAACGATATTTTTGTTCGGCGTTATAGTTCCATATATTATATTTCGATGATTTAGATAAAAACAGTGAACTGTGTAATTAGCCTGAAAAGTATTTAACGCTATTAGAAAGTACATATAAGTAAATGTTACAAAACATGATAATAGTATGTACAGTCAAGTATAGCAATATGAGTGCACTGCATAAACATGGTCAAAAATATGTCTGAATACACATTCGCAGTGGCAATAAGAACTTCGTACCATATTAACGAAATGATTTTTTCGATACATGTTTTTGCACTGGCAATAAATGGTATAGTATAACGTTCAACGTGTAGAACAACGAATCACATAATCTCAATGTGTACAATTGATCACTGGATAGAATAAACGTTTGGTAGAATAACAATTAATATATTCACTTTCACAATAACCGCGACTTATACAATGATTATTTACCATATGTATCTGTTAAAAACTGCACATTTAGACTTCTTATGAAATAAAATAGAAAAATAATGTTGTGTTATGCAGTTCGTTTTTGTGGGGGGCGCAGTTTAAACCGAACTTAACCTACTTTTTGATAGCAGTTCGTTTTTGCGGGGCAGTTAAATGTTGTTCTACAGAGTGAGACGCAGCCTTTTGCACTTGATTGTACATAGGAGTGACCCATGAATTCATAATTAACAACTTAACAACAGCGCCATCTATGTCCCTTGCACCGCACCACGTACATCGGTTGCAAATCAGTACTGCGACCTGCCCACCAAGTGGAAGCTACAGAACACTCTTAGAAAATCTATTTAATTATTGTAAAGTACTGACCGTATTCGAAAAAGTAGACCTAGCAAATCTTAGTAGTTAAGAATAATATAAAAAATTGTAATAATTTGAAATAAACAGATTAAATTTTAAATTTTTTTTTTTAATTTTTTTTTTTTAAATTTTAAACAGATGAAAAAAGAGGTTCTCGATTTGTAAAAAATATGTTTTTATTTTTTTTATATTTACGTTTCCCGCTTACTCGACGACGGCTGGGCTGATTTGGGAAAATCTTTTTTCTCACTCTCCCAGGAGGTCACATTGGCATTATAATATCAGGATCTAACCATGGGATGTTGGAGAGAGGGATCTCTTCAAATATTGTTGCCGATAGCTATAGCGATTTGGGTGTCTATTTAAGTAACATTTGAATAAAATAAAAAAAAGAAATACAAGAGTAAAACAAAAAATAATAATTAAAAAGCTAAAAAAGGGAGAAATAAAAGTTTATATTTTTATGAGGTCACTCATGTGAAGATATCTTTTAAAATAAGGCTGGCACCGCCTGCAGGCGAAAAAAGCAATAGTTGGGTTTTCCCCCGGTACTCTCACGAAACAACATCTCCGATGGACGGTCATGCAAATGGCATAAATAAGTACAAACGAAGACAAAGTTAAGTGACCATCAGTATACCTTAATACATTGTAATAAGCATGACAAGTGGTCAGTTAGCAGTGTCTTCGATTGTACATTTGTGTCGATACTTATATTAAAATTGCCTAAGTCACACTATTCGATTAGGTCTTTCATTAGGTTGGTAAAAAACGATTCCGATAAATTTACATAGATGCCTTTATTTTATAATTTTATATATTATAACAGTTTAAATTACCCAGCCACCACCAATTATCAATAATGTATTTGTAGTTAAAATGATCGACAAACAAGAAAATAAGTATTCAAATAAACACTAAGACAACACAGATAATTATTAACAAAACCAAGCAAATATCATCATTTAACATTTATTTTTGCATCAGTGATTTTATTGTTGAATAAAAGATAATCCTATTTTATATGAATAGGTATTTAAATAGTCAAATGTCTATTTTTTATCTTGTTACTTATTTTTAAACAAAAATCTTGTAAATGAAAGCCTAAAGTGGACTGCCAAACATAGTTACGTTACATTTTCAAGGTGAAATAAAATAATGACCAATTTTTTTACACATAGTTCTATATGTTATTAGTTATATTTATAAAAGACGAACATGATCTCAAAATGGTTTTCCTATACCTTACCAAGAATGGACCACAAATATGTTTTATTTAATTATATGAAAGTCACCATGTTTGTTTTCGTTTACATACCTGAATTACCGCTCAAAGGATGTAATGTTTTCTTATTTATTAAAAAAACTCGCTTTAATAACAGCATTCGCAAAAATTAGTAACTCATACTCAGTAAATCTTAACGATAAAAGTAAAGTTTTAGCAAGCCAAAAACTTAAGATTTTAGATAATATTTTATTATTACACTTTACGTACATCTCGCTTGAATCGCATATACAAACGCCCTTTAGCTATAATTTCCTGTGTGGTGGTAAGCTTCGCGCACCCCTCCACCATTGCTCTTTCGTACGGTACGACGTAGGGAAAGTTGACCAGTGACACTGTTAGATTGTGCAGTTTGTAGACACCCTGAAAACAATAAAACCTTGTGAACCTTCAAATAATGATGTTAGAAACGCAAAGCAGGTTGCAGATAAAGCGGTTCGATGCTCTTAATTGATGAAAATAATGACCAGTTATGTTAACAATTTGTGCACTTAGCGCAAAAGAAAAAAAAAACTATATCAGAAATAGTACTATTAAAAATAAAAGAAAAATATAATAGTTGTATATTTGCGTCGAGGTATTATTTAAGACAGCTATTTGAATTATTTTGATGTTATTTTTTTAATTTTCAATAAAATAAGTGCACAAGTCGCTACGCCAGGGGAAGACGTAATAGTATTTTTCATCACACTTGCTCGAAAATGGTGTCATTACACGTAGGTTCTGTGGGCCGTAAATGGCCTATTACGCCCTAGGGCGTAATGGTTTTCTTTTTAAATTTGAATTGCAGGTTCTGTTTTATTCTTATTAGTCATGTTCAAAGGAAACGCGAACTTACTTTTTTAACTTTTATCACTGAAATATTTAATTAATTATAACTGTAATTGCAAATACATATAAACACATATTTCGGTAACATAAATTAAATGTTTTAATAATGTATTTCTTTATTTTGCAAATATAAAATCAACTAAAATGACCGTTACCGCTATGGTTTCCGAACGTGACTTGACGTTCGCATTGTCTATGGACATATGTGACAAATTTCACTGTCTGTTTTAATATTTTCTTGTCATACTGGCTCGAAAAGTAAGGTTATTTTATTAAGATTTCCTCACAAGTGTGATGAAAAACATTGTGTGTGCCACGGGCGGTAAAGGAATTACCTCCCTAGATACACAATGTACTATTACCTTACCCTAGAGTCCCTCGTCCGTTAAATGGCATTTAATTTATGTGAAGAGAAATTGCCACTACATGTAGCCCTATAATGCTATGTTTTGCTAAGCGATAAATAAATGATAAGTATAATGTGTTAACCGGGGTCAGGGTTAGTCTCAGATGGTCTAGAACGCAATTTGACTAGTTGTAGTTTTACCTACATCGCAATATGTCTACTGCGTAATACGTCTAAAACTGAATACGACTTGAACGCAACACACCCTAAACGCAAAATGGCAAAAACGCATTTTGCCTACTTTTGTGTTTTGTTTTTGCATGTACAGTCGCAAAGAATCCATACTGGGCTTGTCATTATACACATTGCCACAAAGATAATAAAGAATAGGTACCTACTTCATATTCTGGCAATCATACTTTAGTGGAGTGAAATGGGGAATAAAATATAAGCATACATGTATGAATTATTTTTTGTATTATTAATTTGATAAATATCTATACTAAATGTTAAAAGTAAACCAAAGCCCATTAAAATCTGATAATGGCACAAGTCGGAGGGTTTTTTCCAATTCGTGCCATCGGTGGTAGATGTAGTGGTTAGTGGGGTACACGTACACGGAGTAAATGTGACAAAAGCGTGGAAAAATACTTGAACAGCCTGCACACATTTTGCCACCTGCACATCCTGCTATGTAACCACTACCTGCAGAAAATAGAGGTTGAAATTTATTATTGACAATACTCGTCATTATTATTCGCATTATCCCAGGTAGAAATTTGCAATACTACCACTTAATCTTTTTACTGCATATTGCAATGAAGTTTATGTACAGAGAAAGACACTTATACGGTTACTTGTCTGGGCATTTTGCGTTTGGGTCGTTTTACTATTCAGGCAATATACAAACTAGTATAAGAAATAAGAATTAGGTATTTTACAAGGACCTTTAAATAAATAGCCGGACGGAGCGTCGCCAACAGAAAACTGAAGCATTTTTAGTCGGCCGGCTGCTTGTACTTAAGAGCCCGCACGCACACTCAACTAGTATTTTCCTACTACGCGCAGTGCGCACACGTTGACCTGACCAATCAGCGTTAAGTTAGCCGGCGGACTATTGATGCCTCAGTTCTTTGTCAGCGACGCTCTGTCCGGCTATTTATTTTAAGGTCCTTGGTATTTTACGCGGTAGACATATTGCGATGCAGGCAAAACTACAACTAGTCAAATTGCGTTCTAGACCATCTGAGACCAACCCGGCTGAGCCATTTTTACGTCATTAATGTCAATTGTAGATTAGTACATTGTGTATCTAGGGCAAGAAAGGAAACGAATGTTTGTTATAAGCCCGAGGTGAAGCCGAGGGTATTAATAGCACCAGTTTGTGATTCCTTTACCGCCCGTGGCACACACAATGTTTTTCATTACACTTGTGAGGAAATCTAATTAAAATAACTTTACTTAACCTAAATAAAATAGTAAAACAGAAAGTGACATTAGTGACATATATCCATAGACAATGCGAATGTCAAGTCACGTTCGGAAACCATAGCGGTAAAAACCTAAAACAGCCATTTTAGTTGATTTTATATTTACATAATACTGAAATACACTATTTAAACATTTAATTAATGTTACCGAAATATGTGTTTACATGTATTTGTAATAACAGTTCTCTTTAAATAAATATTTCAGGGATAAAAGTTAAAAAAGTAAGTTGGCGTTTCTTTTGAACATGACAAATAAGAGTAAAACAGAAACATTACGCCCTAGGGTGTAATAGGTCATTTACGGCCCGCAAAACCTACGTGTACACCTTTAAAACAAATATTAAAAGAAAATAAAACTATTAATTATAATTCAAATAAAATGCAGATGATTTCTACATCCACTGAAGTGAGTGGAGTGAAATTGTAAATTAAAATACTGTTTGCTAAAACACCTTGCTATAAAATTCATTTGTTTTGATGGCAACATAAAGATCGTAGTAGAAAGGCAGCCTAAATAAAATAATTTAATAAGTAGGTTATTCAATTACACCACATCTACTATTGAATGACAAGGTATGCCGATGTTATGCAAACTCTGAAAACAGCTCACCCCTACCGAGCTCTGGGTATAGTACCGTGCTGTGGTTTTAGTGCGGTTTAAGAGAATAGGCACCCTATGAAAACTTACTGGTGGTGCAGGGCAGACATAGCCTCTTGCCTTCAATACTGCCCCAATCATAGAATACCACGGCTCCTTATTAAAGAATGTGCACAATGTCAGCTCGAACTCCACGAAACTGCGCTTGTACTCATTGTGGAGATACTCGAAGAATACGTAACGTATCTACAAAGGTTAATAGGCGGGAATTAATTTTTACAACTGTTATTTAAACAATACAAAAGTTATCATGATCAGTTGAAAAAATTAATGGGCAGTCATTTAATTTTTCGGCGGTTAGAAAATTAGTGAGTCAGTAAAACATAAGCAGTAAGTAATAAAAATATTGGTCTGTTATTTCATCATTCAATGTCAGTGCAAAAATTACTCAAGTAGTTTAATAAATTAATGAGCAGTAAAACGGTTGGAATGGGCAGTTCGAAAATAAGTTTGTCAATTCACAGAGCGGTAGCATCCGAACGTCACTTTGATTGAAAAGAAAGGTAAACTTTCGTTAAATAGCTGGCCAAGAGCATGTCGGACCATACTCAGTGTAGGGTTGCGTAACCTTTTACTAAAAGGAAATGCGCTACAAATAAAAATAAACTTAAAACTTAAAACCTGACTACGCCTTCGGCTTTGCAGCCTGAAGCTCGTTCTTCGGGAACCCGAAAATGAGACTCATATGCGGTTTGCGTGAGATAACCATGTGCCTTTAGCCCAAAGCGGTGCTTGGCCTTTGGCCTCCGTAAGGCTTACTACGGATATAGTGCGCTTGCAGAGGAGCTCGGCCTTCGGCCTCGCAACCTGAAGCTCGCCCTACAGGTTCGCAAGAATGACATTGATATATGGTTTGCATAAGGCGACCTGGAACACTTCGGGCCTTCAGCTTCACTTTGAATTAGTGCGGCATAAAAAGCACCTGCAGACAGACCTTCGACCTTCCGGCTTGAAATTTCCGTCACAAGATCAGTCTCAACTCAAGTCGTGGTGACCTGAGGAATGATAACGGAAGCACCCTTACTGAAAACTATCTTTTAATGGCTATTTTATAAACGTCCATTTAATAAACTTGTTCTTTTCATCGTAGTATTCGTAGTTAGTATGGCGCTAGTAGTCCTTAATTTACACAATTTACTAAACAATTTACCGCTGGGCTGCGTTACTGATTTATCACTTTTTTTTGTACGAACATTGGTGCACCAGGAGGTAGGTGTGCTAGAACAATATAAACGTATCGGCGAAGAGCGCGGGCTGTTGAACGTGTTTCTTGTTGTTATTGAATTGAAATGGAAATATACATGTGTGATATATTTTTGCAATGAGCTTTTAAAATTCATTAAATTGTCATATAATTCAATGCGACTTGATGACTTTTATTCAATGCTTTATTTTTTGTGAGGATCATGGTCCCTATCTTAATTTTGGTTCCAATTAACTAGCTTGTAACCTGCGTCCAATCACGAAGAATCTAACGATACCCCACATGTTTGAATTGGTTCAGTAGTTTTTGAGTTAAGAAGGAACAGACGAACATACAAACATACATACATGTATACATACGGCGCTGAAATCATAATCCTCCTTTTCGTTTTGCTATACTTGGGTAAATAATACGATGTGAAAAAGTGCACCAACGAAAGAGCGTATCTTATTAGTTATTAGTAATTACGTCCTTTTGTTGAGAAGCGCGGTTTTTCGGCAAGAAATCAAAAAGGTATACTCGATCATGTTGAAAACAATTTTCGTTGAAAGTATTAACTAAGCGTTACCTTTCTGATTTTTTTCATATTTTTTGGACACACGGTTTAAAAGATAGAGGGGGGGGGGGGGACAATTTTGCAACTTTCGGAGCGATTATTTCTGAAAGTATTCACTTACTCAAAAATATTACTTATGAACCTTAAAGTGTTTTTAAAAGACCTGTCGAACTATGTACCACATGTTGATGTTTGGTGAAAAAATTTTTACTACCGAACTAAGTAGCGGCTTATACAACACACCTACATTCCAAATTTCATCAATATACGTCAAGTAGTTTATGAGTAAAATGCCTGTGACATCCGGACGGACGGATGGACGGACATGACGAAACTATAAGAGTTCCGTTTTTGCCATTTTGGCTACGGAACCCTAAAAAAGCCAAACCTGCTCTTATTATACAATAAGTTTCTGTCGCTGATTCATTTTTCATCATTGACGTCAATAATGAAAAATGAATCAACGACGACGGAGCCACAGTTATGTACGACGACGAGCGAAGCGACGAGGAGTGTTACGTATATTGCGATCACAACGTACCCCACTTACTGTCCAAGATAAAAAACTGTGACAGAGTCACAGTTAGGTACGACGACGAGCGAAGCGAGGAGGAGTGTTAGGTATCTTGCGATCACAACATTCCCCACTTACTGTCCAAGATAAAAACAATCTGTAATAGCAATGTTGTAAGCTAAGTAACTACTAAGAAAAAAACAGGCTTATGAGTTTTGCAGTTAACGCATAAACTCACATATACAGTATGGCTAAATTGTTTTATGAGGAACCAATTTATGTCCATTATACAGTATGCTTAAATTTTTTTTATGGGCATCTAAATTATGCCCATTACACAGTTTGATTCATTTGACTAATAACATGTATCTTAGTTTTTGTATCCTAATTTTAAAATGTATCCTAATGCCAAATTATAAATACTTACAGATTGTCGTAATGTTCTTTATTTTTACTCTCCGACCATGTAAAACATAAGGTAATGTGTTCATGTTCAGCATTTTATGTGAAGAAGGAAAAAAAATATGATGCATGGTTAATATGGTTATGCTTCATATTTTTTCCCTTCTTGACATTAAATGCTGAAATACACAAGGAATACATTTTACCGCCTCATCGTTTATAGAACTGCTTAAAATAATTATTTATTACTAACCAATTACGATTTGTTAACTGTACGCGCCTAACCGCCCAGTTCAACTATTCCACTGCTCAGTATTTATTGAACTGCCCGTTTAAATTATTTTATGACTCATTTTTATTTAGTTTACTGCTCAGTTTTTACTGCTAAACTAGTTTGCAAACATGCGTTTTTTATTTTTTTACCTACCATAAGGGTAAGGCCGTAAAAAAGGGATGATTTCGTGACTTGTAAGCGTCCGGCATTGTTTTTACGAAAAGTAATTACAAAATTTTACTTTTTTAATTTTCCGTGCAAAATACAAAACTTTTTCTACTAGTTCTAGTCCACTAACAAATGTAAATCTCTGTGTTTGTATTCCAATTTTTTTTTTCTTCTATGCAATTACATCGATTTCCATACAAATAAAAATGTCCCAAAAATGTTTCTGAAAGATTGTAATTATCGTTTTTTAGTTTTGTGATATTATACTGATATGTTGGAGTTTTTTTTATAACTGTCATATATTAATGCAACGTTTTTCGAGCTTTAACATTAGCATTGCCCATTTAAAATAATAATTTACGTGTAACATAAGACAAGTCAACATATTGAAGCTTTTAAGTTACTTAATTTAAGTAACCGTTCTGTCTTGCTATTTTAGCAGTTGATTTGCGGAATTTGATTTTATTATAACGGCAACACTATTTATTCTTTAGTCTTGGTATACCTCTCACTGGTCGGCCATTTTGTGGGTAGTTCAGTGCGTCGATTCAACTTGTGCCGAGGATTTTTTATGGAATTTAAAAGTTACGAGTGAATTTCATGGTAAATTTGTTCTGTTTTGTATTACGTAATACATTATTAATATAATCTTCATATTAGTTTATAGCTAGGTGTCGTGTTCGAGTTAATATGTTTGTTATTGTTCTATATAATGCAAATGAAAGTGAATAGAGGTTAACTTTTATGTTACTTTTAAGTTACATATGTTACCATTTAAAGGCCGTAGCAGGATAAGGGAAGAAAAAATGCCCTTGAATGATTAAGAGCTGTTTATTTTTTCTATAGTTGCTTTCATTTAGTTGTATAATTGTGCAAAGTTTGGTTGAAAAATTCCCAGTGGTTCAGCCGGGAAAAAATAAAAACAAAATTTATGAAATTTCACGTATCTCTAAAACTATAAATCTTTATCATAATATCTTTAATTCATTTTGGTTAATTAAATAGTATGTATGCCTTAAAAGAAAATTGAGTCTCTATCTTTGCAATTTCTGTAAAAAACACGTAAGTCAAAATTTCAAAAAAAAGTTTTTTTGATACCTGAAGGAGTGACCACTCTAAGTGACATTTCTAAAAAAGCCTTATTTAACGATCTGTCAGTCATATAAGTTTGACGGTTAAAATCGAAAAGCAACAGTGTCAAAATTAAAAAACTATGTTGGTCGGATTCTGTTACATTTTATTCTTATACTATTCTAATCTAATACAGCCAAAGAACTTAAAAATAAATCTTCTTTGTAAAAAATTAAAAATAAATCAATTATTGACATTCCCATTAATATTGGCTTGAAAATATACAGGGTGGTTTTCGATAATCTGTACATATGAAAAGGGGTGAAATTTCGGCCAATTTTATCGGTAAAACTGATTTTAATTTTTGTTTGTGGTCATTCGTTTTTTTTTTACAGATTTTTAAACTTTCAGTGAAATTTTCGGCAGTACATCTGTTTGCCACGGTATAACTTTTGAACTAATTGCTTAAAATTGTAAGAAAAAATTGCAGGGTTATGGCAATAGACACGTTATTTAATAGCAATAACAATAAACCACCGACTTGAAGAAAAACTCGTCAAAAAAAATTATAATTGTGAAAAACGGCTGCAAAACTTCAGTTTTTTTTACGGAAAACACCGTTTTTCTCGAAAGTTTGCGAATATTGTGACCATTTTTTCATGCTTATCTTCGTTTAGCACTGAATTGTGATCTTACAAACATTTTTTTCTTACAGCTTTGAACAATAAGATCAAAAGTTATACTGCGTCAAACAGATGTACTGCCCAAAATTTCATAGCAAACTGTAAAAATCTGTAAAAAATTTTTTTTTGCCCAGAAACGAAAATTAGTCATTTTTGGAATGGAATTTCACCCCTTTTAATATGTACAGATTATCGAAAACCAGCCTGTATTTGTATTAATTGTCGCCTTTTAACTTATAAAACCTTTTTTTTTCAAATAGGTAATCATCATTATTTCTAATTAAGCCTTACTTATCGTTTCACCAGATATATTCATTCGTAGTTAGGGTGTTGTTCACACATTGCCGCAATTGTGTACTACCTATCGCACGCAAGATATTTATCAAAAATTATTCAGCCTGCCGAAATTCTTAGTGGACCTTTTTTGAGAAACGGTATTAGTGTTACCGTTAATGAAGATAGCGATAGTGATTAAAATAAGAAGTAAAAGACATTTTTAAGTTGATACATATACGAGTAAATGCCATAAATTTATTTTATTTTTAGTTCTTAACAAAGAATAATTATGTTTAAGTTCTTTGGCTGTATTAGAATTGTATAAGAATAAAATGTAACAGAATCCGACCAACATAGTTTTTTAATTTTGACACTGTTGCTTTTCGATTTTAACCGTCAAACTTATATGACTGACAGATCGTTAAATAAGGCTTTTTTAGAAATGTCACTTAGAGTGGTCACTCTTTCAGGTATCAAAAAAACTTTTTTTTGAAATTTTGACTTACGTGTTTTTTACAGAAATTGCAAAGATAGAGACTCAATTTTCTTTTAAGGCATACATACTATTTAATTAACCAAAATGAATTAAAGATATTATGATAAAGATTTATAGTTTTAGAGATACGTGAAATTTCATAAATTTTGTTTTTATTTTTTCCCGGCTGAACCACTGGGAATTTTTCAACCAAACTTTGCACAATTATACAACTAAATGAAAGCAACTATAGAAAAAATAAACAGCTCTTAATCATTAAAGGGCATTTTTTCCTCCCTTGTCCTGCTACGGCCTTTATTTTTAAGTTACGTAACATAAAAGTAAAGTAAAGCTTTGTTCACGCTTTCTTTTCAGTTACAAGTTCTTGCAGTCGGGTTTTTGAGTTTAAAATATTTGGTTTGTTTTAATTTTTATACCCAACTGCGCAACACAAAGAAGAGTAACGTGTTTTTTATTTTATTTTACATAATTACAATGATTATAACAAGTAATCCGGGGAAAAATTATGATTTAATTTTATTTGTGAAGACAGCTTTTGTGTGGCTATCAGCCTTTAATTACTTATTCATCTTTGTTCAAAAATGTACCAAAGTATATAAGGTCCTAATTTATTAGTTGCAGATATTTTACCACATTATACTTTACATTAAAATAATTAACTTTAAGGCGAGGTGAGACCAGAATCGGGCACGGAAGCCTAGTTTCCAAATCATTTTTAGAGCACTTATTTGACTCTTAGGTCACTGTAAAACATATATAATAATATTCAGAACTGTATCTAGGGCTTCCTCTCACTTAGAACACGATAGCGAACACTTCGCTCGATAGAAAAGTAGCGCGAAAACACTATAAAATAAAGTATTTTTTTCATTTTTTTTCATTTTGTTCATCACCAGTTACCTTTTCTGACAAAATTAATACCTGACAATCATGATTTCACAGTCATGCAGGGCATCCTCTCATGTTTGGGTTGATAACGTATACTTTTATGTTAGAAATCGAAGATAATCTGCAATAATCTGCATTCCGCCCGACCCTAGTTTGTATGTGAAATGCGAGCCAGGTCCTACCGCGCCTTAAATAGAAATTCAGAAATCTTTTCATATAACTTTTCTGATTTAATTTACCTAACAATAAAATTTATTATAATTTCGTCTAAATAAATCATCATGTGCATTATCACATGTCACAATAACACTATCTGTCATATCAACAATTTGTTGTCGTAAATGTCGTAACGGTTCGGCGGGAAAACTGCAAATGTCTTTTA
Source organism: Eudemis profundana (assembly GCA_947034925.1). NCBI lineage: Eukaryota > Metazoa > Arthropoda > Insecta > Lepidoptera > Tortricidae > Eudemis > Eudemis profundana. The sequence continues at coordinate 3,244,375 of OX344808.1, forward strand.
ATTTATCTACGTGAAGCGGCCAGTTACAGTTAAGTGGTACGTAAAAGAGCTACTAGAATCTTTTCAATGAGTTTTCATTTAGTAATCACATTAACAGGGTGTTATTACGTAGCAAATTTGTTTTTCCTTTTTCTCCAAAAAAACATCGTAAAAGCTATAATGTTTCATGCTTTAATATACTCCAGAGACCGAGTACTATCAGCTGTAAAAATATCTGCAACTAATAAATTAGGACCTTATATACCTATTTGATCTCTTAAATAAACACTTAGTACAAAAAGTGTTTGTATTGTAGACATTGTGAATATCCCTTTAGAATACTTTTATGTAACTTTTAAGTTACTCAGTAACATATATTTTTAGTTACTTTTATGTTACATAAGCCCAATTTTTCAGCCTTACCCATAACTCAAATATTAAACTGCCGCTTTAATTCTATGCCTTAATAGGCTACTTGACGACAGTTCAAATCAGCTTCTTTTTATGAAGTGTCAAAACGCTCCGAAAGTATGCAGTTTACTAACTTGTGACGTCATGCTCAACGTGGTGCCTTATTTTAAGTTTTCGTCATTGTGAATTCGTTGATGGCACGAAAATAAGTTTGAATGATTTTATCGGGGCTGTTTTGGAAGCGTAATTTGCTGGTTAAAGTTAATGAATTTATTTTGATTGTTGTCAAATACCCTATCGTCTAAAAGTGACAGGGTTTTGTAATATAGACTACTTAATAATATGAAATCGGCAATTATCAGAATACACTAGGGAAGCTATTTTTTTAGGTTCCCGTACCCAAAGGGTGCCAACGGAATTTTATTAGGTACTAAGACTCCGCTGTCTGTCTATCCGTCTATCACATAGCTATATCTTTTGAACTGTAATAGGTGGAGATTAAACATTAAAGACCCACAATATGTGCTTCTATTACCGCTATGATAACAAATAATAAAAAAAAATTAAAGGGGTCCCCAAGAAACGTACATTTCGGGTATTTTGCTTGACCGTGGTACGTACAGAACCCTTCGTGTTCAAATTCGACTTGCACTTGTTTATTATGATTTAGACTATTTTAGACATAATTTTGTGGTTTTATACCGTAACGTTGTCTCCCGCCCAATCGAGGGTGGTTCCTTCCAAGTGAACATAGTAGGGGCTCCTTCTTCCGGTCCGTCGCACTTGAAGAGTTGTATTCACCAAATATTTTTCGTTAACATATATCACCTCGGTTCGCTCTGGTATCATCTCCGTGCACTTCAAATGATAAAAAGATACATATAAGAAGAAAGAAATAAAAAATATATATATTAGAGCCCTTTTTTTTAATTTTTTGGCCAGTTATTTTGATGTCTCTCGAATTATTTATTACTACAATAAGGATTAATTTTTCCAAATTTCAACGATACAGACACTTAACCTGTTTATTAATCTAAGGATTTTAATAAATACTCGTATGTGCGATATGCATGATGTCTTTTTTTAAGGCGGCAAATGTAGCACATCTTTAAATGTCCCCCAGCAAAATCGACCTTTAAAAAGTGGAATTTTAATAGTAAATTGTGTATCTAGGGCGGTAAGTAAGGAATTACAAACGAATGTTTGTTATAAGCCCGAGGTGAATTTACCGCCCGTGGCACACACAATGTTTTTCATCACACTTGTGAGGAAATCTTATTAATAATATAACCTTACTAATCGCCCCAGTATGACAAGAAAATATTAAAACAGACAGGTGACATTAGTGACATAATGTCCATAGAGAATGCGAATGTCAAATCACGTTCGGAAACCATAGCGGTAAAGACCTAACACGGCCATTTTAGTTGATTTTATATTTGCAAAATACAGAAATACACTATTTAAACATTTAAGTAATGTTACCGAAATATGTGTTTACATGTATTTGCAATAACAGTTATCTTTATTTCCAGCAAAGTTCATAAATATTTCAGTGATAAAAGTTAAAAAAGTAAGTTGGTGTTTCCTTTAAACATGTCAAATAAGAGTAAAATAGAACCAGCGTTTCAAATTTTTTTTCATCACACTTGCTCGAAAATGGTGTCATTACACGTAGGTTTTGCGGGCCGTAAATGACCTATTACGCCCTAGGGCGTAATGGTTTTCTTTTTAAATTTGAAACGCTGGTTCTGTTTTACTCTTATTTGTCATGTTCAAAGGAAACGCCAACGTACTTTTTTAACTTTTATTACTGAAATATTTATTTAAAGAGAACTGTTATTGCAAATACATGTAAACACATATTTCTGTAACATTAATTAAATGTTTAAATAGTGCATTTCAGTATTTTGCAAAAATAAAATAAACCATTTTAAGTCTTTACCGCTATGGTTTCCGAACGTGACTGTCTTCGCATTGTCTATGGATAATGTCACTGTCAGTTTTACAATTTTATTTAGGTTAAGTAAGGTTATTTTAATCAGATTTCCTCACAAGTGTGATGAAAAACATTGTGTGTGCCACGGGCGGTAAAGGAATTACAAACTCGTGTTGTTAAAGCCCTCGGCTTCGCCTCGGCCTTGTAACAAACACTCGTTTGTAATTCCTTACTTACCGCCCTTGATACACAATGTACTATTGACGACCGCTTTAGCTTAGTTGGTAGTGATCCTGCCTATGAAGCAAAAGGTCCTGGCTTCGAATCCTGGTAAGGGCATTTATTTGTGTGATGAGCACGAATATTTGTTCCTGAGTCATGGATGTTTTCTATGTATTTAAGTATTTGTATGTATGTATCTATTAAATATATCGTCGTCTAGTATCCATAACACAAGCCCTATTGAGCTTACTATGGGGCTAGTTCGATTTGTGTAAGATTGTCCCCTAATATTTATTTATTATTTATTTATTTATTTAAATTTAAAAAGAAAACCACTACGCCCTAAGGCGTAATAGGTCATTTACGGCCCGCAGAACCTACGTGTAATGACACCATTTTCGAGCAAGTGTGATGAAAAAATATTTACTAAGTTTTGTATTTTATTGGATTCCCATAAACTCAACTGAGGATAAATGGGACCCCCGTCATCATTATTTGTATGGCAACGGCGTTACTTTTCTCTTTCACATTTGAGTTTTATTTGCATTGGAGACTTTTTGTACAATATTTGTGATTAAAGCATTTAAATAAAGTACTGGTGCATTTTTTTATCTTACCATCACAAGTTGTAACAGGTATATCATACAGAGAGTCAGGCTAAACCTTACAATAAACACACCCGTCATTTTTGTTGCACTGAACACTTTCTAAAGTATTTTCAGCAATCGCGGTACATTTAATAACAACTTTGGCGATTAGACGACCAGCCAAGCGCAACGCGAATTTACAAAAAAAAACCTGCCAATAGCATGTCGGATCATACTTAGTGTAGGGTCCTGTGGCCGTTACTCCAAAAAATACACTATGACAAACAAAAACAATACGACGTAATAAAGTTCACCAGCAAAATAGCGTATCCTCACGGCACTTATGTCCTTTACTTGAAAAATGCAGTTTGTAGACAATAACTCAAAAACGGTATATCCGGCCACGTTGAAAATAGTTTTCAACCAACCTAGGTTTGTTTTTTCATATTTCTTTTAAATATTCAATTTATGAAAAATGGTTTTTACATCCCCAATTATTTTCAAAGAGTATGCAACGTCACCCCACACCAGAGTTGGAGCGAAAACAAATCACCCCCAATTTACATAATTACAGGGAGGGGGGAGGGTAGCCAAAAAAATAGTTAGTAGTTGTATCTATGTTTGTTTGGCTGGAATCTTGCAAGTCAATATTTAAGCCAATGATTGAGCTGAAACTTTGCAAGATTATGTCAATCGGATGGAGCTGATCTGATGATGGAGCCGGATGGTAGCCAAATCAAGTAAATTATTTTATACAACTGCTAGCTCTTACAGCTGTTGCAACTACCGGACTTCGTGCCTCGGCAGAACCTCAGCACCACGGGAGTTGGTCAACGGCGTGCAACGGCACTCGAACCAAAGTGGGACTCCCCACAACTAGGGTGGTAATACAAAGAAAGGCCGAGATCGCAGATGTTTGCGGCCCGAGCTGCAAGCGAGTGCTTTCTTTATTACCTCCCGTGTTGTGTACATCATTTTATGTCTACACTTGGCCAGAAAGCGGCTTTTTCCGTACGCGTAGCGTGCGATAAAAGCCACTTTATGGCCAGATGTGGCATAAATACAGGGTGTTTGGTAGAGGGTTAGCCAAACTTAAGGGCCAAGTAGCTACACCTATTTAAAAAATACATTTTCAGTAAAATGACGATTGAGGCCCAAATACGTTCAATCTAATGAACTTTGGGGCAAATTATGACTAAAACATTGAGTAATGAGCATTGAGCAGTCAAAGTTTAAAAAAAAAAGAAAAAAAATTCAACTTAAAACTGATTTAAAAAAAAACTAATAGGGACAGAGGACTTCGAGTTGTTTAAAAAAATCTCTAGTCATTACTCTTTACAATGACATGCCAACTGTAGCACCTTACTTTCAAAAATTGTAAAAAAATCGAGTCAAATGGAGAATGGAACCAAATTAGAAAATTAAATGAATTGCAAGTTTTTCATAAATCCATCTCAGCTGTCCCTAATTGTTTAAATACTTTACCCTAGTTAGTTCTTCTTCTTCTCTGTCGTTTCGCTCTTGGCAGAGCGGTCGTGATCACACTAAAGTGTCCACATCGGTGGTAGAGGTGGACACAGCATTCCACACGATCGCCCGCTACCTCTCCCTGTTGGCAGACTGTTTAGCACAGTCAGATACGTGGTTTCCTACAGCGACTTTCATCTGGTCAGTCCAGTGCATAGGTGACCTGCCACGCGATCTGGTTCCCTCTACTTTTCCCTGCACGACCAACCGCTCTATTAAAAAAAATTTGGACCTCAATCGTCATTTTACTGAAATTGTATTTTCTAAATAGGTGTACCTACTTGGCCCTTAAGTTTGGCTATTACCTAACCCTTTACCAAACACCCTGTAGGTATATAAAAAGTATTAATGATCACCACGCTAGGTTGCATTAGCATTTAACCGGTTTTTATCCATTGACCCTAAACATATTTCTTATTACTTACTAGCATTTACACGCGGCTTCGCCTACGTTATTCCAAAGGAATCTCTACCGGGATATAAAGTATTCCGTTTACATCCAGGACTTGGTCTACTTGCATGCTAAATTTCAGCTCAATCCATTCTGTTATTACCCCATTATTTAGTAACAAACATCCCAACAAACACCCAAATACCCAAACATCTTCAATAACTTTCACGTTTATAAGTAATATTGGTGTGATTAGTAGTATAGAATAGGAAGAAAAATAAAAAATAAATGTGAATGTTTCAAATAATTCTTTAAATAAAATAAACTAAGCTGCTCGTCATCACCCGTCTTCGAATAACTTTAAATTCTTTTTCGTTAAAATTACTTCGCAGCTTGTAAGGACATTACAAATACGTGGGGCGCTAACAAGGTTTAAGCACAAAACCTCCAAAATGGCGTACGTAATACCATAATTGACGGGTCCATATCCACCACACAGGATTTTAAATTCTTGGTATATTATTTTCAAAAAATATGCCCGGATGCTTCTCCGAGCGTTTTAACCGCGCGGTTCAACGTCGTTATTGTTTCGCAATTGTTACTACAAGAGAAGCCGCCATAACTTTAATTAAATTAGAGTCGGCCTCGGCCTTTCGGTTTTATAAATCGTTTATCTTGACCATTACCTGTATCATACCGTAAGTAGTTAAGGGCTTAATTTAACAAAATGTTAACGATGTTCCTTCGTGTCACGAAAGTTATCCACATGTTGATAATGCGCTATTATCTGAAACATTCTCAGTTTTTGTAAGGAGGAGACGTTTTCCAGAACATTTACCATATAAAACTGAGAACGTTCTCGGGAATTCCCGATAACGGCACAACTCTGGTCGGCATGGACCCGTCTACTGCTGAAACCTAAGAGCAACTCATTTAGTTTAGTACGTGGAAATATGTATTTAGTTTTCTTTCTACTAAATTTGTTCGCTCTAGTCTAGTAGTTTGTCTACTCAAAGTGAGTTTTATACAAGTTCTGCGAGCTCTTGTTTGGTTCAGAACTCCATTATGAAAAGATCTATTAAAAAGAGGAAATGGTTGAAAAAAATTGACGCAGGCTTATTACTATTTTGTAATTATTCTTTAAATTCAAAACACGTGGAGTTCTATAGGAAAAAAATATATATCGCGTTTTATTTATGTGTTAATGACAGACGACATTTACATACAGGAAGCGATATAGATCTTCCATTTTATTTAAAGCTATCATGACAATCATCAAACGTAATTTCTTTTTAATATTCCAAGGGTTGATTAGAAGACTGCTGTGCCGACCACAGACAGATGAATGGGACAAGGGCAATCGAATGATGATCATTCCAAAGTTCGATTAATATACAGCGTGACCATGGCCTGAAATCCCCCGTCGAATTATTTCTCAGAATATTTTTAGAAGCATATTTTTAAATAAGAAGCTTAGATAAAAGATTTTTTCTACTCCTGTACTGTTATCTGTCTTTTACTTGGTCACGAACACTAATATAAGAACATACATAATATGAGTTCAGAGAAGTCTATACTCTATTCCCCATAACAGCACTAGTCGTTATCGTCACTTTACGTTATTGCTAGCAGCCACAGACTTCTAAATCTAGGTTAAACTTAGGTCAAGGATTAAGCGCTCAATTTTAACTTTACGGTAAAAATGCACAACTACCAACTTAACAAACAATTAAATTCCTACGGTTTTTAAGAAAAACAAAACTTTCGGAACTAAATTCATTGATGCCAACATATAAAAAAGTGTTTTTAATTTAAGTATATTTTAAATTAAAAAAATAGTTTACCATAGACACCATACTGTCAGTCAAACGTCATATTTGCCTTGTTTCTAGGTTATGATTAATTTTGCATTTTATAATTTAAAACCTCGTCGTAGAAAAAGTATTGTATGCAACGTTGTATAATTAAGTCAAAAAACGCTCATTGCGTCTCTATTTGCGATACTCGCCGCATTCGCGGCTCGTATCGCAACTCACGCAATTCGCATTTTTTGAACCCACTTATACAACTGTTGCATAAAATACTATAAATTTACTAACAAAATTTAAGAATTAAAAAATCAACATAAAAGCAAAATACCGTATCACACATACGTAATGACTAGGCTTAGGATTCTTGTGGCAATTGGGATATAGAGTGCAATGCAGTCAGTACCTACTTTTTATGATTGAATTAATAATGATGATTATTTATTTTATTTTATTGTAATGGGAAACAAACAGTATACAATTACACAATTAATTATTTCTTGGTATTTGCTCTACACTCATTTTGCAATATTAGTTAGGTATGCTTTGACCCGTAATTCGACAAACCTACTCAATAGGTAAAATGTTTATACCTATAAACCTATGTAAGCATTTTTATACTTTATTAACACTAGGTGCTATTAAAAATACTTCAGTAAATACTTACCAACAGTCATCTACTACGAAATTGAATTCATTCAAATGGGATTTAAATGAAGCAGTTGTCTAAATTTGACAATTTAGACATGACTTTTATCGTGTCAATATGCCATCAGACTTGTAAAAAAGCCCTTGAGGGCCTACTTGCAGAAATAAATGTAAAGCGTAAACTCATGTCTAAAGCTTATTACAGTACACAAGACTACATGAATGATGAAACACCGTGGGATTAACTGCGACTGGAAATACATATATTTAAAACAATGTATAATTAATTGTGTTTTTTCTGTTTTTGTACTTGCCAATTGTTTTGACACTTCGAGACCATTTACATCTCTAAGAATGATTTTAATTTTAATTTAGTTTTTAAGTTATATCGTGAGTCACAGATTTTTTTATACTTCTGTAAGACATTAAGTAAATATTCTCAGTTTGTATTTTGACGTTTGGAGATCCTTTACAGCTCCAAAACATAATATTTTGACTCTTTACATCTCCATTAATTTTACTATCAATTTATTTTCTATAATTTTATTTGTCTTGTTTGGACGCATATAGAGACCCTTTACATCTCCATAAATGTAGTTTTAAGTTTAATGTAATGTATTAATGAAATCTTATATTAACGCCATATTGTTGTAATACTCGTTGGTCGAAAAGAGAAACTGGTGAGTTTTTGTTCCGGCGCTTTTTCTCACCAGAAGGTTAATTACCCGAAGCGCCAAAAGAAAAGATTTAGAGATGAGACATGTAAAAGAATGAATGAATGAATAATGTTTATTTCAGATTTTTTTTAAGTCCATAGTTTAGTTTAGTTTAGTAGAGCCTTTGAGGGCCTACTTGCAGAAATAAATAATTTTATTTTATTATTTTTAAATTATTATACCTATATTTATTTATTTTAGCCGATCACCGATAGGGAATATGCATGAATTTTTTGTTAACAGATTTCTTAACAAAATATGAAAATACCGTAAAAAAAATGACATACAGTCAAAATAAAATTGAAATCGACCGAGAAACACGGAAGATATAAACATTTTAAAGCACTAATCAGACAGCGATTAGAGAGAGAGATCCGATATGGACTATGACGTCATAGTACACGGCCGCCATACAATCTCCATACTATATTCTGTTTTGCGAGAAAGAGATAGCGATAAATCTTCGTTGTGTTATATCTTGGTTATTGTTATAGTTATTTGAAAAATATTTATTACCTACTGTTATTTATATGAATGAGCTTTTATTAAAGTAAATAAAAAATATCATGCATATTCCCTATTGGCGACGTATAATACCAGAACAAAAGAAATTCGAGGCGGCACTCTCATTTTGTGCCTGTGTATAGGTGAGGAACTTTAATTCTGTAAAAAACTGTATAGAGACGAATTTTTTGAGGTATGTGGCATAAGAAATTGCGAAACAAATATCAACATTATTTGTTTGTATCGCTCTTCTATTGATGGTAACTTGAATATGTTTATCGAGTGACTTGAACAACTATTGGTACACTTCTTTAGCAAAAAGTGCGTTATTTGTGGTGACTTCAATATCAACCTACTAACGAAGAATAAAAGAACCGCGGATTTCTTAACACTTCTTACTTCTTGTAACTTTAAATGGCTTATTGAGTTGCCTACTTTCATACGAAATGAGACGGAATCATGTCTAGATAACATTCTCTTGAATGGTAACTCAGTTAACGTTGAGTCTACATTTATAGTCCAAAAGAAATGTCTGCGAAAAATTAATAATAATTATTAATATTTAATATTTTATTATAAATTAATAATTAATATTTTAAAAATTTGGCATCTCTAAGGACTATCTTTATAAATAATAATATTTTAACATTGACATCATTATTTACAGCGTGTCCCTAAAACCAACTTTGATACGAAAAGGGCTGATAGACCAGCTCATCAGACACCAGATTAAGTAAATTTGACCTCAGTAAAAATTTCTTGGTTTTCGAGATATTGACGTTTTTGCAAAACTCGTGCTAAGTGATACCCTGACTCGGTTATTTGAGTGTCATGACTAAAATATCAAGTATTTTTCAAATCTGGTTTTTGATATGGGTAGCCAGATAACTATGCTATTGAACGTAATTCCTATTTCTGTTAATTTCTTCATGGTGTGGCCACAGTAGAATATCAAAAAATAATTTTAAGATTTTTCCAAATTTCACGTCTGATTTCGAACGAAGGTGGTAAAAAAAAAATGTACCAACACAACCTGGCACATGACGTAAAAACATTTACTAAATACTGTAATAGTTTTTGAGATAATTATATTTTGTTACAAAAATAACTTGTACTGTAGTAACCTGTACTGTAGGGAGGGGGGGGGGGGGGGGCACTCCATACATGTTACAGAAGCAAATTTTTTTTTCAGCAAATATCGACGTGTGGTACATAGTTCGATAGCTCTTTAAAAACAATATAAGGTTTCAAAGTAATGTTTTTGATTAAGTGAATATATTTGGAAATAATTGCTCCGAAAGTTGTTAAATTGTGCCCCCCCACCCCTCTATCTTCTAAACCGCGTGTCCGAAAAATATGAAAAAATCACGAAGGTAACGCTTAGTTAATACTTTCAACGAAAATTAGTTTCAATAAGATCAAATTAACCGTTTTTGAGTTATCGCCGATAAACTGCGCTTCAACAAACGGACGTAATTGCTATGAAGATACGTTCTTTTGTTGTTGTACTTTTTTTACATCGTATTTTTTACCTTATAGTTACGGCTATGGAACCCTACACTAAGCATGGTCCGACATGCTCTTGGCCAGTTTTTTTCTTCTACCTTTTCCTATACGGAACAGACTGTAGTTTTTTCCATTCTACGTATAAATAACGAAATCGTACACTGACTGTATTTGTACAGTAGGTTTAAACGTAGATTAGAAATACCAATTAATAATGCCACTAAAACACAAAAAAATACATTTCTTAATGACAGATCAAAGCAGTTTCTGTTATCATGTGTCAAAGCACTCGGATAGAATAATACAATTTCCAAGTGACGTCACCGTATTGGTGCCTTATTTTTAGTTTCTATAAAATCTTTGGTGACACGAAAATGAGTGTAACTGAATCTTTTCTGAACAATTTTGGAAACATAATTTGATCGTTTTTTTATGATTGGAATATACCCAATCAGGTTACACTTGTTATTCAGTTTTTGTTTTCTTGATATGGATTTTATTACATTATGCTTACTGTTCTAAAATGTGCATTAAAAGGACATGTATTTAAGCTGATGGGCACGCCAGTGTTCATATACCCGCGGTCAAAGTTTGATCAAAGTTTCAAAGAATAGGTACCTACTCCATTCCTAGGTTTGAATAAAATGATTAAAAAAGTACAAAAGCCACACTTAATTATTATACAGGCGATAACACATTTATTTAAAATGATTTTGACATAAAATAATAATTGAAAAATAAAAAAAAAGTGCGGTACAGCAAAATATTAAGCGAGGTTTATACTTATTGAGAGACAATCTTACAAAAATCACCCTAGTCCCAAACTTATTACTTTCCTTTCGGTAAATCACGTTTGAAGTGCACGTACAGACGCCAACGGACTAGTATCTCCTGTGTGGTGATTAACTTCGCGTAGCACTGCATCATCGCTCTTTCAAACGGTATGACGTAGGGAAAATTGGCAAATGACAGTGTCAAGTTGTGCACTTTGTAGACGCCCTGAAAACAAAAAAAAAATTATATCTGCTACGGCAAAAAAAATTATTAAAATGGTGTATCAAAATAGTTTAAATAGTTTTAGTGACTACTAGCGCCATCTATCCACCTGTGTAGTAATGTATACCTTCTGTTATTTTCCGTTTAGTAAAGTAGTCTGTTGCGAATATCCAACGTGTATTATTAGGTTCTGGGCCCAGCACGCTTCCACTGCACACTTTTACCTCGTCCTGTATGTAGGCTTATGATGCTACGCTTTGTCGCGCGATAAATAAACGATAAAGCATCCGTCACTCTCACACACTATTTGTCAGAACGTGAAGCACCGCGCCACGATTTGGGTTAAGCGTGGTTAGTCATCGCTCGACAATACGTTATTTTTTGAAGTAATAAAGTAGTTGAAGCTGGAGTTACTATGGGGGTTTGAAGTAAAGGTTCTTCATGGTAATAGACAGTGTATTCAGTAGACCAAGACAAGACGAAGACCAAATAACATGTGTCTTAAAGCTAGTTACATCTATTTATAATTTATTACTTAACCCAAATCCGTGCGTCACGTGTTGTAAACAGTGACAAGGAGTTACTGTTAATTGATCATATTACACTATGTAAAGGTGAATGTTCAATGCTTTTCATATTTTGAAAACTTGATACCTACTGGTGGTGCAGGACAGAGAACGCCTTTTGCCGTCAATGTTTCTCCAATGATAGACTTCCACGGCTCCTTATTTAGGAGTGTGCACAGCGTCATGTCGAACTCCACGAAACTGCGCTTGTACTCATTGTGGAGAAACTCGTAGAAAACGCAACTGAACTGCAAACATAAAATAAAGTAAAATATAGTAGATTATTCAACTAGGGACTAAAACAAGCCATAATGACACGAGGTGTTTAGCCACCCGAGCGTAGCGAGGGTGACTATAGATCGAGTGTCATTATGGTTGTTTAGTCCCGCGTTAAACACTCTACTTTTCACTTTGAATGCGAGGAAAAAAACGACGTTCTATTACACAAAATTACAATATTTATTGTTCCGCACTTTCGGTATAAAGTTGCACTATCGACGACCGCTTTAGCTTAGTTGGTAGTGACCCTGCCTATGAAGCAAGAGGTCCTGGGTTCGAATCCCGGTAAGGGCATTTATTTGTGTGATGAGCACGAATATTTGTTCCTGAGTCATGGATGTTTTCTATGTATTTAAGTATTTATATGTATGTATCTATTAAATATATCGTCGTCTAGTATCCATAAAACAAGCCTTATTGAGCTTACTATGGGACTAGTTCGATTTGTGTAAGATTGTCCCCTACTATTATTTATTTATTTATTTATTTACTATACACATTAATTGTTGAAATATTGTGCTCAATACGATTAATGAACATTCAAAAAGCAAAGAAAAATGTTTCCGCGGTTCTTTATTTTTTTTTTACTTAGTGAAGTCACTCAGGCTTTAAATGCTGGCATTTTTAGCCAACAGGTTCAAACGTGAAAACTACCTATTTTAAAACTAATTGGATCATGCAAAATAAAATTAAGTTACCCCTAATCTAGTTAAACTGATTTATATTCGTAATAATTAATCATTATTACTAATATTAAATCGTTATTTTTTTAATATTTTTGCACAGTTGTCTTTTTAGGTTATTTTCACACCCAAAAATTGTCTATACACAATCACTAAAAATGGCGACAATATTCCAACCACAAACACCCCGATTGGCTGTTTATGGGTTTTCGAAGTCAATTAAAAAAAAATTACTTTAATCCCTAGAGATTAATAAGGAACTTTAGTCCCGATATACAGAGACTAAATTAACATTTTAAGAGCATGAGAAGTGAAAATTTATTTATGCCACACCTGGCCATAAAGTAGCTTTTTCCGCACGCTGCGCGTACGGAAAAAGTCGCTTTCTGGCCAAGTGTAGACATAAAATGATGTACACAACACGGGAGGTAATAAAGAAGGCCCTCGATGGCATATTTACGTCCCTCGCTTGCAGCTCGGGCCGCTAACTTCTGCGATCTCGGCCTTTCTTTGTATTACCACCCTAGTTGTGTAATGTACCATTCTGCAAGTAGGCCCTCAAGGGTTCTTTTACATGTCTTACATTCTTTTATCTTCTTTTCTTTTCTTTTCGCTTCGGGTAATGACCTTCTGGTGAGAAGAAGCGCCGGAAGAAACTCACCAGTTTCTCTTTTCATCATTTAATATTCATGAGATTTCATTAAAACATTACATTAACTTAAAAACTACATTTATAGAAATGTTTGGACGCATAGAGACACCTCTCTATGCGTCCAAACAAGACAAATAAAAAATAGAAAATAAATTGATACTAAAATTCATGGAGATGTAAAGAGTCTCCGTTGTCAAAATATTATGTTTTGGAGGTGTAAAGGATCTCCAAACGTTAAAATACAAATTGAGAATACTTATTCACTAAATATATTACAGAAATGTAAAAAAATATGTGACTGACATGATATATGATATACATTATAATATGATTAAAAGTAGAATATGGTAGAAAAGATAACTTAGACCTGAAGGGCGTCCATGACGCCGGCAGCATTTCTTCGCTGGTTCGCTATGGCAGGCATTGGTGCGACCAAGGGCCTTAAAATAAATAGCCGGACGGAGCTTCGTCAACAGAGATCTGAAGCCATTTTTAATAAACCAGTTGCTTGTACTTACGAGCCGCACGCACACATCAACTAGTTTTTAAATGGTTTTATTTAGCTTACCGTGTTTGTGTCAAGTTTGGTTGTAAGTGTCCTAAATTTATTTTCTACTTTTTGGTACATTTTTTAACATAAGATAAAACCATTTAACTTAAAAAGTTTTTTTACCTATTTTTATTTCCTATTGCGAGCAGCACGCAAACATAGGTAGCCGGCTTATTAGACATGCTTCAGTTCTTTGTTATCGAGGCTCATAGAGACAAAGCATAGCATCATAAGCCTACAGGTCATCCGACCACCTTTCAGGTGGCCGTCTCACGCTGCACTTGCTTGGTCTTCATTCGAGTACCTTTCTGCCCCAATGGCCATCGGTTCTTCGAACTATGTGCCCTGTCCATTGCCACTTCAGTTTGCTTACCCGGTTTGCTATGTCGGTGACCTTGGTTTGTCTACGAATCTCCTCATTTCTGATCCGATCTCGCAGAAAGATCCCGAGCTAGCCCTTTCCATCGCTCGCTGAGTGTCTCTGAGCTTCCTTAAGAGGCCCATCAGTTAGAGACCACGTCGCGGCTCCGTATGTCATCACCAATACGCGCTGGTTGAAGACTTTCAACTTCAAGAAGTACATACCGTTACGTTATCTCCCAACCAGTGGAGAGTGGTTCCTTCCGCGTTGATGTAGTAGGGGCTTCTTCTGCCGGTCCGTCGTACTTGGTAAGTTACGTTCGTCAAATACTTTTCGTTCACGTAATTCAACTCGGTTCGCTCAGGTATCAATTCGGTGCACTGCAAGTGAGTTAATAATGTATCCTTTGTATATAATAGTATTTTAAGCAACAGTTGTATAAGAAGGGACAAAAAATGCGAATGGAGATGCGATACGAGCCGCCGCGGCGGCTTGTATCGCAAATAGAGACGCCATAAGCGTTTTTTGACTTAATTTCTTAAAGATTCCACCTAAACAAACATAGTTACATACATACATTGCAAGTTAAATACAAGCTAATAAAAATAGAAACCTGCACAATTTGTGAAAAAACTGGACAGGTGCGAGTCGGATTCGCCCACCGAGGGTTTCGTACAAATTTGTACGTACATTATATTAAATTAAGTACCCTATCAATTTTGATTCTTTTTTTTATGATTTAATTAAAAATGTATAGTTATAAATTTTTTCCCATACTTGTAGTATGGGATGGTATTAAGTACTTGTCAAATTTCATAGTTCTAGGTCAACGGAAAGTACCCTTTGATTTTGGTTTTCTGAGTGTCGAAATTTAAGTTTTTTGTCTTCTTTCTTTTCTCTTCTTTTCTTCACGTTAACTTGGAAGTTTGATTTTTTTCACAACTTCAAGGGACCATAGACTTGAGCATATAGTTTTATTTTCATTTCGATGCCTCCACGCGCTCCCGAGATAAGACAGACGGACAGACAGACAGACGGACAACGAAGTTAGACGTAAGCTTAATTACTTTAAATGTATAAATTACACCACATTAGTTTAATTATTTAAATAATGCAAGTATTATTAATAAAGAGCTCCTTAACTCGCAAAATCTTTAGAAATTAAGATTAGTAGTTAAGAATAATATAAAAAATTGTAATAATTTGAAATAAACAGATTATTTTTTTTCTTTTTTAATTGGTTCCGTTTTTTCCTTTTGAGGTACGGACCCTAAAAATAAACGACTGGTGCAATATTGTTTAGTCTCACCAAAACAAGTTGTAAAATGCATATCACGCAGAGAGTAAGGCTGAACCTTATAGTTAACACACCCGGCATTTTCGTAGTAACTGAACAGATATTAAATAAATTTCCATAATCACAATACATTTTATTAAATGCATTTGCGAATAGGCGAGCAGCCAAGCGCAACGCGAATTCACTAAATAGCTACCGACATTATCGACGTTATCTGATTTACTTGTTTGTCATAATTGACCGAGCGAGCGAAGCGAATGAAACGAAGTGTCTCTACTTCAGTTTATGCAAAAATGTTTTCGTATGTCTGGCCGCCGGATGTCTGTCTCTTCTCATCTACAGGTCGCATTTCTCAGCCGATTCTTGTGAAATTTTGCGAGAAATCTTGAGTTTTTGGAAATTTCCCAAACTGGCGGAGCCGTGAGGGTCGAACGACTCGCGAGCTATTATTTATTTTATTTTATTATTTATTATTTGTACGTCTTACCCATTCACAGGACAATAGTCTCCTGGACCTTTGGAAGGCGTGCGCGGAGCCAAAGTCAACATGTAGGAAGGAATTTTTTCAATAATTTAATGAAAGGGAAAATGTACACCCAGCGAATGATATCTCTGTCCCTGTCATAGGACGCACACAGACTAGACCGCTAGATGCAAAGATTATTGTTGATAGTGTATTTGAAAACAATCAAAATGAATCGATTACCTCTAAACATCAAATTACGTTTCCCAAACTGCCCGGATAAAGTCAATTAAACGACTTGTATTTGGGCAAAGCGTGTAACGCTTTTCGCTTAGCGTTTGATGCCAAATAGTATTTTATGCAACAGTTGTATAAGTGGGTTCAAAAAATGCGAATTGCGTGAGTTGCGATACGAGCCGCGAATGCGGCGAGTATCGCCAATAGAGACGCAATAAGCGTTTTTTGACTTAATTATACAACGTTGCATACAATACTTTTTCTACGACTAAGTTTTTAATTATAAAAAACAAAATTAATCATAACCTGGAAACAAGGCACATATGACGTTTGACTGACAGTATGTGTCTATGGTAAACTTTTTTTTTTTATTTAAAATATACTTAAATTGACAACATTTCATTTTAAGAACACTTCAAAATGTATATACGATTCGAAAGCATTTTGCCTCCCGAGCAGTACACTATTTTTATAATTTTTATATATTGCTTGATATAAAAAATACAAAAGAATAAAAATATATTCTCATTTTACCAGTTCTACGGCACAATAGATGAAATGCCAGTGCCTTTTGCCACAGAAAAAATAAGCTGTCATAATTTTGAATTTGACATTGTCAATGTATACTATCGATGTTTTTCGATCGCGATAAGACTAAAGGAATGGTCTATTCTGCCGTAGAACTGTAGTTACGCCCTTTTAGAATAAGTAAAAATTAATATATTAATTATAAATTAAATACAAACCCTCGTGAAACAAATAAACTATCAGCGTATTCGTCTTTTCAACCCAAATACAGAGAACCAATAAAATTAAAGGCTCAAAAAAATGAAAGGTTGTCAATTAAAAATACTTTTTTTATGTTGGCATCAATGAATTTAGTTCGGAAAGTTTTGTTTTTCTTAAAAACCGTAGGAATTTAATTGTTTGTTAAGTTGGTAGTTGTGCATGTTTACCGTAAAGTTAAAATTGAGCGCTTAATCCTTGACCTAAGTTTAACCTAGATTTAGAAGTCTGTGGCTGCTAGCAATAACGTAAAGTGACTATAACGACACTAGTGCTGTTATGGGGAATAGAGTATAGACTTCTCTGAACTCATATTATGTATGTTCTTATATTAGTGTTCGTGACCAAGTAAAAGACAGATAACAGTACAGGAGTAGAAAAAGCGTATTTAAGTGACGGAAAACATAAATGTTTCATTTCATTTGGCGGTATTTGAATAATTAATTATACCATTATTATCAGATTTTCAAATCTGATCATAATATTGACGGAAACTGAAGTTGACGACCTGCAAAAGAGGTCGCCGTCGCTTCATTTGAGCACACGAGGTACATATACGTTTTCCTTCTACCTGGATGTATTTCTGTGGCCTATAGGTATTTCATTTTTGCATATGACAATAACAATCATTAAAATGTCACCTCTAACAGAACTCATAATGATTGTTATCGTCATGGTAAATTTAACATCGGTAAAATATTGCAGGTACGAAATTAAGAGTCTGTAGGCGTATGATGCTACGCTTTGTCACGCGATAATGAAACTCAGAATATGATAATAATTATTATTTATTACTCGGAATCACCATCCAAACTTAAACAAACATTTTTATTCGTGGCTTGGTAGAGTAGGTATCAATAGCTCTAGGACAGTCACTGCTGAAGGTTTTTACATTCTTTTTCGTTATCCTATACACAAAGTGAATATTATAAATATATTTTTACTATATTACAGGTACCCTTAGGTAGCTTTAAAAAAATGGACACAAATCGGCAATAAATTTCAATTGGAATATAAATAGCATTAGTTAAGGGACAGTACAAACTAAAACTGAAACTTTAATAAAGGTTATAACCTTTTTAGATTTAAAATTACTCTTTCATTTCATTAAATTTTACTTGTTTGCTTCATGTCACCTCATGGCACATTAAGTACCAGCGTTTATTTAGTTATGTATCAAATTGATTAAGTAATACAATATCAATAAATACCATCAGAACTCGAGTATTTTACAAAAACAAAACCAGCAAATCCCGAATCTTGACGCGCAGAGCGGGCGGGCGTAACCCACAGATAGCTAAAACCACAGATATATAATAATATCGCGGAAGAAGAAAAGAAGTGGTAACGAACGATCTACTTTGCACATCGTTAACCTGAGTGGCCGTCAATATTATAATTAGATTTGAATATCTGATAACAATGGTATAATTAACTGTTCAAATACCTACCACCAAATGAAATGGAAAATTTATGTATTCTATCACTAAATTATACTTTTCGCGTCAAACGCCAAGCGAAAAACGCCAAGCGAAAAACGTCGCCTACACACTTGATTGCCATACAAATTGACGAACCATTTCCTTCTAACTCGATATTTTTCTGTGGCTAAAACTATTTTAAATGTATCTGTATTCTTTTTCATTGTAACGGTATCAGTTACTGTACTTAGTTATTGACTTGCTCATTTGGGTTTACGACTAGCTTTTTTGTTTCAATACAGTTGAAACGTATTATGTCCTCCGGCCGGAAAGCGTCAACTTGCGGGCCGAAGTTGCCGCTTTCTGGCTCCGTCGAACAGAAAAATAGTACACAAACCTTGGCTATAAATATAATAACTGGCCAAGAGCATGTCGGACCATGCTCAGTGTAGGGTTCCATAGCCGTAACTATATGGTAAATAATACGATGTAAAAAAAAGTACAACAACAAAAGAGCGTATCTTGATAGCAATTACGTCCTTTTGTTGAGAAGCGCAGTTTATCGGCAATAACTCAAAAACGGTAAATTCGATCTTGTTGAAAATAATTTTCGTTGAAAGTATTAATTAAGCGTTACTTTCGTGATTTTTTTCATATTTTTCGGACGCACGGTTTAGAAAATAGAGGGGGGGGGACACAATTTACACAACTTTCGGAGCGATTATTTCCAAATACATTCACTTGATCAAAAACATTACTTAGGAACCTTATAGTGTTTTTTAAAGAGCTGTCGAAATATGTACCACACGTTAATATTTGCTGAAAAAAAATTTTTTTACTGTCTTTAACATGTATGGAGTGCCCCTCCTAAAAATATTTATTTTAATTATTTATATACCAAACTAAGTAGCGGCTCATAAAACACACCTATATTCTAAATTTCATCAATATCCATCATGTAGTTTCTGAGTAAAATGCCTGTGACATACGGACAGACAGACAGACAGACAGACAGACAGACAGACGGACGGACATGACGAAACTATAAGGGTTCCGTTTTTGCCATTTTGGCTACGGAACCCTAAAAAAGCGTTAGATCACATGTGATCTGTGGCATTTCATACTTTACTGGGTATGTTATATAGGTACTATTAATTCAGAAAGTCGTTTTACCCTTAAATGCTCGAAAAACGTTTAATCAAACGTTTCATTTCATGGACTTGTCATTTCTCCGAAGGCATTTTTTTCTGAAACCGTCACGTCACGTCACGTATCGTAATCTAATAGTAACTCGATGACCTTTTCAATTCTAATCGTAATCTAATAGTAACTTTTATGTTGACCTTTTGACTAATGAAAATATTACCGTTCCAGAGATAAAAGTTGTCGATGAAATGAAACAATCCATGAAATATTTTGACAAAACGGCAGGCACCTTTGAAAGGTATGAGTATTATTCATTTATTCGATGTTATATTGTCGAAGCCAGAGTTAACTGAACGTGATTCCAACGAATCTAAATCAGATAAGCAACACAGCGTCTCAATATCGCATTATTAAATTTATTAACACCCCCACATACTGTGAGCTCGATAAAATCGAATCGCATTTACTTAATGGTGCTGATTTTTAAACAAAAATCTTATAAATGAAAGCCTGAAGTGGACCGCAAAACATGGTTACGTTAAACTATTCAGGGTGAAATAAAATAATGACCAAATTTTTTAACGCATAGAAATATATTATTCAAAAATTTATAAAAGACGAACATGATCTAAAAATGGTTTTCCCATACCTTACCAAAAATGAATAGACGACAAAAAAAAAACTGTTTAGTCTGTCAGTTAGATTATTAAAAAATATTGTACACGTATTTTTTCTTTTATTTGACAAACAAAAAATGACGAGGATAGAGTGCTTAGAAGTTTCGAGTGACGTCACTCCTAGGTACAATTTTCACCTAGGAGTGCCCCCACTCCAGAAGTTTGATGACCTATAACTTTTTCGATTTTTAATATTTTGATAAACCAAAAAATATCTGTCCCATATTTATCCATAGTCTAACTGACGGACTAAATAGAATTATATAGTTTTAACCCAGTCGTCATCCCTATTAGCTTGGACTTGCAATTTTGACTTGTTACTATACACTACAGATACGAAGATTAAATACATAGAAAAATCAAACATACCCACTTGTAGCCAAGGTGGGATTCGAACCCGCGTCTTTGTCTTACCGGGACAGCGTGTAACAACGTGTAATCCGCTACACCACGTGGGTACAAAAAAAGTCGAAATATTTCAAAACTGGTGACACTTTTACTAAACCTATATTAGCTTTAATTGATAGATCTAAGTGCCCTCTAACACCAGTTTACAGGTTATCCATTCATTACCTAACACCGCCTGTATACAAGAAGTTTCATTGAACGTAATACAACTCATTTTTTTTAAACTCCTCTGCCTGGTGATAAAACCCTGCGTGCTAGATCTCGTGTTGTTAAAGTCATCTTAATTAATGAATATCACTGTTTTCATTATTCATATTTTTTGGTCTCATCGTGGTTACCCTACTTAGCGTTAAGAGAAAAAAAAAAACTAATTTTGTAGTGGAAACTTACCTGTTTGCTTATTTTATAAGTTATTGGCCATATCAAACAAGTCACGTAAGCGTGACGTCATGAGGGGTGTCCACACGACGAGATTGTAATTTGTTACGGGAATTGCTTAATTTGTGTGTGTGTTCAATGAAACATCCTGTATATATATATATTACTTTCCTTGCGGTAAATCACGTTTGAAGTGCACGTACAATCGCGCACGAAATATTATCTCCTGTGTGGTGGTTAACTTCGCGAAGGCCTGCATCATCGCTCTTTCAAACGGTACGACGTAGGGAAAGTTGGCCAATGACAATGTTAAGTTGCGCAGTTTGTAGAAACCCTGAAAACAAAAAACCTTGTGAACGCTAGGGCTCTACACACAACGAGGTTAGAGACGCAAAACAACAACATTCGGCTTGCGCCGAACACTGGCTTAGAATCCCGATACGAGAACTCTTGAGAACTTAATATATATGTTACCGGCCAAACCCGATTTCAGGCCAAACTAGTTGTCCTAGGCCAAACCGGTTTATCCTGAGTGTGTCAGGATAAACTAGTTTGGCCTAGGATAAACTAGTTTGTCCTAGGCCAAAGTCTGCATCGGCTTGCCCAATGGTATCTTTTACGCCACGCCACTGAAACGATGGATCTCTTTTTGCTTAATTTGTTAGATTTAAAATTGTGACAACTTCTCTTCGTCAGTTCGTTATTTTTGTAATAAAAAAATTACTAATTAATTGTCAATTATTTCCATTTTAGCCTTCAATATACTACGCTAGAAAATCGTATATGCTTTGGTTTTTGTACTTATTATTACTTATTAAATTTATTTGTTGCATTTCGAATCCGGGTAAAACCCGGGTCAAATAACCAAATACTAAGTCAAATACCCGGGTTTTACCCGACCCTAAATAACGTTGGTTACCCGGGTACCCGGGTTGCATTCCCTAGTGTGAATACGTGTCGCGCGCTCCTAACCGGCCGAAGTTGGACTATTTGAGGCGCCGAGTACAACTTCGTGCCGTTCGGCGTCGAGACCCTCGGCCCGTGGGGCCCCAGCGCCCACCAGCTGTTCAAAGAAATGGCCAAAAAGCTGGTTGACGTCACAAGGGACCGAAGCTGGCAGCTTCCTCGCTCAACGCATAAGTATAGCGATACAGCGAGGAAACGCTGCCAGTATCGACCACTACTGGGGACAATCTAGTAATTTTTGAACTGTATTTTTGTTTATTTTATTTCATTCATTATTATTATATATATTTCGCCTTGGGGTGAGATTGGCATATACGGTCTCTTTGCGGTCTCTGTACGCTATGGATGAGAGTACGGAAAAAAGAAGAGATATGTCACTTCGGATTTGTCATCGGAAAAAGATCGCGTGCGGGCGAATAACATATTCAATATATAAAAGGAAAACGAAAAGAAGACCACGACCAAAGGCCAAAGGGGGTAAGTTTAGGGCGATCATTTATTTATTATATTTCCACAAGACCATCAACGAGACGGATCACAGTCCGTGAAGTTGAAAACTCAAAAGAAAACCAGTGCGCTTTGTTCGAGGAACAATTTTGTTTAATTATTTGTAGACATTGTATTGTATTTCAATTGTAGGATAGACTGACGATCCATTATTGGGGACAATATAGTACTTAATTCATTCTATTTTGCTTAATTTATTTTGTGGACATTGTATTTAATTTGATTGTTATTAATTTGAATTATAATTATTTTTGCTTCTGACGATCATAATACGCATTCATATAAATTGTCATGTATAATTTATCATGTAATTTTGTATTATGAAATAAATAAATCTATCTATCTTCCGAACTATGCCAAGGGGGCCGAATTTTCTAGATATACTTTAGTTTTAGCTAGGTTTTTTTTTTTACTTTATTCTTTTATTTTAGATGTATATTGTTTCTATTTTAGGGTTTTAATTTAGTATTTAGTTTTTAATTTAATTTGTAAGATTGAAGTTTACTGTTTGTTTGTCTTTATACTTTGATTTTGTCCTCTTTTGTGTGTAATATACTATTTGTTCAGTCTTGCCGCACTACTAGAGTGCCGATTTGTTTCTAATTCGCTATCTTCCAAATTATTCATAGGCCAAATTTGTTACTTTTTAAAATGGCCATTTTCAAAATTTGTCATATACCAGATTAATCATACTCCAAATCTGGGGGCACGGCAGTGCCCCCGCCAAGTCAAGCAACACAAAAGCACGGCCATACCATCCATTTCTCGAAGCCATTCAGGCCTCCTGTAACCTCGTGTAATTTTGGGCTGGCTAAAGCTAGAACTTTCAGGAATAATAAGACTTAATTATATTCTCAATAAAATTTAATTTAAAGTTGTAGTTTAAGAACTTACTATTGTACAGTAAACGGCGATAAAGAATGCAAATCGATCTTTGGAAAGAGGCAATCGGCTAATTTCGACTTCGTATAGCGATATCTGTGTCGCACACACCATGACGTTTGTTTTGTCAGTCGTGGTTCAAATGCGAGAGAGTGCAGTCGCATATCCAAGTCAATATATATATAGAGTTGCTAAAACTTTTACAAAATTAAATTTGTACTATGGCATCTTTAGGAAAAAAAAAGTGAAATGGAAGGAATTGAATAGATATGATTTTATTATAATTTTATTTCCGTATTTTTTTCCCGTGTGGTGTCGGATTAGAATAACACCAACTTATTCTTCCCGGGGGTGTCGCATGAGTCGACTAAGGGTACATGGACATGGGCGATGGCCTAGCAACTTGTCACCGCAACTTTTTGTCGATCTTTAAACCCACATTTAAATATGCTAGTAGTATAACATCAGTTGCTAGTGCTCAGTCAACCCCTTTTAGGAATATGGGCGTGAATTTATGTATATATATGTGTAAATATATTATTTTTCTCCAACAAGCAATAATTAAATATAATTACATCGTGTTTTACAGCTCTATATATTCCACGTGAAATCAAAACAAAACAACAATAAAGTACTTAGTTCTAAATTCAAATTCTGATGAACGATTGATCTAATAATTGATGTACATGGAAATTAGCATTCGTTTGTATTCGGAAATGCGATGATTGCCGATGCATTCTTTATGGCCGTTTACTGTACGTTAAAGTTCCTTAGTTTTGTCACTGACTGACTGACTGACTCACTGATTGACTGACTGACTGACTCACTGACTCATCATCATAATAGGGATGACGACTGGGTTAAAACTATATCATTCTATTTAGTCCGTCAGTTAGATTATAGGGAAAAATATGGGACACGTATTTTTTGGTTTATCAAAATATTAAAAACCGACAAAGTTATAGATCATCAAACTTTTGGAGTGGGGGCTTGTGACGTCACTCCACTCAACAAAAGAAAAAATATGTGTGCAATATTTTTTAATCATCTAACTCATGGAGTATACAGTTTTTTTTAGTCGTCTAGTCCATTCTAAGGTACTTCTAGCAAACCCAAAAGCTCCAAATCTTAAACATAGTCCTAGAAAACCTAAAAATATTGCAATTTCAGTCACAACTGCACACATAAGTTCGTAATCCTATACAAATACATACAATTACAAAGTTGAGATGTAATGTTAAATCAAGTCAGTTCCGTGGATTCTCCCTCCACGGACTTCTTTATTTGAGAAGTATTAAATGTTCCTGCAGTTCTACCAACGGTTACGTATGGATGTCAATGTTGGCCTCTTACCGCAAATGTCATTCAAAAGTTAAGAACATTCCAAAGGGCTACGGAGAGGTCAATGTTGGGCATAAAGCTAAGTGACCATGTGAGATGTACAAAAATACGGAAAATTACAAAAATAGCAGACATTGTACAAACAGTGTGTAAACTAAAGTGGAAATGGGCTGGACACATTGCGAGAACAAACGATGGGCGTTGGAGTGAACGCGTCATACAATGGTACCCAAGGGACGGCCAGAGATTGAGAGGCAGACAGAGGAAACGCTGGTGTGACGATATAACCCAGATTGCAGGCAAAAATTGGCCAAGAGTGGCAAAAGATCGTCAAATATGGCGTACTATGGAGGAGGCCTATGCCCAGCAATGGGCACCAAACTCTTAATTAAAAAAAAAAAAAAAAAATTAAATATTATTATATAAGTTAGTATTAACATAATATATATGTAAACAAATATTATTAGATTGTAAGTAAGTTTGGAATAAAGAGGCTATATTATTATTATTACTAGCTATTTCCCGCGGCTTCGCCCGCGTTGTTCCCGTTATTGTCCCAAAGAAACTCTTTATCGGGATATAAAGTATCCTTTGTTTCAATCCAGGACTTGTTCTACTTACATGCCAAATTTCGGCTTGATCCATCCAGTTGTTACCCCGTTATGTAGTAACAAACATCTTCACAAACTTTCATATTTAAGTATAATATTAGTGTGAAGATTTTCGAATGTTAAAAGTTTAAATATACAATTTAATATAACCAGAGATCGGAATAGGTAGAGTATATTTACCTAAACTTCGAAGAACATAGTCGAAAAGTGGAGAGTCCCTTACAACAAAATTTTTATCCGGGACTTAAGTCTCGGAATCTTACTAAAAAAATATATTATTGGTATTCTTTAGCACATTTCTCGAACATTCTCAGTATAGCTGTCGCTTTCTAATAGTGCTGTCTCTTTCACTCCTTCGAAAATTTTGCCATAACTATACTGAAGTGTAGTTCAAAGGCCCATAAGGGGTCTTGAAAACGCCTGAAAACGGGTTTTCAGGTTATTACGCCATCTAAGTAAGTATAGCTATACTGAGAATGCTCGAGAAATGTGCGAAAGAATACCAATAATATATTTTTTTAGTAAGATTCCGGGACTTAAGTCCCGGAAAAAAAAATAGTTGTAAGGGAGTCTCAACTTTTCGACTTTGTTCTTCGAAGTTTAGGTAAATATACTCTACCTATTCGGATCTCTCTATATAAACTTTCAACCCCCATTTAAACCCCTCAGAGGATGAATTTCGAAAAACGGTGAAATCATTTTTCTTGTAATCTAATAAAGAGTCTAAACGTAAAGTTTCAAACCTCTTACTTCTAAAATCGTAGACTCTCCATACAAACTTTGAACCCCTATTTGAACCCCTTAGGGGATGAATTTTGAAAAATCCTTTCTTAGTGCACCCCTAGACCTTATAAGAAACCTACGTGCTAAATTTGGAAGTCCTAGGACCAGCGGTTTGGGCGGTACGTTGATATACAAATTTTCAACCCCCATTTAAACCCCTTAGGGGACGAATTTTGAAAAATCCTTTCTTATTGCACCCCTAGACCTTATAAGGAACCTACGTGCTAAATTTGGAATTCCTAGGACCAGCGGTTTGGGCGGTACGTTGATATACAAACTTTCAACCCCCATTTCAACCCCTTAGGGGATGAATTTTGAAAAATCCTTTTTTAGTATACCATAAGACTTTATAAGGAACCTACGTGCTAAATTTGGTATTCCTACGACCAGCGGTTTGGGCGGTGCGTTGATATACCAACTTTCAACCCCCATTTAAACCCCTCAGAGGATGAATTTCGAAAAATGGTGAAATTACTTTTCTTGTAATCTAATATAAATCTAAACATGAGATTTCAAACCTCTTACTTCTAAAATCGTACTCTCCATACAAATTTTGAACCCCTATTTGAACCCCTTAGTGGGTAAATTTTGAAAAATCCTTTCTTTGTGCACCCTTAGACCTTATAAGGTATCTACGTGCTAAATTTGAGATTCCTAGGACGAGCGGTTTGGGCGGTACGTTGATATACAAACTTTCAATCCCCATTTAAACCCCTTAGAGGATGAATTTTGAAAAATCCTTTTTTAATACACCATTAGACTTTATAAGGAACCTACGTGCTAAACTTGGAATTCCTAGGATCAGCGGTTTGGGCGGTGCGTTGATATACAAACTTTCAACCCCCATTTAAACCCCTCAGAGGATGAATTTCGAAAAACGGTGAATCATTTTTCTTGTTATCTAATAAAGAGTCTAAACGTAAAGTTTCAAACCTCTTACTTCTAAAATCGTACTCTCCATACAAATTTTGAACCCCTATTTGAACCCCTTCGTGGGTAAATTTTGAAAAATCCTTTCTTAGTGCACCCCTAGACCTTATAAGGAATCTACGTGCTAAATTTGGGATTCCTAGGACAAGCGGTTTGGGCGGTACGTTGATATACAAACTTTCAACTCCCATTTAAACCGCTTAGGGGATGAATTTTGAAAAATCCTTTTTTAGTACACCATTAGACTTTATAAGGAACCTACGTGCTAAACTTGGAATTCCTAGGACCAGCGGTTTGGGCGGTGCACAGTGGCAGCGGCCTATACAAACGGCGTGACATGCGTTTTGGCGCTTAGTATTTTTGCTATAATTTCAAAACTACAAGCCGTATAGCTTTGATATTTTTAACGGATATTTAAAAAACCATTGTCCTTGTGATTTGTTGCTTAAAATATAAATGGTAACACATTTTCTGCATACAAAAAAAAATAAAAATAAAAAATTCGTTAAATCAATAACATCGAAATTACGCAATGTTTATGAGGTGTTGGAAAAAATAAACTAATTATTGTTAAAAAATATATGGATATATCGTGATTTTTATCTACACCAAATGTAACGCCTCAAGCAATGTTACTTTTAAGTTGATTGCTATTTTATTTATGCTGGCGCACTCACACATCACGGGGCGGCCATTAAACAAATAAATAAAATAAATGAACAATGCATTGTCAATTTTCATATGCTGTAAAATTAATAAAAAATATTGCACTTGTCTTTTAATATTTAATCGGTATAAAAAACTTCAACATTTTCCATCTCATCAATCAATATTTTCGCATCAAGTTTAAAGATTTTTTTTCTTACAATATTGGTTGATATTACGGGATCTGATAACAAAATCATCGTATTTGACGCAACTCGACTGCTTTTACGGGTATGGTGTAGTCTAACGTTACGAAAAATTTTGTAGCTCGCTTCCTGTGCATCTTCTGACAGGTGACCAATTCGTAAAATAAAATTATGACTAATTATGCCCATTAAAATTTTGTGCACTGTAACGGGTATGTAGTACCACCTATAGAATGTTACGTACAAGTAACCTGTTTCTTGGGTGTATTTTCTACGTATGTACGACGTACGTTGTACGTACGATTTTAGTACCTATTAATAACTGTAAAAGAAACATTTTTTAAATGGATGATACATACGAGTAGCGTCCTTTCCTATTCATATTACATTATTTAAATAGGACACAAGACATTTGCTGAAATCTTCTATGGCTTTCGGAGGTGGATAGATGTAAGTATTCGACAAAGTCTTAGCTCGATGCATTTTCACCAAAACAGTCATTACAATCCATTGACATTGTTTTTTTTAACATGTCCAAAAAATATAGCTTAAGTTATATATCTGTTACCATATATACTTACAGTTTTTTCTCAGAATTGTGTCTACAAATTACTCGTGGTGCGATTTATTGCTTTGAAATTATTTCCAGGCGTATTGGTTTTATGTCAAAAAAATCGATTTTTTCGAAAGAGCTCGGTTAGGCTAAGCCAATATTTTGCAAAACATTTTGTTTTATCCGCGAACTTAATAATTATTCCGGTGCCGACTTAAAGTCAGCTCTAGAACTTAAGGTGACGCATCGCTAAACAATGAATCCGTTTTCGGAGCACTTGCGCCCCGCAACCCGCTCACCCCCCTATATTTTTACGCGGTATACCGTATATCACACACAATCAGTCGCAAAAATGACATTTCAAGTTACATTATAATCGATGCTAATAACGCTCACTTATAACCTGTGTCTATAAAAACTGTCATTCTAAAAAGAACTCAATTCCATAACCCTATATGTCAAATTTGAAAACGCACATTGAAAACTTTACATTAATATTACCTATCGAAAAGTGCCTACATTGTTTATGTCAAAAGTGAACAGAAAATAAATGGAGTCGCTTCCTATATTTTTAAATTTTTTATTTGTTAAATCGATACACAAAACTTAGTAATGATAATGTATTCTACAGATCTACTCAAATCAATAAAACACTACCTTGTTTTCTGTACTGTTTGTATGGGAAAAAGTAAAGTGAAATTGATAAATATATGTACCGTAAAAACGAGTAATTCTAAATATTATTTGTGTTATTTATTTGAATGGAATAATCAAAAAACTTTAAATAATTTTCGTGGATTTTCCGAATACAATCCTACTAATATTATAAATGTGAAAATTTGTGAAGATGTTTGGATGTCTGTTACTAAATACGGGGTAACAACTGAATGGATTGATCTGAAATTTGGCATGTAAGTAGATCAAGTACTGGATTGAAACATAGGATATATGCCGGTAATTAGTTCCCTTGGCACTATAACGGGAACAACGCGGGTAAATGCTAGTAAAGAATAAATAATTAATCATTTGAAAAGTGGTCGAATGATTCATTCGCGGATATGCTATTCACGAATAAATAATTCAGCAATAAAAATATCGTGTTATTGTTTAGTCGAATAATTATAAGTCCTGATAATTATCCGAATAATCTTTTGTACTCGGATAATTATTAGGACAAAAGATTATTCCAATAATGCTAATCTTTGGTTAAGAACTGGTAATGTATAGATAGGTACTACTGCAAATTATAGCACAAACAAAAATTAATTCGAGCATGGTGTTTTTACGGGCAATATATTGAACAATTTTTACATTTTAAATTTACAATATATTTACATTTTTACATATTTGTCGGGAATTCGTAGAAGCACTCTCAAGTACTTCGGGGCGCGGGTTGCGGGAGGAAAGACCGGGAGGCAGAGATTGGGCGAGCCCTTGTCGTGCGCGGACGCACATGCGTGTTGACGAGTGATTGATTTGATAATTGGACTAATTACCTAGTGTTAGAGATTTATTAAGGACAATCGACCTGTAATATTGTCTAACCTAATTAAATCGTGTATTGGACTAATTTGACTGTTTTTATCATCTCGGGGAACCCACTGGCGATTTACCCATCAAAATGCCCACAGATGACGAAATATCGGACTTGCAGAATGAAATTGCGACATACGAGTATTTATATTTCAATCTACGTCCATGTCAAAAAACCTCTGTCATGCGTTTGGAAACAGTATAAAATGACCACCATTAGCCATATATGAAAAAATGAAAATGAAAATGTTTATTTCGTTTAAAGTAAACATGGTACAAAATAGATTTGTGGAGTCCTCCTAGTAGGTGTTTATGCACCTACTGTGTCAGGCGGACTCGCTCTTCCCAACGGGGTACAATTTTCGCTTACTCTAATTATTTATTTTATTTCTTTAAATTAATTACTTATTTAAGTAGCTTTAATTAACTATATTACTATAAGCTAAATATATATGTACCTAAGGTCAGTGCGTTGTCTGTGCCAGTGTTAAAAAATGTTTAAAAAGTTATTAAAACATCTTTATCGATACTAGATATAATGACAATCTAGTTGGCCTTTGAGTGTTTATAATAACATGTGTAGATAGTAGATGTATGCAACTTTACATAATTAAGCCTGTTGCGAAACGTTTAAAAATTATCACAATTTTTAACCCTTGTTCTTAGTAAAACTAACATTGTCATTTTAATTCATTCTATTTTATTAATTCATTCAAAAATCAAATTATCTTTTTATTGTCAATTATTCTATTGCATATTTTTTAATAAAATATTCAACAAATGTATTAAATAGTAAATATCGAGTCATTTTAGCCTTGGCAACATTATGTATTCAAAACGGTCGGTTTCAAAAATACCTATCAATTGTCATTCTTACCTATTATTCACGGCAACGGCTCGAACTTACTTTTTCTGTTAAACTTTCTATTTTGGATTACACCAGTTAAAATTACAGTCCACTTTTTAATTCCACCACCATCGAAGATCCAGTTCCTGTATTACTCAAGGGAGTAGCGGATTTTATTCAAGCCTTAAATACTCGTGTGATCTTATAATGGTTATGTTGCTATCGTGTTTTAAGACCTCTCGCTATGTATCAGTAGTATACCCTTCTTACATATTTACATTTTGTAAGCGGATAGTTCTCATATTGTTTTACGAATCCATCACAGACGTGGTTAAACTGTTGAGGTTTTATGAGGCAAACATTGATTTAATATACTAGAGAGTGATATGTATTATACATTACCTACTAAGTATTGGCTACTCACTAATGCATTCAAGAAAAACCGACTTATGAGCCATCCTGTATATTTACACTATTATAGTTTTCCTTATTTTAATTTAATACAATGGGTATATTACAAATGTTTCTATTTACGTACACCAAAATAATATTTAATTGTACAATTGAAAGTCTCGACGACGCCGCTGTTCCAATGTCAACATTTGTTGTCATTTTCCCGCAGCGTAAACTAGACTTATTTGTGGTATAAATATGACGATTACTTACTTTCTCTTAGTCATATAGTTACATTTTTCAAGTAATAGTGCTTTCCTTTTCCTTTTGGAAAAACCAACACGCTTTTTTCCCATTATTAAATAAGATTTCTCACAGGTTTTGTTTACGGCGCGGCCAGTCAACTGTCACAGACCTGTCGTTGGCAACGGCCGTCGGCGGACTGAGGGGAGACTGATTTCATACAAATACGCGCTTGTGCTAGCTTATATGAAAAGGTCGTATACGTAGAAACGGTTTTTTTCGTTTCAATTACAAACTACAATTAATTTTCAAGAATCTGGTCTCAGATATTAAAGTATAGGTTAAAACTATGTTACTCAGAGAATTTAGGGGCTTAAATAGGTCTGGTTTGCCTGTACAGTGCAAATTCCGCTTTTGAAAGAGGTATCTTTGACATACAAAAGTCTGTTACAAAAGTTAGCAAATCGTGTTTCTGCGTCTCAAAAAATGGAGTAGATGATCCCAATAATCAGGTTATCAAATGTTACTTTCATATGTTTTATGATTCCTGAGAAAAATCGAAATCCCTGCCACCAAAATTTCCGATTCGTCATCTTAATCAAAACTCAAAGTATAGTCATTTCAATGCATGCGTTTAAGAAGAGATGAGTATAAGACTTAGGAATTGATTAATTACATTCAAAACTATGAAAACTAATTCTGTAGTATACCTTCTTTAAGAAAAAATAAATACAATGGCTTGATACTGAGCCATTCATCTGAGATAATGACTATAACAGACACACAATTTTTACCCAGTTGTGAATCGAGCAAGTTTAAAGGTCTCTTACATTGCAGTGAGTCCAAATTTTGAAAAAATATCGCTTGATTCCAGTGAACCAATTATTGAACTTTCATATTATGGAACTTTTAACCCCTAAATCATACTTTGATTATGACTCAAATGTCCGGACTCTTGTATAGGCCGCTGCCACAGTGCGGTGCGTTGATATACCAACTTTCAACCCCCATTTAAACCCCTCAGAGGATGAATTTCGAAAAACGGTGAAATTTATTTTTTTGTAATGTAATATAAATCTAAACATGAGATTTCAAACCTCTTACTTCTAAAATCGTACTCTCCATACAAATTTTGAACCCCTATTTGAACCCCTTAGTGGGTAAATTTTGAAAAATCCTTTCTTAGTACACCCCTAGACCTTATAAGGAACCTACGTGCTAAATTTGGGATTCCTAGGACCAGCGGTTTGGGCGGTACGTTGATATACAAACTTTCAACCCCCATTTAAACCCCTCAGAGGATGAATTTCGAAAAATCCTTTTTAGTACACCATTAGACTTTATAAGAAACCTACGTGCTAAATTTGGAATTCCTACGACCAGCGGTTTGGGCGGTGCGTTGATATACCAACTTTCAACCCCCATTTAAACCCCTCAGAGGATGAATTTCGAAAAATCCTTTTTAGTACACCATTAGACTTTATAAGAAACCTACGTGCTAAATTTGGAATTCCTACGACCAGCGGTTTGGGCGGTGCGTTGATATACCAACTTTCAACCCCCATTTAAACCCCTCAGAGGATGAATTTCGAAAAACGGTGAAATTACTTTTCTTGTAATCTAATATAAATCTAAACATGAGATTTCAAACCTCTTACTTCTAAAATCGTACTCTCCATACAAATTTTGAACCCCTATTTGAACCCCTTAGTGGGTAAATTTTGAAAAATCCTTTCTTAGTACACCCCTAGACCTTATAAGGAACCTACGTGCTAAATTTGGGATTCCTAGGACCAGCGGTTTGGGCGGTACGTTGATATACAAACTTTCAACCCCCATTTAAACCCCTCAGAGGATGAATTTCGAAAAATCCTTTTTAGTACACCATTAGACTTTATAAGAAACCTACGTGCTAAATTTGGAATTCCTACGACCAGCGGTTTGGGCGGTGCGTTGATATACCAACTTTCAACCCCCATTTAAACCCCTCAGAGGATGAATTTCGAAAAACGGTGAAATTACTTTTCTTGTAATCTAATATAAATCTAAACATGAGATTTCAAACCTCTTACTTCTAAAATCGTACTCTCCATACAAATTTTGAACCCCTATTTGAACCCCTTAGTGGGTAAATTTTGAAAAATCCTTTCTTAGTGCACCCCTAGACCTTATAAGGTATCTACGTGCTAAATTTGAGATTCCTAGGACCAGCGGTTTGGGCGGTACGTTGATATACAAACTTTCAACCCCCATTTAAACCCTTTAGGGGATGAATTTTGAAAAATCCTTTTTTAGTACACCATAAGACTTTATAAGGAACCTACGTGCTAAATTTGGAATTCCTAGGACCAGCGGTTTGGGCGGTGCGTTGATATACAAACTTTTAACCCCCATTTAAACCCCTCAGAGGATGAATTTCGAAAAACGGTGAATCATTTTTCTTGTTATCTAATAAAGAGTCTAAACGTAAAGTTTCAAACCTCTTACTTCTAAAATCGTACTCTCCATACAAATTTTGAACCCCTATTTGAACCCCTTCGTGGGTAAATTTTGAAAAATCCTTTCTTAGTGAACCCCTAGACCTTATAAGGAACCTACGTGCTAAATTTGGGATTCCTAGGACCAGCGGTTTGGGCGGTACGTTGATATACAAACTTTCAACTCCCATTTAAACCCCTTAGGGGACGAATTTTGAAAAATCCTTTCTTAATGCACCCCTAGACCTTATAAGGAACCTACGTGCTAAATTTGGAATTCCTAGGACCAGCGGTTTGGGCTGTGCGTTGATAAACAAACTTTCAACCCCCATTTAAACCCCTTAGGGGATGAATTTCGAAAAACGGTGAAATTACTTTTCTTGTAATCTAATAAAGAGTCTAAACATGAAGTTTCAAATCTCTTACTTCTAAAATCGTAGACTCTCCATACAAACTTTGAACCCCTATTTGAACCCCTTAGGGGATGAATTTTGAAAAATCCTTTCTTAGTGCACCTCTAGACCTTATAAGGAACCTACATGCTAAATTTGGAATTCCTAGGACCAGCGATTTGGGCTGTGCGTTGATATGTCAGTCAGTCAGTCAGTCAGTCAGTCAATCAGTCAGTTTCTTCTTTTATATATTTAGATTATTATTAAATGTTCCTCCACAGTTAAATAATAGGCAAGTCGATGGAAATCGGGTTCTGTAGTTAGACACCCCCCGGTACTGACTTGGTTTATCATTACATCTCAAAACTTTTTTGTTGTAAAAGAACTGCGTTGCGAGACTTGCATCTTTTTACATGTTTTTGATGGGATCTAGACACGCGGCAGCGTATGAAGCCAAGTTCAAGCAAAACTGGCTAGCCAGCGCCGAGTGTAATATTACACGAACCACTTGGTGCCATTTTTGACCCTTCTATAACTTACAACCTCTTTAACGGAAACACATAAAACTACGTGTGTTTAATAATATCCATAAGGATATCTAGAAGCCCAAATTTCATGAAGCTAGCTCAAACGGTTATAAAGATCACAAAGTCGTAAATTTTAGCACTGACTGACTGACTGACTGACTGATTGACATATAGTACCTAAACCTAACCTACTTCCAGATGACCTAAAAGGATGAAATTTGGAATCCAGCTCGGTAATTGTGTGTAAGCCTAGGAAAACATCTAAAAATAAAAAAAAAGTTAAAAAATAGGGATATTTTATCAGAATTAAAATATATGTTGAATAACTTTATATAATGACTGATGTAATGAAAACTGGCCAAGTCAAATCTACCTACTTTAGGATCTCACATTGTTAAATAACAGTAATTGTTATAGGTATCCAATAAAGCAAAGAAATAGAGTTTAATACTTGTTCATAATGTTATTTTGTTCCTATAAATACATATTTGGATTTTGCGTAGGACTTGGCATTGGCACTCATTTAGATCCATTCTTTTTGCGGCGAAGCCCACAGCCTAGCATAATTTTTTTTTTACATTTATGTTTTGGTGGGTTGGTTGTAACCATATAACCTATACCACGTACATTCGCCTGTTAAAAAATATTATAGAAATCCCCTTAGGCAAATAACCTCTTGCATTATTAATAGACGAGTGTTACTTGTCTTTTATACTATTCATTTATGACGAATCTGAAAAATTACGAATTTGGAAAATGACCAATTCGGAAAGTGACGATATGGGAACAAATCGAATCACCGCGTTTTGGGTTTTTAGCGTAGTTAGTCATCGCTTGACTATACCAAATATGGGTTCCATAATATGGTTCAATGTTTTTTTTTAATTACGTAAAGGTGATGTTCAATGCTTTTCATATTTTGAAAACTTGATGGGTGTCCCTTATTAGGCATAATTTAGAAATCCTATTACTAAAACGCATAACAGTCTAGGCATACGATGATTTAGCATACCGTTTAAATGGCATAATAATAAAAACGCATACAAATTAACTGGCATACCGATTGATTTGTCATACCTGAAATTCCCATAATATTGCTAGGTATACGGAACGCATAAAATTATGCGTTCGATATAAATGAGCGTTCTTGAAGAATAATTCGAAGTTTATACCCGTTGTTCACAGAATCTCAACCTTTTGGGTTTTTCTTCTTACTAGGTAGTAAATGATGTCTGAACCGAGCTGCTACCAGAAAAGTAGGTTAGGTTAGATTAGACATGCGATGACGCGACCCTTACAGAAACGAATCGCTTCCAGAAAAGTAGGTTAGGTTAGTAATTATACCCGCGACTACGAATTACTATGAGTTATAATCGCGGAATCCGAAGACAATATTAGGTTAGGTTAGGTTTGAACTACGACCCCAACAGAAACGAACTGCTACCGGAAATGTAGGTTAGGTTAGGTTTGAACTGCAATCCCAAAAAAAACGAGCTGCAGCCATAAATGTAGGTTAGTTTAGGTTTGAACTGCACCCCCCCGAAGGGTACCCGCCTTGTCGTGGTCACGGTGAAGCTAAAGGGTACCCGGGTCAGCTGGTGGTTTCGTACCCGGCTGACCCGAGGCGGACGCTCCAAGCGGGCTGCTGGCGAAGGTACGTTGGGAGAGAAGGATCTGGCAGTATAGGGATGCTGAGCTGATCCACGCTGTCCCTCCGGATCCGAGGCGAGATAGCAGGGGGAGAGGCGTGATGGTATTGAGGTGCGCCACTCTCCCTACCCCCTGTGACCTGGGCGGGGCCGCACCACCGTTGCGGCGTTGGTGCGGCCGCAGGGGAAGAAGAGTATCGGTATTACGATGCGCAGTTCTCCCTATCTTCTGCGGCCGAGGTGTGGTGGGCGGCGAAACCACAGATCTGATCCGCCGCCTGGCGCTGGGATGAACTTTCTCCTCTCGGCGCCCATGGCCTCAACGTGGCGGTCCCGGGGGGAATCGCCACATTACTGGATGGAGGCTGAGGAGATAGGCGCGCCTTAACACCTGGCGTGCCTAAGCGGAGGTAGAGGCCTATAGGCCTCCCGAAAAGGGGCCGCTCTTTTGCGGCCATCCGCCGACGGGGTCGCGGATAAGTGCGAAAGCGTTCCCGTAACCTGGTCACATGGCGGTGTGGCGAAAGCCCATGGGGTTTTAGTCGGTGCCAGCCCGACATAACCAGCCCTCGCCCCCGAGCGGACGTGTATGCGTTAGGCATTTCCCCATGAAAAAAAAAAAAGTTTGTACTGCAACCCCAACAGAAAAGGAAATTCCAACGTCCGATTAGGCGAAGAACACACTGAAATCGCCAGTCGCCGCGACGGGCGAGTCGCGGCGTGACGTCGCGAGCCACCGGCGCGACGCCGTGATTTTTTTCCGTGTGCATAGTAAAGCTGCGCAAGTTGAAAATCGCTGAGTCGCGTGTCGCCGCGATTCGCGCAGCAGTGTGAGATCCGCCTTAGGCGTTTTAAAATATACATTTTAATATGTATAAAAAATAGTGCTATACTTAGTTATTGTTATGCGTATTAACGGTATGCGAATTAAAATATGCGTTTTAAAATATACATTTTAATATTATGCGAATATACAATTATGCGTAACTAACAACGGTATGCATTTTCAAAATACAAAGATTTACTGTATGCGTTTTAATATAGACCCAAACTTGATACCTACTGGTGGTGCAGGACAGACAAAGCCTTTTGCCGTCAATGCTTTTCCAAGGATAGACTTCCACGGCTCCTTATTTATGACTGAGCACATAGTCATGTCGAACTCCACGAAACTGCGCTTGTACTCATTGTGGAGAAACTCGTAGAATACGCAATTGTACTGCAAACATACATTATAATATGAGGGTCAATTGCAGAAAAAATTTATCTTTTACTTTTTTGTCTGATCATGTGTCTTATACCATTTTACTCAGAATCACGAGCACTTTTCATTTATGAAATAAAAAATGTGGTGCAAAATATCCCAACTTTTCCGTACAAATTTTGAATTTCTCAGTTTAGTTACGCAAAAACTAAATATAGGGGAAAATCGTAACGAAACTGAGATTTTTATCTTTTTACCCGACTGCGGCGAAGCCCAAAGGAGGGTTATGTGTTTGACCTGTATGTATGTATGTATGTCCGTTCCTGTGTCCGCTCGTAACTACTCAACGGCACATCAGATTTTGATAAATGATACATCATTAGATTCGTCTTGATGGCGCCACTCGGTATGAAATTCGTTAAAATAAACAAAATGGCGGATTTTATGCAGTTTCAAAGTGCACCGCGGTCGGGTTTTTTTTAGTAAAAATGTGGTTATCTCAGTTTTGTTACTTAGTAAAATGGTATAACACACACCATGATTAGACAAAAAAGTAAAAGGTAAATTTTTTCTGTAATTGACCCATGATTAAAAGTAGAATATGGTAGAAAATATAACTTGAACCTGAAGGGCGTCCATGACGCCGGCAGCATTGGTGCAACCAAGGAACTTAAAATAAATAGGACGGAGCTTCACCAACAGAGAACTGAAGCCATTTTTAGGGTTCCGTAGCCAAAATGGCAAAAACGGAACCCTTATAGTTTCGTCATGTCCGTCCGTCCGTCTGTCCGTCTGTCCGTCTGTCCGTATGTCACAGGCATTTTACTCAAAAACTACATGATGGATATTGATGAAATTTAGAATATAGGTGTCTTTTATGAGCCGCTACTTAGTTTGGTAGTTAAATAATTAAAATAAATATTTTTAGGGGGGGCACTCCATACATGTTACAGAAGCTAAAAATTTTTTTTTTCAGAAAATATCAACGTGTGGCACATAGTTCGACAGCTCTTTCAAAAACATTTTGAGGTTCTTAAGTAATGTTTTTGATAAAATGAATACCTTTGGAAATAATCGCTCCGAAAGTTGTGAAAATTGTGCCCCCCCCCCCCTCTATCTTCTAAACCGTATGTCCAAAAAATATGAAAAAAATCACCAAGATAACGCTTAATTAATACTTTCAATGAAAATTATTTTCAACAAGATCAAATTAACCGTTTTTGAGTTATTGCCAATCGCAGTTTATTGGCAATAACTCAACAAAAGGACGTAATTGCTATGAAGATACGCTCCTTTGTTGTTGTACTTTTTTTACATCGTATTTTTTACCTTATCGTTACGGCTATGGAACCCTACACTGAGCATGGTCCGACATGCTCTTGGCCAGTTATTATTATTATTTTTAATAAGTAAGCCGACTGCTTGTACTTACGAACAGCACGCACACATCAACTAGGTTTTTCCTATTGCGAGCAGCACGCACACATAGGTCGCAAGCTTATTAAACATGCTTCAGTTCTTGGTTAGCGAGACTCCGTCTGGTTATTTATTTTAAGGTCCTTGGGTGCGACAAAATAAAAAAAAAAGTACATACCGTTACGTTATCTCCAAACCAGTAGAGAGTGGTTGCTTCTATGTGAATGTAGTAAGGGCTTTTTCTGCCGGTTCGTCGTACTTGGTAAGTTACGTTCGCCAAATACTTTTCGTTCACGTAATTCAACTCGGTTCGCTCAGGTATCAA
This sequence comes from Eudemis profundana, assembly GCA_947034925.1. Classification (NCBI taxonomy): domain Eukaryota; kingdom Metazoa; phylum Arthropoda; class Insecta; order Lepidoptera; family Tortricidae; genus Eudemis; species Eudemis profundana. The sequence continues at coordinate 3,283,943 of OX344808.1, forward strand.
CTCGGTGCACTGCAAGTGAGTTAATAATGTACGAGTATCCTATGTACCTATATAAACAATTTAACACAAAGCTTATTCAATCGATAATGCCGTTTCGGTTCGTCCCTGTTGCAAAAGATAGCGATTCAACAAAAAAATATTGAAAAATCTTGCCCATACAACAAATTTTTTTTTTTTATTATTTTGTAATGCCTACCCCTCAAATATTATTTAACTACTCAAATATACTGGTATATCAAATTTCAGCTCTCCGTGATGGTGGGAACGCGTGCCGACTTGGCTTCAAAGTTTATATGGAGATTTGCTTTCTGGGACACCCTAATGTATGTACACATGGTATTCTCACCCTGTTGATCCAAGTAAATGTTTTTGAAAAAAAAAACATGTTATAGAATATTTGCAATAGCATTTTATGCTTGGGAAAATAAATCAGCAAAACGATTATCAATTTGGCGTCTGGGGCCAATCCCCCATACAAATACAAATACGGCTATACCCTTTAATAGTCATAGATAGGTCAACGGAAAGTACCCTTTGAATGTTGGTTTCCTTGAGTGTCGAAATTTATGTGTTTCGCGGCATTAAACGGTCGTATCTTTTTTTCAGGTTAACTTAGAAGTTTCTATTTTTCACAGCTTCAAGGGTCCGTAAACCTGAGTATGTGGTTATATTATCAACTCGATACCTCCACGCCCTCCCGAGATAAAGGGTCTTGACAGACGGACAGAACGGACAACAAAGTGATTCTATAAGGGTTCCGTTTTTTCGTTTTGAGGTAGGACCCTAAAAATAAACGAATGGTGCTATTTGTTTAGTCTCACCAAAACAAGTTGTAAAATGTATATCACGCAGAGAGTAAGGCTGAACCTTACAGTTAACACACCCGGCATGTTCATCGTTACTAAACAGATACAGAATAATTTTCGAAAGTCTCAATACATTTTATTAAATACATTTGCGAATAAGCGAGCACCGAGCAGCCAAGCGCAACACGAATTCAGTTAACGACGTTATCTGATTTCCTCACCATTAAAATGTCACCTTTAACAGAACTCATATTATGAGTTCTGTTAGAGGTGACATTTTATTGATTGTTATTGTCATGGTAAATTTAACATTAGTCAAATATTGCAGGTACGAAATTAAGAGTCTGTAGGCGTATGATGCTGAGCTTTGTCACGCGATGATGAAACTCAAAACTATGATGATAATTATTATTTATTACTCGGAATCACCATCCAAACTTAAACATACATTTTTATTCGTGGCTTGGTAGAGTAGGTTTCAATAGCCCTAGGACAGACACTGCTGAAGATTTTTACATTCTTTTTCGTTATCCTATGTGATACATTGAACAGTGAACATAAAATATATTTTTCATCACACTTGCTCGAAAATGGTGTCGTTACACGTAGGTTTTGCGGGCCGTAAATGACCTATTACGCCCTAGGGCGTAATGGTTTTTTTTTTAATTTGAAACGCTGGTTCTGTTTTACTCTTATTTGTCATGATCAAAGGAAACGCCAACTTGCTTTTTTAACTTTTATTACTGAAATATTTATTTAAAGAGAACTGTTATTGCAAATACATGTAAACACATATTTCTGTAACATTAATTAAATGTTTAAATAGTGTATTTCTTTATTTTGCAAATATAAGATCAACTAAAATTGCCGTTACCGCTATGGTTTCCGAACGCGACTTGACATTTGCATTGTCTATGGACATATGTCACTAATGTCACTGTCTGTTTTAATATTTTCTTGTCATACTGGGGCGATTAGTAAGGTTATATTATTAAGATTTCCTCACAAGTATGATGAAAAACATTGTGTGTGCTACGGGCGGTAAAGGAATTACAATCTCGTGTTATTAAAGCCCTCGGTTTCAACTCAGGCTTATAACAAACACTTGTTTGTAATTCCTCACTTACCGCCCTAGATACACAATGTACTATTTACTATATTGTAGGTACCCTTAGGTACGTTTTAAAAAAATAATGGACACAAATCGGCGATAAATTTCAATTCGAATATAAATAGCAGTAGTTAAGGGATAATTCAAACTAAACTGAAACTTTAATAAGGGCTAGAACCTTTTTAGGGTTCCGTAACAAAAATGGCACAAACGGAACCCTTATACCTAGTTTCGTTATATCCGTCCGTCCGTATGTCACAGGGATTTTACTCAAAATCTACATGACGTATATTGATGAAATTTGGAATGTAGATGTTTTGTATGAGCCGCTACTTAGTTATATTATTAATAAAGTAATATTTCTAGGGGGTACCCTCCCTAGAAATATTACTTTTAATATTTCTCTATACATGTAACAGAAGGCGAAAAAAATTTTTTTTCCACCAAACATCAACAAGTTGTACATAGTTCGACAGGTCTTTTAAAAACACTTTAAGGTTCTTATATTTTCAACGAAAATTGTTTTCAACATGATCGAATATACCGTTTTTGAATTATTGCTGAAAAACCACGCTTCTCAACAAAAGGACGTAATTACTATGAAGATACGCTCTTTCGTTGGTGCACTTTTTCACATCGTATTATTAACTCAAGTATAGCAAAACGACAAGGAGGATTATGATTTCAGCGCCGTACCTATGTATGTTTGTATGTTCGTCTGTTCCTTCTTGACTCAAAAACTACTGAACCGATTCAAACATGTGGGTTATCGTTCGATTCGGCGTGATTGGACGCAGGTTATAAGCTATTTAGTTGGAACCAAAATTAAGATAGGAACCATGATCCTCATAAAAAGTGAAGCATTGAATAAAAGTCATCAAGTCGCATTGAATTATATGACTTTTTTTTTTTATATTAGAGAAAATCTTACACAAATCGATCTAGTCCCATAGTAAGCTCAATAAGGCTTGTGTTATGGATACTAGACGACGATATATTTAATAAATACAAATACTTAAATACATAGAAAACGTCCAAGACTCAGAATCAAATATCATCACACAAATAATATTTGCTCTTACCGGGAATCGAACCCAGAACCGTCAGCTTCGTAGGCAGTCACTAACCACAAGGCTAAACCGGTCGTCATTTAATGAATTTTAAAAGCTCTTTTCAAAAATATATCACACATGTGTATTTCCATTTCAATTCAATAACAACAAGAAACACGTTCAACAGCCCGCGCTCTTCGCCGATAAGTTTACATTGTTCTAGCACACCTAACCTCCTGGTGCACCAATGTTGGTACTAAAAGTGATAAATCAGTAACGCAGCCCAGCGGTAAATAGTTTATTAAATTGTAAAAAATTAAGGACTACTAGCGCCACACTAACTACGCTGAAAAGAATAAGTTTATTAAACGGACGTTGATAAAATTGTTGTTGTTGTTGTTGTTTACCATTTACTTATGCTGTTTTAGATTTAAGTTTCTGTAATCTTTTGTTTTGGTGCACAATAAAGACTATTGTATTGTATTGTATTGTAAAATTGCCATTAAAAATAGTTTTCAGTTAGGGTGTTTCCGCTACCACCACCACCACCACCACGACTTGAGACTGATCTTGTGAAGGAAGTTTCAAGCCGGAAGGTCGAAGGTCTGTCTGCAGGTGCCCTTTATGCCGCACTAATTCAAAGTGAAGCTGAAGGCCCGAAGCGTTCCAGGTCGCCTTACGCAAACCATTATATCAATCTCATTTTTGCGAGCCGGTAGGGACAGCTTCAGGTTGCGAGGCCGAAGGCCGAGCTCCTCTGCAAGCGCACTATATCCGTAGTAAGCCCTATGGAGGCCGAAGGCCAAGCACCGCTTTGGGCTAAAGGCACATGGTTATCTCACGCAAACCGCATATGAGTCTCATTTTCGGGGGGCGAAGAACGAGCTTCAGGCTGCAAAGCCGAAGGCGTAGTCAGGTTTTAAGTTTTAACTATATTTTCATTTGTAGCGCATTTCCTTTTAGTAAAAGGTTACGGAACCCTACACTGAGCATGGTCCGACATGCTCTTGGCCAGTTATTTAAAATTAAAATTAGTGATTAATTTCTTTAAATTTTACTTGTTTGCTTCATGTCACCTCATGGCACATTAAGGGCCAGCGTTTATTTAGTTATGTATCAAATTGATTAATACAATATCAATAAATATCAACAGAACAGAAACCACACATATAATATCGAGGAAGAAAAAAGAAGTGATAACGCACGATCTACTTTGCACGCCGTTAACCTGAGTTGCCGTCAATATTATAATTAGATTTGAAAATCTGATAACAATGATATAATTAATTTTTCAAATACCTACCACCAAATGAAATGGAAAATTTATGTTTTCTATCACTAAATTACACTTTTCGTGTCAAACGCCAAGCGAAAAACGTTACACACTTGATTGCCATACAAATTGACGAACCCTTTTCTTCTCTCTCGATATTTTTCTGTGGCTAAAACTATTGTTTATGTACCTATCTGTATTCTTTTTCATTGTAACGGTATCAGTTACTGTACTTATTTATTGACTTGCTAATTTGGGTTTATGGCCAGCTTTTTTGTTTCAGTGCTGTTAAAGGGCCGAAGTTGCCGCTTTCTGGCTCCGTCGAACAGAAAAATAGTACACAAACCTTGGCTACTAAATAAAAAAGCTTCAGATCACATGTGATCTGTGACATTTCTTACTTTACTGGTATGTAACATACTATTAATTCAGAAAGTCGTTTTACCATTGAATCCTCGAAAAACGTTCAATTAAACGTTTCATTTCTTGGACTTGTAATTTCTCCGAAGGCATTTTTTCTGAAACCGTCACGTCACGTCACGTACCGTAATCTAATAGTAACTTTTATGATGACCTTTGCAATAGCAATAAAAATAAATATTACCGTTCTAGATATAAAAGTTATCGATAAAATTAAACAATCCATGAAATGTTTTGACAAAATGGTAGGCACCTTTGAGAGGTATGAGTATTATTCATTTATTCGATGTTACATTGTCGAAGCCAGAGTTAACTGAACCTGATTCCAACGAATCTAAATCAGATAAGCAACACAGCGTCTCAATATCGCATTATTAAATTTATTAACACCCCCACATACTGTGAGCTCGATAAAATCGAATCAGACCCGCAGCTTTAAATCGCATTTACTTACCTCGAAGCATGCATCATCTTTGAGAAATAATTTAATCTGTGACGTCGAGAAATTGCCAATAAATTTTAATAATGAATACCGAAGCTGAAAGACGTTGAAATATCGTGCCGCGTTTTGTATGTGGAATTCAATTCAAAGAGAGTTCCTTTAAACCTCTTGGATATTTTATTCCATTGACGCTTTGTGGGATACAATGTGACATTAAACCTCGCTTTTTGTAGAAAAATGCATACTGTTAACATGTTTTTATTTATAATTTAACGGACATTGTTAGTTTGAAATCGTTAATTTCTTATGTTTTTATTAACTAATAATAAATAAGTTCCTAAGTAATCGAGCTGCGTTCGATGACCTAGTAGGAATATTTTTATTCCGTAGGTTTATGATACTACGCTTGGTCGCGCGATAAATTAATGATAAAGCATCCGTCACTCTCACACACATATTTGTCAGAACGTATAGGTATAGTTTCACGAGAGTTGAGGTGAATGATTACACACACAGCTACATGAAGTACTTATTGCAGAAAAGTCAATGAATGAAATGAATGAGTGAGTAAATAAACACAAGGCTATAGTTTAAAGAATCTCTTTGGTCTATCTTGCTATCGGTACGAAAAAAGAACGGTAATTTCAAAATCCCGCTGTTATTACATGACAGTGTTGTTGTGTGCGTGGCCTCAACTCTCGTGAAACTACCTATACTGTACATTTATACAGGGTGTCCCTAAAACCAACTTTGATACGAAAAGAGCTGATAGACCAGCTCATCAGACACCAGTTTAAGTAAATTTGACTTCAGTAAAAATTTCTTAGTTTTCGAGATATTGACGTTTTTGCAAAACTCGTGCTAAGTGATACCCTGACTCGGTTATTTGAGTGTCATGACTAAAATATCAAGTATTTTTCAAATCTGTTTTTTAATATGGGTAGCCAGATAACTATGCTATTGAACGTAATTCCTATTTTTTTAATTTCTTCATGGTGTGGCCACAGTAGAATATCAAAAAATATTTTTCAGGTTTTTCCAAATTTCACGTCTGATTTCGAACGAAGGTGGTGACAAAAAAATGTACCAACACAACCTGGCACATGACGTAAAAAAATGGCGCATTTTTTGTAGTTTCTAAATCGTATAGAATTTACTAAATATTGTAATAGTTTTTGAGATAATGATATTTTTTTACAAAAATAACCTGTACTGAAGTTACTATTTCATTGACTTGGCGCTCAACCAGTCGACTAAAAATTTACCTAAATGTTTGACTATTTCATTCCAAATAAAAAGCCCTTTGATCGTCTTCTCGTTAATAACCTAATTCAATACAGTTTATTGATTAATGGCTATTTTTGGTGCTAACGGACCTACTTTGACCGATGATTACGTTAAGTTTGCACCTAATTTGTAAGTATTGTCTAGGACGCCAGGTGCAAACTTAGTTCAAAAGGAACGTATGAGAAATTTAAGATTAAGTGTAACTACAGTACAAGTTATTTTTGTAACAAAATATCATTATCTCAAAAACTATTACAATATTTAGTAAATGTTATACCATTTTAGAAACTAAAAAAAATGCGCCATTTTTTTAAGTCATGTGCCAGGTTGTGTTGGTTAATTTTTTTTACCACCTTCGTTCGAAATCAGACGTGAAATTTGGAAAAACCTGAATTTTTTTTTTGATATTCTACTGTGGCCACACCATGAAGAAATTAACAAAAATACGAATTACGTTCAATAGCATAGTTATCTGGCTACCCATATTAAAAAAACAGATTTGAAAATTACTTGATATTTTAGTCATGACACTCAAATAACCGAGTCAGGGTATCACTTAGCACGAGTTTTGCAAAAACGTCAATATCTCGGAAACTAAGATTTTTTTACTGAAGTCAAATTTACTTAATCTGGTGTCTGATGAGCTTGTCTATCAGCCCATTTCGTATCAAAGTTGGTTTTAGGGACACCCTGTATATAGAAGAATAGAGAATAAAAAGAATTGAACAAATTAGGTGCCACTAACGTGTGTACAGTAGGAATTAATTTCAGACATTAACCTACAATTGGGCAGAGCTATGCAATATAGAATTGGGCGATATGGAAATCCAAATATCTCGTAATTCGTTATTGCATAACACCGCCTAATTCATAGATGGAAGCAACTTGAAACATGTATACTCCACTAGTAGTTAAATGATTAAAAACACACTTCTTTTCATAACGAAGCAGCAATCTTTTCGATATACGCATTTGGCTCCTTTGGGGGCTATTACAGAGTTAAAATTACCTAAATGTGTAAAGAACAACAAACTAAAATTAAAAAGTGTAATAAAAAGTAGTAAGCAATACATAAATCGGAGGCGCCCGCGTAAATATAAAAGCTTACGGCCCGCGGTGGGATATCGTTTGTCATACAATTACTCCGGGCCTCGTGTAACCTTGTTAGTGAAGACACGGACTATAAAAACGGGTGCAGGAAGAGACTTCCAATTATAATTTTTTTTTTCATCACACTTGCTCGAAAATGGTGTCATTACACGTAGGTTCCGCGGGCCGTAAATGACCTTTTCACACCTCCTATTCAGAAAAAAGTATTTTGCTCCCTCATAAGAGGATCCCTCTTATGAGGTGATACTTTTCTGTTCAAGGACAACAGGGTATTTTTAGTTTGAACTCACTTAGAATATGCCATACCAAAGTCAGCTTTAATAGTATATTACACACAGAGGGCGGTATAATAAGGAATGGCCCAGATCACAGGTGTTTGCGTCCGAGCCGCAGGCGAGAGCCATAAATATAATATGGAAGTGGTAAATCCGTCCCGTCCGTAAAAAATAATAAACGTATAATAAGAGACTATAAATTTAACATTTCATTTTAATCAAAATGTGTGATGCTCTTTGATTAACTATATATTTCGTTATTTTGGTAGGTAGCGTTTGTATTTGAATTATCCTCATAGTCGGTGTGAAAAGCAGTATGTGTCACAAGGTAGCAAAATTATTTTCACCACGGGCGTTAACATTTGAATCCCTCACTACGCTCCGGATTCTACTCTAGAATCCCTCGCTACGCTCGGGATTCAATTGTAGAATTCTTCGCTTCGGTCAGGATTCAATGTACGCCCTCGCCGTAAATATATAATTTGGCTCCCTTGTGACACAATCTACTAATTACGCCCTAGGGCGTAATGGTTTTCTTTTTCAATTTGAAACGCTGGTTCTGTTTTACTCTTATTTGTCATGTTCAAAGGAAACGTCAACTTACTTTTTTAACTTTTATCACTGAAATATTTATTTAAAGATAACTGTTATTGCAAATACATGTAAACACATATTTCGGTAACATTAATTATATATGTTTAAATAGTGTATTTCAGTATTTTGCAAATATAAAATCAACCGTTTTAGGTCTTTACCGCTATGGTTTCCGAACGTGACTTGACATTCGCATTGTCTATTGACATATGTCACTAATGTGACTTTCTGTTTTAATATTTTCTTGTCATACTGGGTTGAATAGTAGGGTTATTTTATTAAGATTTCCACAAGTGTGATAAAAAACATTGTGTGTGCCACGGGCGGTAAAGAAATTACCTACAAACGAGTGTTATTAAAGCCCTCGGTTTCACCTCGGGCTTATAACAAACACTCGTTTGTAATTCCTTACTTACCGCCCTAGATACACAATGTACTATTAAGTGGTGTGCGTCTGGCTCCATCATCATTTGAAGTCATAATATTCTAGTCATATTTTTTTGGGATACCATAATCAACCAGGAACTCGTCATGTCCGCCTGTGTGTCTGTCTGTGTGTCCGCGGCTTAGCGTTCGTTAGTATATTTATACAAATTACGCTGCAAAGTGGTAACAACACGCACTCCAAAAAAAATAAAAACCGATTTTTCCCTATATTTTTAGTATACTCGTACTTGCCAAATTTCATACCCTATCACTTTTGGTTTCCTTGAGAGAGTCGAAATGTACGTTTATGCCACACCTGGCCATAAAGTGGCTTTCTGGCCAAGTGTAGACATAAAATGATGTACACAACATGTGAGGTAATAAAGAAAGCCCTCGATCGTATATTTACGTCCCTCGCTTGGAGCTCGGGCCGCAAACCTCTGCGATCTCGGCCTTTCTTTGTATTACCACCCTAGTTGTGTAATGTACTATTTTTGCGGCATAAACGGCCATATCTTTTTTTGACGTTAACTTAGCAGTTTGATTTTTTACCCGACTACGATGAAGCCCAAAAGAGGGTTATGTGTTTGACCTGCATGTATGTATGTCCGTTCTTATGTCCGCTCGTAACTACTCAACGGCACACACAACCGATTTTGATAAATGATACATCATTAGATTCGTCTTGATGGCGCGAGTGTCACTGGGTATGAAGTTCGTTAAAATAAACAAAGTGGCAGATTTTATCCTGTTTTAAATTGCACCGCGGTTGTAAGTAAAAATATTAAGTTATTCACAGCTTCAAAGGACTTGAGTATATGGTTTAAATTTCATCTCTACACCTTAACGCATTTGCCGAGATAAGGGTCTTGACTTGACAAACGGACAACAAAGTGATCTTATAAGGGTTCCGTTTCTTCCTTTTGAGGCACGGAACCCTAAAAATTAACTAGCAATAAACAAATGGCACTCCTTTAATTTAGTTTTTTCGTTTAAACATAGGTTAATTATGATAAAATATTTCAACAAAGCAAATTTACTAGTAGTGAATCTTTTTTTCCATTGGCCATCTCTCCCAGAATTACCTTAATGTTGGTGACCCTAACATGGGGAATGATTCTGAGGTTATTGCTAAATTATTTGGTATTTCGTCTTTGGAATCCAGTAGGCTTATGATGCTACGCTTTGTCACGCAATAAATAAATGATAAAGCATCCGTCACTCTTACAGACTATTTGTCCGAACGTGACTAGGCTTTATCATTTATTTATCGCGCGACAAAGCGTAGCATCATAAGCTTACCGGTGTTTTTTGATAATTTATAGGAAGGAACATGAGTAAAACGTAAAAAAGTTATTTATTCACTAACAGTCTATTTAAGCACTTCTAGTGTCACTTATTTCGTTGAACAAGCTCATAAAAATCGCCAGTTCAGTTTCTGCAGTGAAAACCAACTTGAATAATATGTTGAAACATCGTAATTTACGCTTGAAAATTTCACAAAATTATGCTCTCCGGTTCGTGTAAATATCGGGTTTAGAGATCATTATTTTACTAAGAGATAACTTTTGTTTAACAAAGTTTTATCGTAACGGACTGTACAAGTATTAGGGTTTTTCAGTTTTGTTTTGTATATTCGTAAAATCAGCAGGGTTACTTATATCTTTAGCTCAGTGTACATTATTATCTTTGCTTCGTGGTTAAGGCACTGGCCCCACAGCCAGCGAGTAAGCGAGTAAAGTTGGGCGAGTAGCATTACATTGCGGATCTGAAAAGGTCGATTGATCACACTGTGCCCGCAATTAACTCGCCCAACTTTATTCGCTTACTTGCCCACGGTGGGGACAGTGCCTAAGATTAAGACACTCCAAAGAATATTCAGAGGTGGTGTTTAAACAATTAATAATACCATTACGACTATTATCGGATATTCAAATCTGATAATAATGTTGACGGAAACTGAAGTTGACGGCGTGCAAAGTAGGTCTTCGCCCCTTCTTTTTAGCACGCGAGGTACATATACTTTTGCCTTCTTCCTCGATAATGTTTCTGTGTCCTTAATAGCCTTACCTCGCTCCGCGCCTCCAACACGATTACTCTGTGTCACCTCTTGTCTAAGCATCTTAGTTGACTACATGTGTTAAGTCTTTGGTCTAAACTTGTATCTAGACTTTTAAGAGCCACGGCATTGGCTATTATTTAGTTCAATGCTCAATAAATAATTTAACAACACACTACAGCCTTTTAATTCCATACTGCCACCCAAAATACCTTAATTATAAACTAACAGAAACGTTAACGAGTCCATTTTAAAAGCACTTCCCCCGAACCCGTTGTCCTATCAGCCACTTACTACTTTAATCAATTGCATTAATTACATCTGCTGTTGGGGTGTGTCCTGGCAGAGTGATTTTTACACTGGTAGAGGGTGTATCAGCCAAATTTGAGCCATAAGTCGTTATTCATAAGGTTGGGATTATAGTTAAGTGTGGAAAGACAATTTTATTTTAATCACTGGTATCGAACAATTGAACGGAGCCACAGACAATGAGCGGTAATTACGTCGTTCTCTCTTTGACTGCGTTTTACTTTTCTCTTTAGTATTGCTTTGGAGGTATTTAAATCCGTTCCTTTAATGTATGTGCTTATGGAGCTATCAGTGGCGGGGCGTTCAGAGAACCCGATGATGAACGCCACTTTCCTCTAGGCTTAAGGTGTTTTTCCACCGGCACGGCGAGACGAGACGCGACGCGGATTGAATTGAAATTTGTATAAAATTTTCAATTCAATCGCTAGGAGAGGATTGAAAATTTCATACAAATTTCAATTCAATCCGCGTCGCGTCTCGTCTCGCCTTGCCGGTGGAAAACCACCTTTATGATGCTACGCTTTGTCGCGCGATAAATAAGTGATAAAGCATCCGTCACTCTCACACACTACTTATTTATCAGAACGTGACGGATGCTTTATCCTTTTTCTCATAGACACAGATTCCTGTTTTCGGTTATTTTATATTGTCAAAGGCAAATAAAGAAAACGACAAAATGTTATAAATATGTATCTAAACCTTATTACTATGACAGTAGAGTTGATGTGTACATATTTTTGAAACTTTGTGTGGGTTTATATCTTTGCCCTTGACTGAAAATCGAATGCTAGAAAATAACAGAGAATCCTACAGAAAAATGGGACAAGAGCGAGTCAGATAAATAAATAAAAAAAAATAAAAAAATCGTTTAATTCAGATGCGAGATCCATATCGTGTTAGTAACAAAAAAAATACTCAAATTTAAAAATATAGTCTTTAAATAAAGACTATAATATATACTGGTTTTAGTTTCAACTCGATACCACCACGCGTTCCCGAGATTAAGGGTCTTCACAGACGGACAACAAAGTGATTTTATAAGGGTTCTGGTTCTTCCTTTTGAGGTACGGAACCTTAAAAATAATAATGCTACCAGGAAAGTGAGAGCGGTCGGAATGCTGTGAGAACTACTAATATGAGCACTTTGTCCTACTGCTATTAGCGATCGGCGAGTCGAGTTGTCTGATTCGAATAACTCGAATCAGACTCTAAGCGAGTTGATTCGAATCGAGTTCATTCGCAACTCGAATCAACTCGCATACCTAACTCTAGCTAGAATTGACACGGACCGGATAACGAATGCGAGTTATGCGAGTGCACGCGAGTCAGGGATTCGCCAACTGGAAACTCAACTCGACGAATATTCATTTTGTTACGAATACGCTGAACTCGACTCGACTCGCCGATCCGTTTGGCTGCTGCCACGAAGCGGATCCCATCCGGTTGATGCGAGTCGAGTCAACTCGAGTCTCGATTCGAGTTAGCGGCTGAGTCAACTCGAGTTATCCGAGTTGGAATAAAATCAACTCGTAACATCGCTAACTGCTATGGGAGAAGTAGCCAACTTGGTTTCGGCTTACCTATAAATACATTTGACGCCACACCATTGGCAGATAATTTTAACGAGTGAACGAAGTAAACGTCCCAGTGTTCGACACGCTAATGCCCAATAGTTGACACCCTACTGTCACTGCTACTTCTAATGACCAGTGTTCGGATTAGTTAGAGCCATTTCGGGTGAATGACCTTAAAACCTTGAACAGAACATGGATAAGATTGGGATTCCGGGACTCGAAAATTTTCACAATTTAAAGAAGACGCAAAAATAAACTTTAAACTTTTCATATGAAATCAAGCACTCGGATGTTTACTTATGTACTTAATAGTACAATAGTTTCAAATCAGAAACACTCAGATTTCGATTTTATACCACGGTGCTTGTTTTATTACAACAACACCTACGGAATTGTAAGCATGTAAAATCCAATTTACAATTAATAACCACCAATAGGATAAAAAACGTTCTGTTAATTTTATTCTTTGTTAAGCTCTTCGCCCAAAAAGATAAACGAAATGCAGGTTGCGTTACTACATGTTTAAAAGTCACTGATTAATCACTTATTAAAATTGGCATACAATTTTAATCCTGTTTTTGAGATACTGATACTGAAACAGTAATTATCTCTGCCATTTGTCTAGATTCTGGGTTGCCAAAACTACTAATAAAAAAACACACTAAACTAATGACAAAATAATTTTGCGAATTTTGGTTCACATAATGAAGTGGTATTATAAATATAGCTTTGTCCATGAGATCATCAAATAATGGTTCGCTGTCCATTATCGTTTTCAGATCACGAACGACAAGGCACTTTACCGAATTTAATACCGACGCGTATCCGTCGTATCCGCCAACGAAGCTAAAGGTCCCGGGTTCAAATCCTGGTAAGGGCAAATATTTGTGTGATGAGCAAAAGTATTTATTCCTGAGTCATGTTAAACTGGTAAAGTAGTTAATAATTCTGTTAACGATACAGCTATATAAAAAAAATATATATTTACTAAGAAAAATAAAAGTCCCCAGGAACTCTGAGGAACTCCAGATTGGAACGGCTTGAATCAACGACTGAACGCCTGTAAAAATATTAAGCTATATTTCGTACAGTAAAATCACATCATTTTAAAAACGAAACATGTATCCCGACATGTTTTAGTCTAATTACGTATATAATATGTGCACTTCTAACCAGGACCGCCTCACTCCGCCATTCGGTTGTGCGGTAAATCTTGCCCCTTGGAAGCGGAAAAAAGAGCACGCGTTATGTATGCGTTATGCGATAGAGAGAGATGGTCGAATGCAGCTCAACTCCGTGATTGGAAGCCCTAGTGAGAAAGAGACTGTTTTGTTTTAGAGACAAGATTGACTTAACATGCAGGTTAAAATGCACAACCAACTTAAGTATCTTACCACAATCATGCAAATATAAATGACTCGATTTGAAATATTTTAGAAGCCGTATTTATTTAGTTTGGGCTAATATCAACCGGTCTATGTAACTTTACTTTCAGTTAGATAAAGAAATAAAATTACAAGATACTAGGCAGTATTACAGTTGTGCCTCTGCACAGTCCAAGGACTCTAAGGAATAATAGAAGTGTGACGCGTGTGGGATAAGCCGTTGAGCCGTATTTTTTTTATTTTTATATCCTGACTTGACCCTTGAGTCCTACTGACTCTGTGATAGGAAGTCTGACCAAGTAGGAGCTTTGACTCTTTAATAGGAATCCTGATCAAGTTAGGACTTACAAACCTGCAAGTAGGTTCGTTAGCCGTGTCCACAGTGACTTTTCGCTGACCGCTCAAAGTTGGCGATACTGTTGGCCAACTGTCGGTTTTTCTAACTGTGCCTGCGCTCCATATCTGTTGGCATTTGACAACAAATGTTCATCAGAAATATTCAAAGAGATATCCGTCAGAAGCGACACTTAATCCTCTACATATGCGATAGCTACATAGGGAAATGTAAATGAAGGCGAATTGATCGCGACTTTGCGACAACTAGTAGCGCCGCGCGACTGACGGAATATGAAATTAATCTGGATTTTACACCTTCTCGTCTGTCGAGATCCTTTTATCATACGGAATATTTATATGTATAGGTATTTATGATTAAGTAATCATATAGTAAGCTATTTTACAACTTTTTCTGTGGTATGTTATAAGCAATGTAGAAGGAACTGTCATTAAAAGAAATATTAGTGAAAATACTAGTTCAATATCATAAAATCTCACCGAGATACAACGATGTTAAAATCACCTTTTAGACATTCCCAAAAAACGTCACTACCTGGTAAGACCTATTCCTCTATTTGCTCAAAGTAATTTCTTTTTGTTATACCCCTGCCTCATTTTCCTTCAATATGTTGCGTCACTTCTGTTATAATAAGCCTTCTGCCCAGTTTAAATTTAGTACATTGACAAGGAACAAGATCTTGTGTAATGTTCATCATATAAATACGTTATTGTCACCTACAGTCACACCCTTGCATAATTTTTCCACAACCTTGTGTCGCGACCTAAAACAATTGCTTCCGCTATGAAGCATTTTTTCTTCACGCCGTCTCATGTCGTGTTATAGTATATTACACAACTAGGGAGGTAAAACAAAGAAAGGCCGAGATCGCCGATGTTTGCGGCCCGAGGTGCAAGCGAGGGATGTAAATATGCGATCGAGGGCTTTCTTTATTACCTCCCGTGTTGTGTACATTATTTTATATCTACACTTGGCTAGAAAGCCACTTTATGGCCAGGTGTGGCAAAAAATAATTAAAAACCGTACAAGTGCGAGTTGGACTCGCGCACCGAGGGTTCCGTACAAATTCCTAAGTAGATAAGTGAATAGTTCAGGAAGAACTGTATGGCGCTTAGATTAGTAGGCAAATAAGTATGTGTTGTGATTTTTGCAAATTTCTAAAAAAACGGTGCAAGTTAGGAAAACCGTTATATGTTTCCTGCAATATTTAGGATGATATTATTAATTGGTAATTATTACAGATTTTTCTGTTAGTAACTTTGAAGGATAGGGGGGTATTTTTTTGACCGTTTTTCGTTCTAAAGCAAAAAGTAGGTACATGATCAAGAAAAAAACAAAAATGGTTTTGGAATCTACAAATTAAGCCCTGTCATTTGATACCCTACTTGATATAATAGTCATACTTTTAAGTCCCAACATCCCATTTCAGCCCCCTTAAAAAAAATAAAAAAGGTACAAAAATTTTTCTACGACCGATAGGCTCGGGTAAGTGATTTATAATACTATTCTAAATTTCAAATCGATAGCAATAGTAGTTCCTGAGATATCTGCCTGTGACAGACGGACAGAGTCGCACCATAAGGGTTCCTCTTTTTTACCATTTTGGTACGGAACCCTAAAACGTCCAAAAGCAGTCTGTTGCTTTGTGACTAATCACTCGCGTCCCACGTGCTCTCACATATACGACAACCGCATAAGCAATGAGCGAGTTAGCCGTGACTTCGCGACAAACGGTAGCGCGGCTGTTGACGGAATACGGAATACAACACGGCTTTATCCAGCTTCTGCTTTTTGAGAGTTTTTAATCTCTACAAAGCACAGACACGTTTTGTTTAAAGTTCCTAGGATAACGGATGTTTACTTTACATTTCTGAATTTTCTATCTACTAGTACATAATAGAATTGTTAAAAATGAAAAACTAGCTAAAATGGCCTCTAAACGAAAAAAATATTTTTGAATCTTTATAATTAACACGTCGTAACAATATTTGTATTATGTACTTACTAATATTGATATTATTTGCAACATTGTTTACCTGAAAAAGTGAGTCTTGATAATAATAAATAAATTCCGCTACCCAAATGTAACTGCATTAAAAATGATTTAATACAACAACAAGCCATAATTATAGCATGCAGCTACAAGCCAACAAAAAAGACTAAAGTAACCTTAAAACTATTTTTTTTTTGGTTACTACAGTTGATGAAATGTAATGTAGTCGTAACAAACCAATATTTGTGTAGTCCTGAAAAGGTGAGGCTGGATTATAAATTCCGCTATCCAAATGAAACTGCATTGATAAATAATTTAATGCAACAAGCCATAACTTTAGCATGCAGCCGCAAGCCATAAACATGTAGACGAGCGCGCGTGTAAATCAGGCGCGGAGCCGAACGCCCGCGAACTGCCACGCCACGACGTGTAATAGAGCCATAACTCAAAATGCGACGCGCATATTGCAGATAGTGTGATTAGGATACGGTTTACAGCGTGTAGGTACCTGCTTGATTTGAAACTATGTACTACTCATACGAGTAGCAATAGCAATTAAAAAGTAAGTAATATAGATCGTTGTGTGAACTATATTACGTATTGTTTTTCTCTTGGTTGTTGTGGCTTTGAATGAATTGTCAGGCGAGACAGTGACTTATAAACAAACATATCGATACCTTTAGACTCAAACGACGTAAATGCCGTAGGTTCTAGTGGAGCTTACGCCCTTTGAGTCTAAAGGTATCGATATAGATGAGCGCGCGTGTAAATCAGCTGCGGATCCGAATGCCGGTGAACTGTCACGCTGCCGCTGCGACGTGTAATAGAACCAGGTTCACCGTCATTTCACAAAAAAACATTTCACAAATGATCATTTAACAAATGACGATTCACAAACTATTCATCACAACCATATTATCGTTTCTCAAAATCGTCATTTCATAAATGATTCAGCAAATGTTACATTTTGCAAATAGGATGGTAAATTATCATTTTATTAACCGACTTCCAAAAGAAGGACGGTTCTCAATTCGTCTGTATGTTTTTTTTTATTTTTTTTATTTTTTTTTTTTGTGTGTTTGTTCACCGATTACTTGAAGACGGCTGGACCGATTTGGAAAATTCTTTTTTTGTTTGAAAGGGTAGACTTCCGAGGTGGTCCCATTGCAACTAAATAAGGATCTGATGATGGAATCTTGGAGAAATCGAGGGAACTCTTCAAATATTATAGGCACACATATAGCGATTTCGGTATTTTTCGTAATTTCTCGTCCATCTCTTATTAGCAACAAGATTCTAGTGTTAACCGACTTCAAAATAAAGAGTCAATTTGTGTCTAGGTTTCTTCCCCGATTACCTGAAGACGGCTGAACCTATTTAGAAAATTCTTTTTTTGTTTTAAAGGGTATACCTCCGATGTGGTCCCATTGCAACCAAATCAGGATCTGATGATGGGATCTTGGAGAAATCGAGGGAACTCTTCAAATGTCATAGGCACACGTATAGCGATTTGGGTATTTTTCTTAGTTTCTCGTGCATTTCTTATTAGAAATAAGTTTCCAGTCTTAACCGACTTCAAAACAAAGAGAAATTTTCATGTAGGTTTGTTCCCCGATTACGGCTATTTGATTGAAAACGGCTAGACCGATTTGGATTTTTTTTCTTTTAACTAAATAGACTTAAGTCTATTTGGTTAAAACAATATTTTTCCAGCGCCACTAAAAATTTAAAAATAAAGTAAATTTTTAAAACAAAAATAAAAACCGACTTCCAAAAACTTAAACTAAAAACCAGAAAATAATATGTTAATTACCTCAAAGAAATGGATAATCAACGATTTATACATAGGTATACAGATATTTATAGTTTTTAACCTGTTATTTTTGAAGTCGGTGCCAGCTAAGGAGCTCAACATAGCCAGCTTTGCGTGGCAGTGGCAGGCACCGACTTCAAAAATAACAGGTTAAAAACTATAAATATCTGTATACCTATGTATGAATCGTTGATTATCTATTTCTTTGAGGTAATTAACATATTATTTTCTGGTTTTTAGTTTAAGTTTTTGGAAGTCGGTTTTTATTTTTGTTTTATAAATGTTCAATTGACAAATAAATATTTTTTTCAAACAAGTTATTTTGCTAAACACCGATTGATAAATTATTGTTTGGTTAGTACTGTATGTCCGCAATTCTTATTTGGGGGAAATAATATGCAAGCAAGTACTTATTTCATACAATACACAGTATACGATGTACATTATTTTTAACCTCGTTTTGGGAGGACTCTGCGTTGACTTCGGCGCAGAAAGATAGGTACTTATAATCTGAGGTCGTCCTACTTTAGTGCTAGAAATATGGTTATATTGTGGTCGCAAGATACCTAACACTCCTGAGGAGGAGCGCGGAGGCGCTTCGCTCGTCGTCGTACCTAATGGTGGTTCTTGAAATATTTTTAGTTATTGGTAGTAAGTCGGAAGGATTGCAGTCAATATTATAGATTTGTATTGTGACTAACTGTAATACGTAAATATCACAAAATACATTTATAATTATATTCCCATTGTGTTATCACGGCGAGGCCAAACTATGCATTTTATGAATCGTTCACTTACCAAACGTTATTTTGCCAATAGTCTTGAATAACAAATGAATAGTTTGTCAAATAATGATTTGTTATATGAGGTTTTGTCAAGCAAATAATTTGTATAATGAACGTAACTTTGCGAATCGACTAATTTGTCAGTAGTTAATTTTGGAAACGTTGTTTGTGAAATGAATATTTGTGAAACGTTTTTTGTGAAGTGATTGGATACCATAGAACCATCACTCACAATGCGATGCGCATATTGCGGGAGTGATTAAGATGCGTACACCAACCAATCATGGTACCTAAACTTGAAACAAGTTGATTATCATGACTGTGATAGTCATATATTTTTTAAATGAACTGTAGAAAAAAGATGTGATTATTGTTTCAAGTTGCAGTCCTAAGATTACTACACAATTAGTCACATTTATTTTTTATCAAACTCAAACTCAAACTCATTTATTTCTGTAAGTAGGCCTCAAGGGCTCTTTTACATGTCTGATTCTTTTCTTTTGGCATATGAACAAAGTATTGAGCCAAATAATCATATGTAGCTACAGCAAGCATGTTCAACTTGTAAGCTGTAAACATGTAAACAAGCCTCACGAATGCGAGTACCCGTGAAATTGTCACGTCGCGACGTGTAATACAGCTGTAACTCAAAATACGACACGCATATTTGCAGTTCGTGTGATTAGGACGCACTTTGGAATTACAGCGTACACAGATTATGCTTAATTTGATACTAGTGAAGTATAAATGCAGTAAGTAAAAGGCAGTGGTATTTGTATTGTTGTAGTTAAACGCACCGATGTTAGTCTGTGGCTGTCACTTTGACAGCTGCCTCTGCTCCCCGACCTGGTTACGAACCACACCTATTTTTGTAATACACTTTTAAGTAATTTAAGAAGTATTAAAATAAATCACCGAAGACCTCCAAACCATCTTTTATTTTTTAACAATACAGTATTAACATTCAATAAAGACACAAATGTAAAACTGTTTAATACAAACATAAAGCGGCTCTATAAATGTTAAAAGATTTTGTACATATTAGTCAGATACGTTTCACAGAGATTCTTTTCTTTGAATTCTTCCAGCAATTTAGGTTCGAATAGTTTGTTAATAATATTGGCAACCCTACTGTCATGAGGCGCCAGGGCATGATCCGACGCATGATTGGGCATGATTTTAACAGGCTGTTTACTGTATTTAGATAAATTGTAATCATCAGAAGGTTTTGAATGTTAGGATGTGGGATGCCCTTCATAAGAATGATTTCCGATTCCAATTCGAAGTTCGGTTCATAGTTTCTCGTGTTCAAAATTCTGTTGTACGCGGACTGTAGAACAGAGCGAGTGTATTGGTTCGAGTAGTGGACTAAGCCTCTTAGTTTTTTCACGCACAGTTCGATTTTGTCTGACCATGAGTCTGCTTTCTCCAGTTCTGTTATGAGGTCCTGGTCCTCACGGCCCGCCATGAGGCGATACATGTGTAGCACGATGGTGTCCTGCAGCTTGGTGTCGGTCAGGTTTCCGAGGTAGGCGGTGAGCTGGGCTCGCAGCGCGTCCGGGCTGCTGTCTAAGCAGTACACGACACCGACATGACCTGAAATAAGAAATTGATATTAGTAACTACATTTTATGTGGAACTATGTACATTTAATGATAAATGGGCGGCGTGATCAAGGAAGAGCATCAGCAAGATGGTCTGACTCCATTAAGAAGTTGTTTGGCGGCAGTATGCAGAACGCAGTTCATACGGCCCATGACCGCACCCTCTGGAGACAAACAATACATGTTCGCGATCCTCAGTAATGAGGGAACGATGAAGAAGAAGAAGACATTTAATGTAATTCCCGTATAATATATCGATGGTCTCTTTTAATATTAAAATACTATAAAAGCAGTAATCACAATGAGCGTCAGAATTAGGCAAAATAGAATAACAAATGAAATACGAAATATGTATAGTGGTAGGTAAGTATTAATGCCATTTTATCGGCATAACTTTGCTCCATACTTGAACTCCGTACACGCTAACTCGAAAAAATATTAAATTGTTAAATTCGATAAAAACGGCACTTATTGAATAGTGGCCATATTCGTGTATGTTAAACTGTCAATTGTTGAACCAGCGTGGTGACTAAAGCATATTCACATACGAGTAGGCCATGAGGGGACGTAACTATACAATGTACAGTGGGACGTATACATACAGGCTGATGATGAATAATTAATTTTCATCACACTTGCTCGAAAATGGTGTCATTACACGTAGGTTCTGCGGGTCGTAAATGGCCTATTACGCCCTAGAGCGCAATGGTTTTCTTTTTAAATTTGAAACGCTGGTTCTGTTTTACTCTTATTTGTCATGTTCAAAGGAAACGCCAACTTACTTTTTTAACTTTTATCACTGAAATATTCATTTAAAGATAATTGTAATTGCAAATACATATAAACACATATTTCGGTAACATTAATTAAATGTTTAAATAATGTATTACTTTATTTTGCAAATATAAAATCAACTAAAATGGCCGTTACCGCTATGGTTTCCGAACGTGACTTGACGTTTGCATTGTCTATGGACATATGTGACAAATGTCACTGTCTGTTTTAATATTTTCTTGTCATACTGGGTCGAAAAGTAAGGTTATTTTATTAAGATTTCCTCACAAGTGTGATGAAAAACATTGTGTGTGCCACTTACTTACCGCCCTAGATACACAATGTATTATTACTTCGCTTTATTTTACCGCGATACTGCAGTGCCTCAGGTATGTTTGCCGCCGGGCAGGTTGATGGCTTCCATGCCATGATAGACCATCGACTAGTTCCCAAACCTAGCCCACGAGCCGTTCCACGGGAGAGCCCTTGGTGGCCCGCGTGACATTCTTAAAGGTGCAGTGTGGCCCTCTGCTAAAAAAGTTGGGAGACCTCTGGACTAGTGGAACGCACCGTGGCTAAAGAACTTGCTGCAGCTTCACCCACGATTGATGTGTTGGAAGGGAATCTTTAATTTATTTTTGGAATATCATTTTACCCCTAGAATTTTAAGAAATGTTATGGTGACTATATTGTATACCATTATTTTAAAAAGTCATACCGTAATGTTAGTCATAATTATCGAAAGTCATACAACCTATTTTCTATGAATCCGTTAAGTTTTAAGAATTGTTAACAAAACAAACGTATCCTAAACTACCCTTTAGTTTTTTTTTAATTTTAAAATATCCTATAAATATTACCGTTTTAGAAAAACAAATGTTGTATGACTTTCGATAATAAAATTATGACTATCAGCATAGTATGACTTAAAACTTTATGGAACACAATGCGATCTCATTTTTAAGTTACCTACTAAAACACCGACCGAGACCTTGTCCAAAACAAACGACTAAATTAAACCATTCTGACGTTCATTGTTAAAGGATGTTCGAATTTCAAACATAAAATTAACCTATTGGGTCATTCCACGTAAAAGTAAACGCGAGTCACGATTTCTTTGCGTGTTTTTTTTTTCATTATGAAGATTCAATACGCAATCAAACTGTGACTCGCGTTTCCTCTTACAGTGGAATTACCGTATTACAAGCCTAGTATCGTTCGCTTTCTGCATTTACTCACTTTCGACGACTTCAATAGAAGTTTCTTTTAATATTAAATGTTCATTTAATTATTATTTTATTAGGTTAGCTGGAAGAGATCCCTTACAGGGATAAGCTCGCCTTTGTACATAACCAATGTTTTTTGTACTGCTTCTGTATGATTTTATGTGCAATAAAGTGTTTACATACATACATACATATATTGCTTACCTTCTTTTTCAATCAGCGCCGCTAATTCCAAAGCCACGTTCACACCGAACGAATATCCGAACAGGTAAATAAACTGAAATATTAAATATCTATTAGAAACAAAGAAACTTAAATATTTCCAATTTGTTTATGAAAGCAAAATCCTGCGGGCTACTGAACTACAATCAACAATAAAGAGAAATATTTACTTCGAATTAAAAACGGGCATGACGAAAGATTTTGAAATTCTCTTTCGTAATGTGGTTTTCGTAATTCGGTAATAAATTAAAGTTTAACGAAGTTTAAAGCCATTTTTCTAATAATTTTTGAATAGCGCTCAAAAACAGCTCAAAGTGTCATGGCGTCGGGTGTGACGTCACGCCTAGGTAAACAAACGTCAAACGTGTCTACGCAGTACGCGCAGCCAGGAAGAAAGTAAACAAACATTGCATATTTCATGTAATAAAAATGAATTCCAAAGTTTAAAAGTGGTGTGCAGTACCTCAGTGTAAAACCACATCAATAAAAACACCTGACAAAGTGTTTGTGTATGTCCCAAACAAGAAAATAATAAGAAATAAACGGTTGAAGCTCGCCCGGCGAAACCCGAACGACATAGTCACGAATTCACCACTTTATTTCTGTGAAGACCACTTTGATGTGAGTATATGTTATCATGTATTGATAGATTTTAAACTTAATGTTTTATTGACGTGAAATTGTCGAAATATTGAGGCTGTGGAATAACTTAATTTATTTAGGTTATGTTTGTCTTGATTATAATACTTATCATCAATTTTAAATGTTTACTTTTCTTTTTTCAGTTGCCAAATTATATGGAAAATTATATGAAGTATCATGCGATGGAGTCGGTATCACAAGTACGTATGAAACCGGGATGAATGTCCAAAAGAAATGTATTTGCCAAGCAGACAGGAAAACACGAACATCTGACACAACAGAGCGACCCTATATACCTAAGAAACGAAGAATGATGATTCTTGAATTGTGAAAAGCGATTCACAGAAAAATTTATAGTTACAGATCATTCAAGTATCGAAGAAATTGCATCGGGAAGTTCAGGTATATAATATTTTATTTACTTAGGTATTTATTAGAATGTAGATAGTATTGAAAAAGTTAATTTTATTCTCAGTATTATTACATATGTACATTCTTAGTACACTAACAACTACATAGGTTTTTTCTGTGACTTAGTAATCTCCTATTTGTGTTCATAATTATAACATTGCACTTAAATATCAAATCATTTGTTTTACAGTTCAGCAGATTGTTGAAGAAGGTCCCCAATTAAAACCAAGAGTATTGGATCTATCAAATCCATAAAATCTCTTCAAATGGAGTCTACATCTGACTGTAGCGAGATGCTAGAAGATGACAAATGGAAAGAAGATTAAAACGCTTTAGAGTGCACCTTGAAGAAAATTTGAAAAAACCCCCATTCTTATATTGGCATTACTTTAAGTTGTTATTATTTAGTTAACTTGATTCAAGAAGAGACAAATATAACGTTTAACCATATTTAACTGTCTAAAAAACATTTGGTTAAATAATTCATTCTGCGAACTTGCTGATGAGTTTGGAATTGATAAAAATAAAATAAAATAGTTTATTTCAAGGGCTCTTTTACAAGTCTGAGTCTAAATATGTATTATTTCTATTCTTTTGGCGCTTCGGGTAGTGACCTTCTGGTGAGAAGAAGATAGTACTTATCCTTATTCTCTTATAAAATAAAATACACATGAAATTTCTGCATTTTTATTTTCTATTCTATAATTTTATATAAAACCACGGATACACATGGGATTTCCAAAATATAATAACACTTTCAAGAAAATCTGACATAGTGATCATCAAAGGTAATACATAAAATTTCAACTTTTTTGTTAGTGAAAAAATTCGGGTCTGCAATGCAAAAGTAACACTTTGTTAGTCCACTTAGGTACATTTAGTATCTGGGCAAAGCATTTCTTGCTGGGTATCCCATTTTTACATAATTGAGATAAGTTTTGTTGTTTATAGGACATTTTATCTCCACAAGACTATCCTGACATATTCCATCAGGGGAATCTGCTTGCTGCATGCTGCTTTACATCCGCCCTGGGCAGCAACACAATCATGGCATTCAATTGATATTACTTTCTCCTCTTTTTCATCAACCATAAATGTAAAAGCATATAGTTTTATATGGACCTTATGCTCTGGACAAATCTTGCATTTTAGTGTACAAATGATTGTTTCCCGTTTTAGTTGCACGTAACTGATTGCATCATCCCCATATGATGGTCTTGAAAACCTGAAATAATGGAAATTAATTAGAACAAATACATACACATTGACAAATCAAAAACATTATTTTCCAAACTAGGCTACAATTTTAGCATTATTTGAAAGTCGAAAATTTTGTCTTGTCTGTCAGTCACCCTAACTCTAAAACTACCGCCACTTCGGACCTACATAGACATAGCTGACTTGGTGATCATCAGATATAGGTGTTCACTATGTATTATCAGATATAGGTGTTCAGTAGGTGCTATAGATATTTACTCGTTTTGTCGGGTATTAACTCTAAAGAAGCAATCTTATAAGCAACGAGGGAGCTAACCTCAAAAATAAACTGACAAGTTTTTTGTATAGTAAAATGACAAAACCTATGAAAGTAAAATAAAATAAACTTCTTCGAGCTCAAAACGAGTTTGATTAGTTGGTTGTATTTGTATCTAATGCTAAAGATGAATACATAATTTACTTACAATCAGGTTTTCACGTTTCGAAACTCAGACGAGCAAAATTCTTTGTTTGTCGCGAGGAAATCATCCAACATCAATAAATCAATCCTGGGCAAATTTGAGCCGTTGGCCTTAACAAAGCCCGGTTCCATTGTTATAGATCCGTGTGGAGTCGATAAATCACACTTAAACTAATAAAAACACAATACAAAAGCGTAATCAGTAGTATTCACAACAAAACACAGTGAAGTGTGATGTGATGATGTGAAGTTTACATAGGCGTGACGTCATGCGCTGTGATTGGTGTTTCAGTCAAAATGGCCGATTGCAGTATTTTAATGTTTTATTTTATTGAAAATCTTATTAATCTCAAATTTATAAATAAAACAAAGTCAGTGTTTTGAATCCTTTTAATATGTACTTTCCCCTAAAATCATTAAATCTTTGATTATTTGATACTGTCGTCACGCCCATTGATATTGTCAGGTTCAATCGGTTCGCCCCACTTAAAGTGAACGCGTCCATTAGGGACAGACAGCGTCACCAGTAGTGCCAACCAACCAAACCATGCCATTATCTCTGGTAACTGCCTGACGTTAAAAACTTCAACAGCAACGTCAACAATACATGCTAGTCTCGTTAACTTGTTTGTCTCGTTAAAAAATAGTAGTTACCCTTAAACTTTCTGAAATATAAGGCCTGTTCACGGTGTACGCTACCAGGCGTCAAGCTGGCGTACACCGTTTGTATCTCTGGAACGACCTTGTTTTTTCAAACGCTTTATATCAAAAAAAATTGTACCCAGATAGTACCCTAGGGCCCTTAAATTTCATTTCTCTAGCTATCGTAGAAGCCGAGATATAGTGAAGAGCGTGATTTCGGAGTTCGAAGTCTTTCTATGTGAAATTCCCGGGTACGCCAGCTTGACAGTGTGAAATTTTGTACACCATTAAGTCATGGAGTATCTCGGCTTCTACGATAGCTTGCATGCAACTAAAATAATGGGTCTAGGTATACGCATTTCAAGCCAAGTAGTTGTGGAACAAAGTAAAAAAAAAATGAAAATAACACTTTATTAACATTACCTTATTAAAAAGGTCCATAAACTCCTGCACACTACCAGACCTGGGGTATATCCCAGAAATCCCACTGATGACCACCTCTTCTCCCGTCAGGTGTCTGGTACAGGGGCTGGAGCCTCCATTTCCACAAACGTCTTCTGAGTTACGGGAGCCATAGATGTGTAGAATGAGCAAACACTTTTATCTAACGCGACAGTAATGTAAATCACTGTTAATCAGGTCAAACTTCATTTACAAACGCAGTCACTGCAAATAACCTTGGTCGTGATGCCCTAATGACCCACGAAATTCCTAATGGTCTAGGAATGTCTTGGGATCCGTGTTTTTTTAACTTTTGAACTAAAAAGAACAATCAATCTGAATTTTAAATATGCTTGCGCCGGTGGTATAAGTAAAACACATTTCAAACATGATTTTTCGTGCTTTAGAAGCGTTTTCAGGAAAAGAAAAAGAAGAGAAGAGTTTTCAGGGAAAGGAAAAGAAGAAGAGATCATTTGGTACCCCAAATGGGTGCCCTTTATTTGGCATAATTTTATTTGTCCGAATGTATTGTTTAGCCCGAATTTTATTTTGCATAATTTTTCTCTAGCTTTAACGGAAAATATTTTGCAAAATCTTTTACATCAGCCATTTAGAACATAAATTGCATGTTGAGAACGAAACTGACCCAACTCAAAAAAGCAGGTTTGTGGGAAATAGCAAAAAACGTGGACAAACCTAACACCTAACCTATTTATTTAACAGAAAGATAAAATATAAAAACAGTACCTACCTAAAGATAAAACTAAATTAAAATTAAACTATAAACTACTAGAACTAAAATACTTATCTAAATTCCCGACCCGACACACGTGGTCCAAAAGTGCCAAATGCCAGTATATTTAATTTAATAGTAATGGGTCACCTATTTTTGCATAATTTTATTTGTCCGAATGTTCTATTTGCCCGAATACTATTTACGCATAATTGTTATTTTACAGATAACTTTTCAGAATAACTATAAAAGAAACCTAACCTGTAGGTTAGGTTAGGTTTCTTTTATAGTTATTCTGAAAAGTTATCTGTAAAATAACAATTATGCGTAAATAGTATTCGGGCAAATAGAACATTCGGACAAATAAAATTATGCAAAAATAGGTGACCCATTACTATTAAATTAAATACTTTTCAGAATAACTATAAAAGAAACCTAACCTGTAGGTTAGGTTAGGTTTCTTTTAGAGTTATTCTGAAAAGTTATCTGTAAAATAACAATTATGCGTAAATAGTATTCGGGCAAATAGAACATTCGGACAAATAAAATTATGCAAAAATAGGTGACCCATTACTATTAAATTAAATATACTGGCATTTGGCACTTTTGGACCACGTGTGTCGGGTCGGGAATTTAGATAAGTATTTTAGTTCTAGTAGTTTATAGTTTAATTTTAATTTAGTTTTATCTTTAGGTAGTTACTGTTTTTATATTTTATCTTTCTGTTAAATAAATGAATTTAAATTATGGCATAGTGAGTATGATAATTCAGAAGACAGCGCTATGAACAAGACGTAAGACGTATTTTTGGTATCCTTCCTGAAAAATACGTAAAAGATACGTCAACATCTCTGCTGGACACCGGCCTCATGGATGAGATGGAACGTGGTTTGCCGACCTTGACCTGGAGGATTTCACAAAAACCTTTAAATATGCAATGTTTTTATAAATGGTTTTCAATAAAAACTCGAGTTTTAATTAATTGATTCTTAAATATCAAAACGATTTGATTTAGAATACCTAAGGTTCGTCATGTTTTAATGTTTAAAACTAGCTTTTATTGCCTATTTTACCATATTTTCGTTCAATCAGCAACTGCTCATCGAGACTCATTTAACGAGAGTAATTAAGTAAAAGTCTAAAATAAACGCTTGTGAAATAAAAAACTGTTCCAATTTCTAGAGCTTGGGTCTGTATATGACCGATGATGTGTATGGTAATGTATGTAGCTAGAATTCTTTCGGTCTATGTAAAGTATGAAAGGAGGAATATTGTACAGGGATTCCGAAACTTACTCATGTCCTACAAGGCATTTAACATGGTTAAAATAATACAAAGTTAAATCCTAAATTAGATGAGAGTCTAAAAATAATCTAAAAACGGGAAACAATATCCGCCGACTGGGGATCGAACCCGGGATCTCTTACACGTAAAGCAAGGCATCGATCTACCTACTGAGCCAAGGAGTTATTTATCTGTCAATAATTACCCATCAAAAACATTACATGTAAAAAGATGCAAGTCTCGCAACGCAGTTCTCCTACAACAAAAAAGTTTTGAGATGTAAAGTTAAACCAAATCGGTACCGGGGGGGGGTATCAACAGAACTCGATTTCCATTTTTCGTTGTAGGAGAACTGAGACTTGCATCTTCTTACATATAATGGTTTTGATGGGATTAATGTTATTACATGATTTTGTTATTTTAATTTGATAATTATTAAAGTTACTAAGAAAACGGACTTCTAATGATTATTTTCAATGTGGAGTTTAAATTTAAATGCAATTATTTCGAACAATAGTAATTTATAGTTGACACTTTTCAATATTCATGATTACCTAGGTATTTAGTTGCGGCGGTTACCTATCTGAAACACTAAAAATGTTAATCCGAATTCCTTTTCGAATTTTTACGATTCGGCATTAATTGGTTTGGTTTGTTAATCATTCGACAAAAGGGTTTGACCTAAATTTTATTTCACCGTAATATCAGGATTATTAATCATTCGACTTTTTTTTATTGACTTTGATTTCATTTTGTCCGATGTAACGATTCGATTTTGAACTTCTCGGCTTTTTGCAAATGGACTTCTTTACTCGTATTGCCTTAGTCGTCCGGATGTTTAGGTAATGGAAAAAATGCTGAAACGAAGGTATAAATAAAATAAAATTGAAGTGATTGAAAATGCCACCCTGCGTTCCAAAACGCGCATAACTGATGTCGGAGCTAAGGCCGCCAAGCTCAAGTGGGATTGGGCTGGCCACGTCTGCCGCATGCACCCGGAGAGGTGGGCTAATATAGCCACCAAGTGGGTGCCGCAAGACGGGCGACGCAGGCGGGGCAGGCCTAGACGGAGACGGCGCGATGACTTGGACGCATTCCTTATCGACTGGCCTGGGGAGTCATCAAATAGGGAGTTGTGGAAATCAAAGGGAGTGGCCTTTGCCCAGCAGTGGGACACCACGTAGGCTATATAAAAAAAAAGATTGAAAATGCCGGAAAGTTGGTTTAAATCTTTATCATAATAAATATTTAAGTAACACAAATTTGCAGGTCCCAGTTATTCAGGTTTTACTGTAATTCAATATACTTACTGAAATAAATATCAGGGTCAATCTTGCACATATCGATCTAGTTTCAACCAAATTAAGCGATTTGTTGCAGAATCTTGGATAATTTCTATGTATTTAAATGTATACAAGCATTGCTAGTTTGGTTGGAACTAGATCAATTTGTGCGAGACTGTCCTGAATATTGATTTCAGTAGGTATGTAGACACATTATGTACCGGAAATATATTTGCCAGGTATCAAGACTAATTAATCCCATTTCTTGTGATGTACCCACATGTTTTTTTAAATAAAACCTTTTTTGACCTCTGCAAAGTTAGCGTAGTCGCACTCTAGTCACCGCGAAGTTAATGTGCAAGAGAATAATTACATTTATACAATAATTCATGCAAAATTCGGCATCGTATTCAGGAAATCCATAATTTTACCGAAAATCGTTTCACCGATTATCATTTGATAACACTATTCGCAGAATTTTATTATCACATAAGAATCATTCATAGAACTCCGTTAAATCGCTCATACATTTGCTCGAATTACCTTTTACGGAAGAATATATTTATTGAATTTTACTTCATTATTTTATTTGTTCATCGACATAGTCGTTCATCGAATCGCTTTTACTATATATATTGTCTCGTGAATGAGTATATTCCTGGAGTTTGTTACCATCTTGAAACGACTTTTGACTAGAGAACAGAAGTGATCGGCCAAAGAGTTAATTCTAAAATCCGCGTGGACGTCCGCATTACGAATGTATCACAGAGCTCCCACTGCACTCGACCTCGACAGTTGATTATGGAAGTCTTTGGGGGAAAACCTATCTTGAATGATAATGTTGAAACAACTAAGCAAAGTAATCCAAATTAACTATCTGTCTATCTGTCTGTTACCTTTTTTCGCTTAAACCGCTGAACTGCTTTGGATACATGGAGATATTGTGTCACATAAGCAGGTTTTAACCCATCGAATTTTGTGTGTCAATCATTTTTCAAATAAGGGATATAAAAAAATAATAATTCAGAAATCAGGTTTCATATTTTGTTAGTAGAAACTTATACACTATGTTAGATACATGAAATAAAATCAAAAATAATATTTAACATTACAAGCAATACATTAAATTACAAAAATAAATAAAAACAGAGCCTCCCTCCCACCTCCTCCGCCGCCTCACTTACTCCTATGCTATGCATCACATTTATGAAGCGGCTAAGGACGGCTGAGTATAGCCTGTCCGCGATCATCTGCAGAATACTGTTGCCTCTTCCATTATGGACGCCGACTTTTTGCGCATTATCGTGTAGAAGTCGTCGACGGCCACGTCCGCGAACATTCCCGACGCGCTGCAATATCAAGGGAGCCGCAACAGTGATATATAACCCTATTTCTACCTAGACGAGCTCGTGGGTAAAGGCTAGTATAAATCCCGCAATTCAAATCCAACTCACTTCCTAAATCGGAACACAACACAACCCACCTATTTAGGGCTCTAATTCCCGAAGTCTAAACATCACAGGCGAAACTTCCAAACCGCCCCAAAAACCTAATTAGCCAAGCAATTATAGTTCTTAACAACAGACAAACTAGGTATAATTTGGCGCATAATTTGTTTGGATAGGCGTCCAATCTAATACGGAAGTGCGCAGAGTAAGTTAAAAGTAATAAATTGCTCTTCAACGTACCGCGTCTCTGCACCCTGGTGGTTTCATGTCGTGGAAGTAAGAAACGTCATATGGAAGCGGCTTCATAGTTGCATTATCTATCTATGATATAGGAAAGTCTTAAGGTACCTCAGAAGATTCATTATAAACTCAAACTCATTTATTTCTGCAAGTAGGCCTCGAGGGCTCTTTCACATGTCTGATTCTCATGGCATAAAATGATGTACATAACACGTTACGTAATAAAGAAAGCCCTCGATCGCATATTTACATCCCTCGCTGGCAGCTCGGGCCGCAAACATCTGCGATCTCGGCCTTTCTTTGTTTTACCACCCTAGTTGTGTAATGTAAATACTATAGTAGAATTATCTTACCGCATCCATCTTACCTAGGGTTTCCCACTTCTGCGACAGAACAATGAGTTCGAGAGAAGTTCTCAACAGAGCGCCGACTATCTAGTGCTAGTTAAATCGCTTAATTGTTTTCGTTTGCGACTAACAAAACTTTTTACCGCTAAATTGGCAGCGATTATTTTCAGTGCTGCTCCCTGGCTGCAGTAGTTTCCAGTTTGTTAAACATGATGTTTTCAAGTTTTTGAATGGCAACAATTTGTGGATAAGGAAGATGTCCCTTATTAGGCATAATTAAAAATTCTATTATGAAAACGCATAAGAGTAGAGGCATACGATGATTGAGTTTACCTACAGCTTAAATGGCAAAATAAAAACGCATATACGAGTTAATTGCCATACCGATTGATTTGACATACCTGAAATTCGCATAATAGGTATTAAGAAAGCATAAAATTATGTGTTCGGTATAAATGAGCTTATGTAATTGAAAAATAATTTCAAGTTTATACCCGTTGTTCACAAAATCCCAACCTTTTGTGTCTTTCTTACTACAAGGTAGAAATGCTGGCTGAACTAAACTGGTTCCAGAAAAGTAAGTTAGGTTAGGTTAGGTTAGTGACCCTTAGGCTGCCCTTCCACCGGAGCTCTGCGAGGTAGCTAAGCGGTACGAGGCTGTGTAACGAGGATGTGTAACGGTGTGAATGTTTCCACCAAAGATGTGCGAGGTAGCTAAAGGTAAATAAAGTGTTTCTATTGGCTCATGACAAACACATCCCTCGCAACGCATCCTCGCACAGCTCCGAAACAAATCGCTTCCAGAAACATAGGTTAAGTTAGGTTTGAACTGCAACCCCTACAGAAAACAAAATTGCAACGTCCGCTTAGGGAGTAGTCCACGGAAGCGTTACGTAAGCAAAACTACTTTTTTATACTTTTAACATGTTGGTGTATCCCTTTCTGATCATGCTGCCTAAAAATCAAAATGGTTACCTGTAATTTAGCCTAAAGCTGACTTGACTAAGAAGCAAAATGCCTCCCAGTACCTCTAGCACAAATGTGACACGCGACTCTTTGTCGCGCGACAAATGCTACCCATCTCTTTTCACTCAATATCGTGTGACAGTGACAGGTGATGCTCTGTCGCGCGAGAAACGAAGTCGCGGCCAGTCATGCTAGACGTATATGACTATGCAGCACATGATATGGGCACCTACCCACTTATGTATACCTAGGTACAGTCGAGTTCATAAATATGTGTAAACTTTAGTATCTTGCCACTTTAATCATTGTGACAATTTCATATGGCTTATCGTAATGTATGTAATCACTTTATTGATACTGATGGTCCAATATGCAAAAGTTATATTATAACTGGTACAGTGTTAGCAGTATTTCTGAACTTAAGCGGTATTTCCCTTGATTAATAGGTATTATTCCGCGTGTCCTTAGTTCCCCCATTTTACGGCACACAGACATTTTAATGCTAGATTACGAGTAAAATTGTATTTCACTAATACTTATAAACATATATGATGTTTCTTTTTATTAGTTTTTTAATGCGAGTAAATTACACCACATTTTTATGTTACATATATTGCTACAAGAAATCAAAGTACACTAAGAAGTAAATGGTACTCACCTATGGTCCAGACTGGGAATCGAACCCGGTACCTCTGGATTTCCGGCCGAGCGTCTTTACGACTTCGGCTACCGGAGCACCGGCAAGTGCCCTCAATGTTGCCATCTACTTAGACTTCTGTATCATTTTGGTTTAATACGATTTTAACCTAAACGCCATCTATGAGAACTTGTATTACACATGTATGTCTCACCGCGATGCACAACTTTACAGCTATGACGATCGAGCGAGCGATGGCGCTAATATTATACTATATATGAAATAAACACTATGTTTCTTTTTATTGGTTTTTTAATGCGGGTAAATTACACGATATTCTTATGTTACATATATAGATACAAGAAATCAAAGTATACAGAAAAACTAAATTACTCACCTATGGTCCAGACTGGGAATCGAACCCGGTACCTCTGGATTACCGGCCCAGCGTCTTTACCACTTCGACCACCGGAGCAACCAGCAAGTGCCCTCAATTTTGCCATCTAATTTGACTTCTGTACTTTGATTTCTTGTATCTATATTATGTAACTTATAAACATTTTAGTTTTGCCCTGTACAAATGAACATCGGTACGGTACGGAACCAATTTATAAATCTTTTATAAGTTCATTCCGTGTATTAGATTCGCGGCCATGATGCTTTTGAATTGCGTTGAAGGGTTCCGTAATAAGATTTTTTTTTCCTTAACCTACATGTGTGTCCTACTCTGCCGCCATAAGTAAAAGGGGCACATCCAACATTTTCTTTCGAAGTTGAGTTGTGTAGGTATATATATTCGGAATCAGTGAAATTTACTGATTCCGAATATGAATTCAATTCAGTGTCGAAAAAAAATGTTAGATGTGCCCTTTTGTGTTACGGCGGCAGTACTGCTGGACAAAGGCCTCCCTCTATTCTGACATTCGCGTAGCGAAGTAGCATTCCACGGAAACGTTACGTAAGTGACACTACTTTTTACCCGACTACGGTGAAGCCGAAAAGGAGAGTTATGAGTTTGACCTGTATGTATGTATGTAAGTATTAACTACTTGAGGAAGTAAAGTTAGAAAGCTGAATATCGCTATTTTAATATCATCAGCCAAGTAGGCTTTAAGATTCAGCCCCACTTGAGCTTGGCGGTCATAGTAAGATGAGTGGAGATAAAGAGAACAATGTATTGTATTAATACTATATGCGTCCTTTAGTCACTCGAATTTTTTTTTATTGTATCAGTTCCGTTCAAGGATTCAGTAAGCATCTTAAAATGAAAAAACTTTTCGACTCCCAATGCGCAAGATTTGAATAACATAAAACTGGCCAAAAGCATGTCGGGCCATGTAAGGTTGTTCAGTGTAAGGTTCCGTGGCAGTTACTATAAAGAAATGCGCTACAGATCCGTATCATTTCAGTTCAGTTCAGTTCAAGAATCTCCGCATCCCCGGGTAAGTATCTGAAAATGAAAAAAACTTACCCTAAAATGCATTAATTAACGCACAAACACAAAACGACACAACAGAAATTAATTAAAAGCTAGCACAACTAACCGCGGCAGAACATGGTCTATATATCTGTCACACACTTGAATTGAAAGAGATAGGTATAGAGCTCAACTCTCCTTTTTTAGAAGCAATTAATTAAAGAAACCCATTTTACTCGGACTCATAGACTCCGTTGGCTTAGCCACCTTGAGAGATTGGAGGAAAGTCGCAGTGTTAAGAGAGCATACTTGGGCCGCCCAACCGGTCGACGTCCTGAAGGTCGGCCCAGGTATCGCTAGAAGGACATGGTGGAGGCGGATCTGCGTGAGCTTCATGCTTTTAATTGGCAAGAGATAGCGCGGAACCGAGAAGAATGGCGTGCTCTCGTGTTGGAGGCCAAGACTCACTTTGGGTCACTGAGCCAACGGAGTAAGTATTTTACTCGGATAATATATTTGCACAAAATAGTAACATGTCAAGCTTGTGTCAATAATACCTGTTTTTGTTAATACCAGTATTATTTTATCACGGGGCACAATTGTGCTATAGTTAGGTATGACCCATACCTACCTCTAGCACACTTTTGCTACACCATATATGGTGTAGGAAGTGTGCAATTTTGCTACACCATATATGGTGTAGCAAAATTGTAGTAATTTGATAAAAGTAAATAGGCGTTCTGGAACTATCAGAGGGAACCCTGATTTAAAAGTGCTTAAGGCCATTGGGGAAATTTATTTTGCTCCGGTCTCCGGCACCGCCGCTTAAGCCTTTTCATCATCCTAATAGCTTCCCCACAAAGGCTCTAAACTCGTGAGCCAATACGCTTCACAATTTATTGTTTGCTTCATTTGTACAGGTGCTTTTGAGATTTGGGAACTTACCGAACAATTGGTAGTTGGGTATTTATGCTGTACATTTTTCACCAGATTGTATAGGTAAGAGTATTAACGGTTTCTATTGATTGCGGGTTCAGTTTTGTATTCGCATTACCACGGAATGTCAGGTTTATACATAAGTTTGTGAGAAATAAATGGTTTACAATAAAATTACATTGAGACTATACACACAACTTTACTCAAAATACTGATGTTTTAGGATCAATAATGAGCTGCTATATTCCCTAATGGCTTAAGCTCTGTGAATCAGTAGTTTTAAAGGATTTTTCGTATAGCACTTGCATGCGGGTTTACCGAAAATTTTGTCGAAAATGCAATCTAATCTACTAGTCAAAATCGGAATTAGACATAGGTAGATGGCATCTGACGAAATCGGAATCTGACCTACACTGCGGAAAGCTAATAATGAACATTCTGTCCCACTATATTTGTGGATCAGTGAAAGTGATAGTTTCAAGGATTCATGTTCATGCAACTTTATTTCAAGTTACTGTGATTTTTTAAACAATTAACGATTATGCGTTAAATCTTACTTTCACCGGATAAAAAGTGGAGACTAGGTTTTATATGAAGCCCCCTTACTCAGACAATGCCTATTTCTCATAAAATCATTCAAGTCGGAAGTTAGCGGAAACACAGGCGACGACGTAAGGGTGAGACGAGAATGCGTTAAAGATACTATTACTAGTCTTCATTAAGGCTATCTTCGAAATATGCTACTCTCTTATATACATCGAAATATAATGAGTTTGGAAAGGTAAATGACGCTAAATATCGGCCCCACGGACTACGTGCTAACAGGGGCGGAGCCAGTACTTCGGCCATTCTCACGAAGTATGACTGCGTCTAATAGGGAATATGCATGAATTTTTTTTAACAGATTTCTTAACAAAATATGAAAATACCGTAAAAAAGATAACATACAGTCGAAATAAAATTGAAATCGACCAAGAAATACGGAAGATATAAACATTTTAAAGCACTAATCAGACAGCGATTAGAGAGAGAGATCCGATATGGACTATGACGTCATAGTACACGGCCGCCATACAATCTCCGTACTAGGGAATGCAAACCGGTTAACTGGTTAACCGAAAAACCGGTTAACCGCCTGTATTTGGCAACGGTTAATAACCGGTTATCCAGCCCAGAAACCGGTTTTTAACCGAAATGTAAAAAACTGTAGTAAATTGACAAAAAATCTGTAATTTTACCGTATTCCTTTCCGATTACTCATTTGTTTTACTCTGTGAGTTCAGAAACCTTTAAAAATCAATCACATTGGTACTTTTACTATGTTCCTTTAAGTTTTTCTGCAGATTGAAGCGATTTGAACATTACACACTAATTTACACACATTACTTGTATTAATTAGCAAACTCTCATCATCTCACTTTTTTCCTTTATGTTTTTTCTTCTTGCCTGTAGTTTTTTTTTATTTAGTAAGTGGAGTTTTCTATAGTCAACAGTCAAGTCAGCCTGATTCAATCAATTATAGTTACCAGTCTACATCTTTTCCTTGTGTCCCTTTAAGGTCTTAACGTCTGATTCGTAACGGGTTCGCCAAATTAAGAGTTTTTTTTATATATTTCCAAACGTACTTTATTTATAAACTCCACCATAGGAAACACCAGAGTCACAAAAGTTTTATACCAAAGACAATTTTTTTCAACAAATTTTCAGTTAATCTTAAAAATCAATTAAAGCTAACGCCGGAAATTACTGCCAAATTGATGTCAAAAACTTGATACTTTGTGGCAAAACCTGCGTAAAACTGATTCCCTACGCAACTTGTTAACCTATATTACTACTTATACCATTTCTGAAAGAAAATTTCTTCACTTTCTCTATAATATGATGGGAATGTAGAAGTGTCTGCAAATATCTAGCAGGTACTTTAGCAAAGTGATGTTCGCAACCGAGTGTTGGTTACCATTCGATAAAGCAATATTACGTCAATAATACCATACCTACCACTAATATTATTGATGTGTGTGAAAATGTTTGGAGGTTTAGATGTTCGGATGTTTCTTACTTAATAACGCAGTATCAACTGAATGGATTGAGATGAAAGGCGTGGAAGTAGACTAAGTCCTGGATAAGGATACTTTATATCCTGGTAAGGATTTCTCTTGATATAATAACGGGAATAACGCAGGTGAAGCTACGGGAAAAGCTAACAAAAAATGGCTCACAGTTTTAGTTAAATAATACGCTTTTCCAGCATTGATTTGACCGTAGTTGGGGTTGAGCCACGATGATAAAGAGCAAGAGAAAATTGAACTTAAAGACTTGATCCAACGAAGTCTAGCAGTATTGGCATATTGAACAGTATTGGGTTCTGTGGCCAAGGGAGTCGCCATCTATGAGAACACGTGTTACACATGTACCCATCTCGATGCAAATACTTTACAGCTTTGACGATCGAGCGAGAATATACGGTTTTAAGTTAAAAAAAACCTATTAAACCAGAATGATACAAAAGTCAAAGTAGATGGCAAAATTGCTTGCACTTGCTGGGTGCCCTGGTGGCCGAAGACCAGAGGCAGTGGGTTAGATTCCTGGTCTGGACCATAGGAGAGCGCCATTTAATTTTTCTATGTATTTTGATTTCTTGGATTTTATGTAACACAAAAATGTGGTGTAATTTACCCGCATTAAAAAACTAATAAAAAAACATCATGTTCATTTCATATTGTAAATCTAGGTAGTGAATCCGTTTCAATACAGGCCTTACCTTACTTTTTATTTTCCGTCTGGCCAAATTATCACGATATACTGTCAGTAAAATTCCTATTATTATTGTTTGTTTTTTAAGTTGATTTTGTTTAATAATCGACTAAGCAATATTTTAAAGTAGTTCTTATTATCATACACTCACAAAAACGACAAAAATGGACGAATATAAATTAACCGGTTTTTAACCGGTTAACCGGTTTTTTCGGCATCACTTCGGTTAATGCATGCATTCCCTACCCGTACTATATTCTGTTTTGCGAGAAAGAGATAGAGGTAAATCTTTGTTATGTTATATGTTTTTTTCCTACTGTTTTTTATATGAATGAGCTTTTATTAAAGTAAAAAAAAATATCATGCATATTCCCAATTACCGCGTCTCCATACATTTAGTATGAAAACAGCGTCGCGGTAATTAGGTGACCGCAGACATACTTCGTGAGAATGGCCGACTTAGTGCTGAAGATAATATTATAGCGTCAAACATGGATTAATAAAATAGAAGGATACCGCGCGGTCTAAGACGCGAGTGAAGCCGAGTTATGGCCGCCGAAGTGAGCATGTGTACGTTGACAGCCCAATGGCAGCCGACCGGCCCATTATGCTGGTTGATGTGTGCGTGCGTGCGTATAAAGCGCCGGCACATTGCCGGCACATCATGAGTGCTTCACTTATCTGTTCGCGACGCTATGTCCGGCTATTTATTTTAAGGTCCTTGGCGTCAAATTAATTTCTCACGTCGGTAGGTTTGTAACCAATCACTGATTTATGTCTTTTAAATGATATGCAACCTATCCGAAAATGCCGTCTACTCAAATTGAATATTAATACATATTTGTTCAAATGACTTTAGACTCAAACATAGTGGATGTTAAGTTGGTTATCAACACCATTTGATACATAAGATGTATTGATTTTATAAAGTGGGCGTTATGGACCAGGGCTCGGATACCGGTATTTTGTCCATACAAAAATACCGGTATTTTTTCCGCTCTTTTCGTTCTTTGGCTTATTATTTCATTTTTAATCGGATAATCTAATAATACGAATTCATTACTCTAATACATTATTGAGCTCTACATAAAAAGCATAATGTAATTAAAAATATTATGCTACTTCGGGGTTTTTGCAAAATACCGGTTCCGAGCCCTGTTATGGACCAAACTTCAACGTCAGTTTTGTTAGGAGTTATTTCCATACATTATATTTTGTTGCCTGGGCATTTCTCCAGAAATATGTCTGCGGTCACCTCATTCATCTAGCCCTTTTTCATACTAAATGTATGGAGACAGATCAATGAGTCGCAGACATATTTCTGGAGAAATGCCCGCCTATATCATAATAAATGCAGTTTTTCGCCCTAGCCTACAATGCTTACCTACTACAAAATCCGTAAACAACAGAATTCCCTCTCAAAAATGTCCACACCAACAATCCTCGACAATAAAGACAGCGGCACACTAAACAATACATTGTAAAAAACGTGACAGGCCCGTAAATAACAACACGCATAAAGGGCTATCTATAACCGATCTTTCATAGCCGTGTTGTATGTCAAGCACGTCCCTCCCTTCGCCAAGGTTCCATCCATGAAAAGGGTTGGAGATTTATGACCTTTGCTAACTTACCCGCTATAGCCCAAGGTACGGCGTAACATCGACCTTCCCTCATCCGTTTTCCTAATATAGGAGCATTCCATGAAGAAAATCTACTTTATGTCGCTTACATAACGCTATGGCAACTACAACACTACCAATCTTAAAGCTTAGTTATGATATGTTATGATATTACCATACCGATATCCAGCTT
Organism: Eudemis profundana; assembly: GCA_947034925.1. Taxonomy (NCBI): domain Eukaryota; kingdom Metazoa; phylum Arthropoda; class Insecta; order Lepidoptera; family Tortricidae; genus Eudemis; species Eudemis profundana. Next base: position 3,324,512 of record OX344808.1, read on the forward strand.
TCTAATTTTACATGTCTAAAGTATTAAAAAGGTAGTGCCGCTTACATTTCCGTGGAGTGCTCTTTAACCAATTTTGTAGATTTCAGTTTTACTAAACATTAAAGTTTATTTGACAGTTATGGTAATCGATTTTTTAGAAAGAAACAAGCCGCTTGACTGTAAAATAGGTACAGGTTCTCGTATACATAGATAAACGTTCTTAACTTTTTTCCTGATGAGCCGTAAATCTAGGCTATTAACCCTAAATCTACCATCTTTTTTATGGACAATCATCGAGAAAGTTTCTTCAAGAAAAAGGACGGGGCAAGGTTGTCGTTAGTCGGTCTCTTCCACTACTATATCGCATTTGTATCAGTGACACCTTCTATAATACGTTAAATTGCTTGACATTTTTATCTTACGAGATAAGCTAATTTATGTTTCAGGGATTAGTAAATGTATTGGTGGTAGAGGAATAAAGGATTTTACTGATGAAATTTCGGTTAAATTTCTGTAGTTTAATTTATTGTCATTCGCATAAATTGCTGGTTACACATTATTAATGCTTTCGGTTTCGATTCATTAGTAAACTTTTTTGCTGTTTTCATTACCTACCTACATGATAAGTATTCTGATTGCTCGTATAATATAGTACATTACACAACTAGGGTGGTAATACAAAGAAAGGCCGAGATCGCAGAAATATGCGATCAAGGGCTTTCTTTATTACCTCCCGTGTTGTGTACATCATTTTATGTCAACACTTGGCCAGAAAGCGGCTTTTTCCGTACAGGTGTGGCCTAAAAATTTTTTCATCATACTTGCTCGAAAATGGTGTCATTACACGTAGGTTTTGCGGGCCGTAAATGACCTATTACGCCCTAGGGCGTAATGGTTTTCTTTTTAAATTTGAAACGCTGGTTCTGTTTTACTCTTATTTGTCATATTCAAAGAAAACGCCAACTTACTTTTTTAACTTTTATTACTGAAATATTTATTTAAAGAGGACTGTTATTGCAAATACATGTAAACACATATTTCTGTAACATTAATTAAATGTTTAAATAGTGTATTTCAGTATTTTGCGAATATAAAATCAACCATTTTAAGTCTTTACCGCTATGGTTTCCGAACTGACTTGTCGTCTTGATATATCACTAATGTCACTGTCAGTTTTACAATTTTATTTAGGTTAAGTAAGGTTATTTTAATCAGATTTCCTCACAAGTGTGATGAAAAACATTGTGTGTGCCACGGGCGGTAAAGGAATTACAAACTCGTGTTATTAAAGCCCTCGGCTTCGCCTCGGCCTTGTAACAAACACTCGTTTGTAATTCCTTACTTACCGCCCTTGATACACAATGTACTATTTCATCACACTTGCTCGAAAATGGTGTTGTTACACGTAGGTTTTGCGGTCCGTAAATTACCTATTACGCCCAAGGGCGTAATGGTTTTTTTTTTCATTTGAATAAGTTGCATATATAGATACAAGAAATCAAAGTACATGGAAAAATTAAATGGCAGTCACCTGTGTCCAGACCGGGAATCGAACCCGGTACTTCTATATATGTAACATAAAAATTTGGTGTAATTTACCCGCATTAAAAAACCAATGAAGAGACAAAATGTTTCTTTCATATAAAGTATTGAATAAGTTGGTTCTAATTTACCCTTATTTGTCATCTTCAAAGGAAACGCCAACTTATTTTTTTAACTTTTATCCCTGAAATATTTATTTAAAGAGAACTGTTATTGCAAATACATGTAAACACATATTTAACATTAATTAAATGTTTAAATAGTGTATTTCAGTATTTTGCAAATATAAAATCAACCGTTTTAGGTCATTACGGCTGTGGTATCCGAACGTGACTTGACATTCGCATTGTCTATGGATATAATAATATGTCACTAATGTCACTTTCTGTTTTACTATTTTATTTAGTTTATTTAAGTAAGGTTAAGGTAAGGTAAGATTTCCTCACAAGTGTGATGAAAAACATTGTGTGTGCCACGGGCGGTAAAGGAATTACAAACAAGTGTTATTAAAGCCCTCGGCTTCGTCTCGGCTTTTTAACAAACACCCGTTTGTAATTCCTTACTTACCGCCCTTGATATACAATGAACTATATTGAAATAATTTTTCGATTCTTTCGTTTAGATAACTGGAACTTTAACACTTTCAACACCGGGAACCCGCCACCCGGGCGCTAGATTCGTAGTGAAGGTTAATAGGGGGGGGGGGTCCGTCAGAGACCCTTAGATGTGAATATGAATCCTCTCATGGGCGGTCAATGATGAAGGATAAATAGTGGGGTTCCCTCCTGGAGCCCGGGGTGTTGGTTCGCCCGCACCTACTATTGATATTGGTATACTATAACAACTTTCCCGGCGTGCTACATGTGATGATGAATGATAAAAACTACAGCTGCCGTCGCCAGCCTGCTGTAGGTGATATGACCAGCAAACATAGGCCTCCCCACTTGAATGCCAAAACCACTGAACATACTTTCCTTGTGTTTGACGACCGACGAATGCCATCGCCCAGTTCTTTGTGGCCTGCGCCGACTGTACCGTCTGTCCTTCCCTAGCAGATGGCTCCTCCGTGAACCACCAGCGCGCCACGTGCCTCAAGACACAGTAGCCGGCAATAATGATGAACAACACTCCTCGTTCATCAAGCACTTAGGTTTCTCTCCCCAGGAACATACCCCAACAATTAAACTGAGTTTTAATCTACATGCCGTTTATTACAAAAGGCTTTAACCTAACAATACATAACATGTCCGTCTCCCCTGAGAACGGATAGAAGAAGAAGTGAATGATAGATTGATAAATTGATTTGACTGACTGACCTTCTGACCTAATATTTGAACGTTATACAATACTTATAAATATGAATGACAAAAACCTATGTTAATTGGCGTTAACACGTAAAAAATTTTCGCTACATACGGATTTCCCCATATTGTCAGCTACAAGCATAGCGCTACAATTTTTTTGCGATAGAGTTAATAAAATAGCGATAAAATTAATATATATAAATGGGAAAAGTAGTTCTGGTAAAAGTAGTTTATTGCACGCTTTTTTGACTGATTATACCACTTTAGGAAACATTTTCATAGGCAAGGACACGTATGCTTGCATATGACACATAAATATATTACAAAACCCATAAACATACTTAAGAAGCATCGCAAGGAAATCTATGTACTTTTACATAAAACGGTACTCAAAACAAGACATTTAACAATGCTCCGATGCCACAGAAAGGTCTATACAAACAAACAGATACATAGAGGCGTCAAACTTATAATCTTCTCTTTAAGCTTCAGAATAGTAAACAAAACAGACTAGTATCAGCGTAATTCGTCCCGTTCGTTTTTCGTTCAATTTGTATTTCGTCTCATTCTATATTCGTCACACATTCTTTATTAAGACTATTCTTAATACATAAACAATGTGTGACGAATACAGAGTAAGACGAAATACGAATTGAACGAAAAAAGAATGGGACGAATTACGCTGATACCAACAGACTGAGGCTTACATTTAACTAAGCCAAATGACCACTAATGAAATAAAGAACAGCATTATTTCGTTCCTGTCTTAACAAACCTGCAATGCTGTTTCCACGCTATTCTATTAAGCTTTCCGTTAGTGCACGGGAGCTATGGTTAATCCAGCTTATCATAAAAGTGACAGTGGCAGTGTTCGCGGCAGGTGCGCCGGTGTTAATCGAGCTAGCCTTCATTAACGCTACGCAACGCTTACAGCGTAGATGCGTCATCAAAAGCTTTATTATAAAAGTGACAATGGTATTGTTCGCGTCAAGTGCGGAGGTATTAATCGCGTTGCGTTAATGCAGGTTAGCACCTGCATTAACGCAACGCGACGCTTACAGAGTATAAAAGTGACAGTGGCAGTGTTCGCGTCAGGTGCGCCGGTGTTAATCGAGCTAGCCTTCATTAACGCTACGCAATGCTTACAGCGTAGATGCGTCATCAATAGCGTAATTATAAAAGTGACAGTGGTAATGTTCGTGTCAGGTGCGGAGGTATTAATCGAGTTAACCTGCATTAACGCAACGCGAAGCTTACAGCGTATAAAAGTGACAGTGGCAGTGTTCGCGTCAGGTGCGGAGGTGTTACTCGTAGTCGAGCTAGCCTTCATTAACGCTACGTAACGCTTACAGCATATAAAAGTGACAGTGGCAGTGTTCGCGTCAGATGCGCCGGTGTTAATCGAGCTAGCCTTCATTAACGCTACGCAATGCTTACAGCGTATAAAAGTGACAGTGGCAGTGTTCGCGTCAGGTGCGGAGGTGTTACTCGTAGTCGAGCTAGCCTTTATTAACGCAACGCGACGTTTACAGCGTATAAAAGTGACAGTGGCAGTGTTCGCGTCAGGTTCGGAGGTGTTACTCGTAGTCGAGCTAGCCTTCATTAACGCAACGCGACGCTTACAGCGTATAAAAGTGACAGTGGCACTGTTCGCGTCAGGTGCGGAGGTGTTACTCGTAGTCGAGCTAGCCTTCATTAACGCAACGCGACGCTTACAGCGTATAAAAGTGACAGTGGCAGTGTTCGCGACAGGTGCGGAGGTGTTACTCGTAGTGGAGCTAGCCTTTATTAACGCTACGCAACGCTTACAGCGTAGATGCGTCATCGAGAGCTTATTATAAATGTGACAGTGGCAGTGTTAATGTCAGGCGCAAACGTATTAATCTAGCTAGCCTTCATTAACGCAACGCGACGATTACAGCGCAGATGCGTCATCGAGAGTTTATATGAAAAATAAAAGTGGCAGTGTTCGCGTTAGGAGGGCACACCTATTAACGTTTCAAACGTGTCTTAACGTCCATAAGCTTAAACGAAGACCCTTTGCCAAATGATAACATCTAGATTATGACACGTTCAAAAGATTGAGATAAATAAATCATTTTACGCAATGGCGTCGCATTTTGTTATTTATACAACTGGCCAAGTGCGAGTCGAATTCACACGCGAAGGGTTCCTTATCACCGTCGAGCAAAAAACGCTAAAAACCACGGTTCTTGTGTATGGGGACTCCTTCATCTCCAATCGTGGAGGAACATTTAATGCTTCTCAAATAAAGAATCCTCCCTCCACGGGTAAATAATAGGCAAGTCGGTGGGAATCGAGTTCTGTGGACACCCTTGTACTGTCTTGGTTCTTCTCAAAACTATTTTGTTGGAAAAGGACGGCGTTGCGAGACTTCCATCTTTTTACATGTAATGTTTTTGATGGGATACACTCTACTCTTCAGCAAAAAAACTAAATCAAAACAATATTAACGTCCCGCATCTAAATATTTAAAGCATCGAAGTCGTTAACGCTGTAACCGCACGGCTAACTCGCTGTAATGAAGCTTTGGCGCCGAATAAAGGAGCTTTTAATACTACGGGTATTCGGATTTAGAGCTTTTTTGTATTTTGGACTTTAATTAAATAATGCGATTAAACTCAGTGGCTAGACTGCATTAAGCAGTTTATCATGTTGAATAGCAACTTGCTTACTAAACTGTTTTAACCTATAGTTGCTGTATTTTTAGTTTAAGATGTTGCGAGTCGAGATAAAGGGGGTCATCGTTTGCTTCCACGACGTCAATCGTGATGTAAATATGTGTTATTTTATAGCTTGATACATTTTGTTTGCGCGTATTAACACGAGAAGTGTAAAGATTGCCTTACGGACTGTTGGTTCCACTGCTAGGTTCCACTAGTGGGTTCAGCAGGATTTTCAAGTACTCGTGGACCCACAGCATAATTATAGTGGGGCTATTAGGATTTGCAAATGTTTATATCTCCACTTCTGTTATAAAAGGCCTGGCCTAGGAATTAAATTGGTTGACTGAATGTGATAACAAAAACACTTGACATTACACATGACAAAGAACTGAAGCACTTCTAGTCCGCCAGTTTTTTAACGCTGGTTGGTTAGAACAATGTGTGCGTTCTGCGGGTAGTAGGAAAAAACTTGTTGATGTGTGCGTGCAGCTCGTAAGCACAAAGCAACCGGCTTACTAGAAATACTTCAGTTATCAGTTGGCGAGGCTCTGTTCGGATACTAATTTTAAGGTCCTTGGGTTTAAGTCAAATGTGGCCAGTGGGGCCACTCGTCCAAAATAAACTGCCTAAAACTAATACTGTTGGTTCCACTACGTAAATGGGTCCACGAGTACTTGAAATCCTGCTGGACCCACTAGTGGAACCTAGCAGTGGAACCAACAGGCCGTAAGGAAAGATTGGAAGATCTTGAGCCGTTTGGGGTTGCAAAGCTAGGACACAGAATAATAACAGTATGTTTTCTTCCTATTATAGATACATCGCGCGCTTGAATGTGTGCGCGCCGTGTACGAACGCACTGCAAGTAAAGTTCTAAAGGTGGGTTTAGACCAAACGAGCGAATGCTCATTCTTCCCCCACTCTACCAAATTCGTTGTGTGTAAACAGACACAGAGCATTCTTTCGTTGTTTTTCCTTATTTTGCGAAGATTCTAAGAATGCTCTTGGAATGCTCGCTCGCTTGGTGTAAACGACGGACGAGCGTACGAACAGTCGCCGAGCGCGTTCGCTCGTGTTCGAACCTGCTCGCTTCGGGGAGCGGTCTCTTCAAAGCGTTCTAGTGCTCGAGGGACTTGACCTATCATTGTAATTATAGATTGGTCTCAAGAAAAATGTCTTCTAATGATAGAAGCTTACCAAAATGCCAGGTGTCTGTGGGATCCGACTGTTGTAAATTATAAAAACACAATTGAGTCAAGATGATAAATGATAAACTTGCAATTACAATATCAGTCTCAGAGTAAAGACATAATGCACATAGTCCACAGACACCCGACGAATGAGCAACGGGCACTCGTTTGCCTGATCTAAACATCTCTAGAGCATACGCTCTCGAATCCTAGTTCTTGGGTTGCATTCTTGCTCGCTGATATTCGTGTGGTGTAAACGCTGAGAACGAACTTTTGTTTACACTAAAAGATCAAGAATGAATGCTCTGCTCTGGTTCTAGCTCTTTGTTCGTTTGGTCTAAACCCACCTTAAGAATGCGTAAGAATGCTCCAGTATGGACCGCACTGTATGAATACGTGTCGCGAGCCAAACGGCCGAAGTTGGAGTACTTGTTCGTCTTTATACTTTGGTTGGGGCAATTTGTTTTGTTAGATTTTACTTATGAATTATATTATACTAGCATTTTCCCGTTATTGTCCCAAAGGAACTCTTTACCGGGATATAATGTAACCTATGTTTAAATCCAGGACTTGGTCTACTTGCATGCCAAATTTCAGCTTGATCCATCCAGTTGCTACCCCGTTATAAGGTAACAAACATCCAAACATCCAAATATCCAAACATCTTCACAAACTTTCGCATTTATAATATTAGTGGGATTCTTGTGAATCACAAATTTAAGAGCTAGGCTCTTGTCGGTGAAGCACTTTCCATGTCTCTCTTTCTTGAGCGCTCTCCTTGACAGCTTGGTACGACACGTTCACTTTTTCCTTAATTTGGTCCATGTAAGCTCTTCTTGATCTTCCTCTCTTTTACACAAACACAACTCACACACACACTGTCTTTCACACTTTGAATAAACAATCATTCATCCAAATTCTTTTCGGTTTCTTTACTCCTGCAGTATTCGCCTCACGGTAGTAGAGAAGATAATGCAAGTCCAAGTAACATTAGCAAACACCTTACTCGGGACAAACTTTAACTCAAGTTGACACCTCACATACTCGCTCGCTAAAAGTATTATCACTGGAAAACTTGCTTGGCTTAAAATATTGTTCAAGTTTCCGGCAGCTTTACGGACTGGTTTAAACCGGTTGTTAAGGCCCCGCCACGACACTGTCGGCGAGCGGCGGTCATAGGTTTTTTTTTTGTTAACGGTGCCGAAATGCATTACGCAACCCCCCAGGCATTACCAGGCCCTTTCCCAGGCCCTTAAAAGGACCCTTCGGGGAGGTTATGTGGGGCTTACCCCTTAGAAGGAGGCATACCCACTAAAACTATATTGTACTTATATAACTGACATTTTATAAAACTGCATGTATCTCATTTGAAATCCAAATTTAGCTTTAATTTAATTGAATTGTATTTAATTTTTACTTTAATTAAGAACCTATATTGTGCGCCCTAGCAGGGTATCATGCACCTACTTAAATTACATGTAAGACCATAAATGATAATATGAACATGATTGCAATGGAATAAATGATTATGATTATGATTATGAAAACCACGCCGGTGATGGAGCCTCTGCAGCGGGGCCTGCATCCGCGGCCTGTTGCTGCACGTTGGAAGTGGCCGGAACTCCTCAGGAGCTCGCGGCCGGAATGGCGGCCTTAGGTGGGAGCGGAAGGTCGGAGCGCCTTCTCTCGCTTCCACATATGTGTAGCCGCCGCTCACCGCTCCCGCAAAGTATGACGAACAAGAAGTCCTTCGGCCGTTTAGGAGCACGCGACACGTATACACACAGATGCGCGATAGCACGTCTGTGTGAGTGCGATCCATACTGGAGCATTCTTACACATTCTTTTTTCTTTGCTTGTAGTGGGTTTGTACACGGCGCGCACACATTCAAGCGCGCGATGTACCTTTTGTAGGAAGAAAAATTATTGCTATTATACTGTGGCTACCGTTTGCCGCTGATGTTGTGGCCGGGTCGTTAAGATGATTCAAGCCGCTCGGTTCTCAATACAGATGAAAAAAAAAGTAAAAAATCAACTTTAGCTTCATCATATTTGGTTGAAACGGGTTTCATTTCATAGTCTGATATAATATCAAAACAAGATAGGGGAAGTCCGGGCATAGTGAACACCTTTACCTTTGACTGGACATAACAGAAAAGTTTTACAAGGAAGAAAATGTCTGTAATCAGTCTTTAATCAATAATCTTTAAAAAAGAAACATAATTAGCCCCTAATGTTAAGCAGTTTTTGAAATTTTGATCAAAAAATCAAAAAAGATATTTTATTCGCTTTGCCCAGAGTGCCCGGTAAAGTGAAACTAAGTGCCGGGCAAAGTGAAACTAGTGTGCGACTATGATAACTTTGCAGAGCGGATCATGGCAACACCTCCATTTAAAATCCACATTTTCATAGAAATTTGACATTCAACCGGAGGTGTTGCCATGTTTCGCTCTGCAAAGTTATTATAGTTGCACTTTATGCACGTTCTGACAGCCATATCCATAATTTATGTTGCCCCTGTTACAGCTCCTGAGCTCTGATTGATCTTTATTTGATTTATGTATATACCTTCTGTAATAAAATATTGTGATTAGAGAATTGAACCTCATAAATATAAACTTACGGGCAAAAGTGAATAGCTGAACACAATGTCCACTTTGCCCGATCCACTTTGCCCAATCAGTCAGTTTATGAAATTAACCACGTTCAAAAAATAACCGTTGCTTCGTTCTCAAAGAAATATGTGCTGTAAACGGAAGATATTTTAATAGACATCCTATAGGCGCGTGGAGCGACAAGGGCGAATAAGTCGGGAAAGAGAGGCCGAATTCACTTTGCCTGGGGTTTTCACTTTACCCGGCCTTCTCCTAGTCCCAAAAAGTCAGAGAAAATATGAAATCGGTGGTTTGTAGTCAGCGCCATCTATTAGCTTCGTTAGTTCCCAAGCCAGCGCAGTGCGGGTTAAAGGTTTTACATACACACCTTTTCGCCGATGTATGTAATTTTCCTTACAATGTTTTTCCTTCACTGAAAACCAAAATCTATTATTTCTTACACCGAAAAACATATTGGTACGAGCCAGGCTCTCGAACTCATGAACTCTGGTTGAAAGGTGCATGTCCGAGTCCGAACTCAATTGTTTCAGTTTAAATTAAAGGGCGCTAATTAAATGAATTAATTGCGATAGTTAATGAATTACGCATTTGAGTTATATGACCGCTGTGTGTCGCTTTCAGAAAGCAATTGCGGAAAGTAGCTGGACTATTACTGTAGTATTTCTTACTAGCATTTACCCGCGGTTTTACCTGCGTTATTCCCATTAATATCCTAAGGAAGCTGTTTATCAGAATATAACAGAAGTCGATTTCCACCGACTTGCCTATTATTTACCCGTGGAGGATTCTTTATTTGAGAATTATAAAATGTGTTCCTCCCCGGTCACTGAGTACGGTACTTAGTCAAATGATTGTGGATCGGTCTGTTCACGCTTGCATGGGCTATGTTGAATGTGTTAGATAATGATATACTAGTGTTTAATAGAACTGACGTGAGAGACTACATCTTGTTCTCAATTGAAGTTAACGTTTTTTTCTTATAGCTTGAACGCATAGAGTCCGTTTTTATACATAATTTAACTTTGAATCTTAGAGACCATATACATCTCTGAGGAATGTAGATTATGCTATATTAAAATTCTTCTTTGTACTTGCCAATGTTTGGACGCTTAGAGACCACATACATCTCTAAGAAAAAATGTTTTAATTTTAGTTTTTAAGTTATATTATGCGAGTCACAGATTTTTTTTAATTTCTGTAAGTTTGTGTTTTTTTTGTAAAGCATGTAAATTTAATGATAGTTTAGTAGTTTATTTCTCGTTTCCCATTTTGTAATTTGACGTTTGGAGATCCTTTACACCTCCTAAACATGTTTTGACGACGGAGACCCCTTACATCTCCATTAATTTTAGTGTATGTCTCTCTATTTCCCATATTTCTTTTTAATTTATCTTGTTTTGACCCCTAGATACCCTTTACATCTCTGAAAAATTTAGTTTTATGTTTATTGAAATGTATATATAGCTATTAGTTAAGCACTTGTTTGATTAATTGTATTACTTATTGAAATTGCATTTTCACAATTATTGTAATGCTCAATGTTTATTTTAAAAGAGAAACTGGTGAGTTTCTTCCGGCGCTTCTTCTCACCAGATTGTCATTTGCCGAAGCGCCAAAAGAAATAATCAGACATGTGAAAGAGCCCTTGAGGCCTACTTACAGAAATAAATTATTTCATTTCATTTCATTTCATTTCATTGGAAATAAAAAAAAAACGTTTTGCAGGCCTAGGCCGGCGTTGTTGTATGAATTTCCATTAAAGGCCTCACGTCAAGCCGCACCGGAAACAAGGTACTTTGCGGCCTCTTATAAGGCACGTAATGTCAACATTTTTGCATATTGAGAAAAGAATATTGTATTGTATCCCTCAAAATTAACTTGTCCGTCTGTGTATAGTACTACAACAAATCTAGGCCCAAAATTAAAGGCCCGCAAAACTCGTACTACAGTCGGCCGAATAAATTCAGGCACCCTTGTCACAAGTCAAGATAAGTGACCAAACTTCTCCGCCGAATTTCGTCCGTTCCGTTATCCAGGCGGGCATCTCGTAAATTTTTCTAATCTTCCGACGATTCCTTTGTCTGACCGAGGCGTACTCTGAATGTAAATTGAATCAGGCTATCAAAATGTAGTTAATTATTTTTGGGTCGCTTAAGTCGTTGCTGTTTTATGATGAATCGGTGGCATTGACCTTAAATGAGGAACAACGTGCATAAAATAGTCTGATTTTAAATCATACGGGCTTCTTTAAGTATCATACCGAGCCATTCCCTATACCAACTACAAACTCTGAAAACGATGTAAAATCCCTCATGCCCAAAATACCGCATTTCTAAAATACCAGATTTCGTCTTGATTTATCAGTTTCCCCGTATACCAGATGTCCAAAATAACACAGTCTTTACAATAATTCAGTTTCTTGAGTAACTTACAATTTTATAATTTAGTGTAACGGTAATGTGGTAAGATAGGAATTTGACAAATTGGGAATCTGGTGTGTCAAAAATCTGGTATTCTGGGATGATATTTTGGGCATGAGCGGTAAATTGCACTCCGCATTTTACTTAAATTTCCAGAATAATGCCCACATTTGACGTACAGTCGATGAAAAAAGCACTACAAAATGAATGACTTGTGTGTTACAAAGGTGCAGGATTAGCATGCAAATTGAATCAGCTCGCACGGAGCCGCCAGGACAAAGCTTTGCGACTTCAGACTTACGAGTTTTGTTCCATTTTTGAAAACGTGGGGCGCTTGTGTACGAGAGTGTACCTTGTTAATTTTGTAGTACAGGAAATATTTGCATTTTTTTCGGGCTAAATGATAGTGAAGCTATGGCAGCTGAGTGGTTCATGCATGCGCCTCTCAAGGAGAGGTCCTGGGGTTCGAATCCTGGCTCTCACCTAGTTTTTCAAAACTTACGTACGAAATATGACTTGATATTTACAATTAGCTTCTTAGTGAAGGAAAAACATAATGGTCGTCATCATCATCAACAAGAAAAGCTGATGCCTACCAGTGGCGTGGCGTAAAAGATATCCTTGGGCAAGCCGGTGCAGATTTGGCCTACAATTTCCATAAGAGCTGTAGAATAAGGTGCTCAAATGCCTGATATTAGGCAAGCCGGTAGGAATCGAGTTCTTTGGACGCCACGCCACTGATGCCTACTATCATACGAGAGTGAATGGGTCCACGCGGCTGACCTACGGCGGGTTGGGGATTTCACATATACCTTTGAGTTTTTCGTACGCAAGTGTCCTAGCGATGTTTGACGCGGGCCTTCAAAACTTAACTTTATTTAAGAAATTAAGTATCTTACCGTTACCTTGCATGCACATTTAAAAAGCATATCTACATGTTAGAGAGCACCCAGAAGATTTTAAAATGAGATCAGACTTACTTAAAGGAAAGCAGAGAGCGCAGTACGATAACTTTTTTTTAGCCTCAATGTCGTTATGCTATATACAACGAAAATGTTTACAATATGTGTATATTATTATTTAACAGCCTTCCGGGGCAAAACAGAGCTTTAAATGGTATTGATTTTAAAAGAAATCTTGCTAAATGGCTACTAGATCGTTCTTTCTATAGTGTAAAAGATTTTCGAGATGTTTAAATAATATCGATACCTTTAGACTCAAAGGACGTAAACGCCGTAGGTTCTAATGGAGCTTACGCCCTTTGAGTCTAAAGGTATCGTATATGTAATATTTAATTCATTGTGTCATATTAGTGTGTATATTGTTTAAACACAATCTGTAAATTTACATGTCGGCCCTGTTCGACTGAATACTGTACTGCCAGAATTATTACAATAAGATCTTGTACCTGAAATATGTAAGTATTCTGGCAACACAGTGACTGGGGGTTTTTTAAATCTTCAGTTTATAGATTATGAGCCTAGAGTTATCTTTATGATGTTATGAAGAGTCGCTATACTTATACAGGCTAAAACCCAAACCGTCACGTACAAAATTCCTCTTATCAATTTATCAAAGTTTTCACCAGATTACGAGCCATTATGTATTAAAAGGGATTGAAAATTCAGCCCAAAACACCGGGCACTCAATACGTAGGTTATATTTCGAGGAAGAGAAAGACACAGTAGGGCAACACTTATTATAGGACTTTGTGAAATAAAAACCACATTATAATTATGAATAAGCTTTTTTAGAATTAGCACCTACTAACTTGCGTTGTTCACAGTATTATAAAAAAACCTTTACAAAAAATACTTTTCTTAGAAAAAAACGGAAAAAAAGATGTCAAACGAGAAGTGCAATCATTTCCATATTCCAGAAGAATGTCATAACCTGGAGACTTACTGCTGAACATAGGACTCCTTTAAAGAATTCCAATGGACGGTCGCAAGTATTTTCCCTTTAACGACTTTCGGCGACATTGACCAGGGTTGTTATAAAAAAACCAAACCTTATCTCTGTTGGTTTTGATATGGTAGCTTTTCAATATATCTTAAAATAATCGGTAAAGAAAAACGTCGAGAATTAGAAACATAATATATTCAGAATATATGTCCGATATTCTCGCGTGAGTGACTGTCAGGATGGGTTAACTGGAGAATGCTGGCCGTTGAGGTATGTTGGTTAAAGAAGTGGATTCATGTCAGATCAAATCTTTTATTCAACTGATTCTTTTGGCCGCTTCGGTAAATGACATTCTGGTGAGAAGAAGGGCCGGAAACTCACCAGTTTCTCTTTTAAATAATCGGGCATTACATAGTTGTTACAATATTATGGCGTAGGTACTTGAGTGAGCAAATCTAGACAATTACTTTACACACTATGATTCATTTCACTATTAATCGACAGAATTACAATTATCAAGTAGCAACTTTAACTAATGGCAAACGAACTGACTGAATCGTAAGACAAGTGTTGTCGCCACGACAGTCAGAAAGAGAATCGACACTCTTGCCCAACGAGCCCGTCCACGTGCACCGCAACCGGTCGTTACGTCACACGGCGTTCGCGCCATTTTAAATCTACTTAGTACTACAGGTAGTCAATTGACGATCTTGGATTTCTTGAATTATCGCTGCTGTCCACGATATATATATCCGTGACTCTTCGGAATTATACTAGCTTTATTATTGTACTAGAATTTATCCATAGCGTTGCCTGAGTTATTTTCGCTATCATTCCAAAGGAATTCTTTACCGGGATATGAAGTATCTTATGTTTAGCCTGGTGGAAGTGACACCGCCTACGAAGCTAGAGGTCCCGGGTTCAAATGCTGGTAAGGGCAAATATTTGTGTGATGAACACGAGTATTTGTTCCTGAGTCATTAATGTTTTCTTTCTAATTAAGTATGTATTTATCTACATAGGAATGTATATCGTCTAGTCCCTCTAATACAAGCATTGCTTAGTTTCGAACTAGTTCGATTTGTGTAACATGTCCCGTAATATTTATTTCATTGCACTTGCTCGAAAATGGTGTTGTTACACGTAGGTTCTGCGGCCCGTAAATGACCTATTACGCCCTAGGGGACATACAATAAGCAAATTCGAAAAATCACTTCGAGCCAATTAACTTTGCTTCACGTATTTTTAAATCAGGATATTCACTAATCCATGAATTAATACGTATTTTAATTTTGGGCAGCAAAATGGACATAATATTGAACCTCTTTATAGTAGTAGAGGATTTTAATGCGCACATGTACATACAAAATCTATTAACCAACACATCGATCTTTTATTTATCGATATTAAATCCCTACATCGTGCCCCCAGTTAGCTAGTACACGTATAATAATGAACAATTCAAAACGGTAGACAACAGGTGTACTCTTCGGAGGAGTTACTAGTTAACCTTCTGTTGCCTGTGTCTACTGCTAACGGACGGCATAAAACGGATGCAGTTTAATAATTAAAATAGATGGGAAAAATGACCCGAGGCTAAACCAATTAACGTGACGTGCTCGCCGGCGGGGAGAGCCTTAAAAATTTGGCTGAGGCGTTTCGATAAAGCTTTTAGGTTTTCAGTGGACTCGAAATATTTATAGCGCAATCCAGTAGAGTAACTCATATGCTGCCAATGGGTGTATTTATATTAGAAATGAAAAAGTATACAGTTTTGGCTTGATAGCTAGAAAATTCCACTGGCGTTTTTAGAGTAAGTTTTTTTTCTATTAAATGAACTATTCAATGTATCGATTAAACAGTACTTAAAAAATCATTTAACTAACTTTGTAATCGCATGTATTTGTATAGATGCAAACTTATGACTGTGTGCAGTTGTGATTAAAATTGCAATAGGCATATTTAGATTTTATAGGACTTGATAAGCTAAAAACTAACTACGTTTAAAATTTGGAGCTTATGGGTCTGCTAGAAGTGCCTTAGAAATATGATGATCAGCCAGTCAGTGAATCAGTGACAAAACTAAGGAACTTTTGACGTGCAATAGTTCTTAAATTACACATTCAAATTGAATGATATTAATAATATATTTAAGTCTTATTGTGCCCTATATTATATATCCCAAAAAAAATCAGGGTTCTAGCTTTAGCCAGCTGGTACAAAATTACGGAAGGCTGAAAATAGACTGAATGGCTTCGAGAAAAGGATGGAACGGCCGTGCTTTTGTTTTGTTCGACTTGGCGGGGGCACTGCGCTGTCCCCAGATAATTGTTAAAGTTAAAATGCGTTTCAACTCTTGAGCATTTTATTCGTTTCCAAGTTATTACAGAGTGATTGACGTGCTTTAATTTAGAGGCTTACCTTTTAGACAGAGTTTTTAATAAAACATCACTTTTGCTTTCGCGAATATTTTCAGGGTTCAATTTTAGTGGTATTTCACGTTTTGTTCTTCGGCGGCAGTGCATGATTATTTTTTAGTAAGTTTGTTTTGTGTCATGTTATTTATTTTAAACTCTAAAATATATTTAAAACGTTTTATTTTATATGATTAATTCGAGTGGTACAATTTTTCAACATTCAATATGTCTGAGCCAGGGCTCGAAACCGGTATTTTGCAAAAACCCCGAAATAGCCCAATATTTTGAATTATTTTATACTTTTTATGTAGAGCTCGGTAATGTATTTAAGTCGTGATTTCATATTATTAGCTTGTCTGGTTAAAAACGAAATAATAAACCAAAGAACGATAAGAACGGAAAGAATACCGGTATTTTTGTATTGAGCAAATACCGGTTTCCGAGCCGTGGTCTGAGCATTTCTCAAGTGATTCAAAAGTTGGCCTACACCTAACACACCCCTCCACACCTTGATTACGTCTTATTTTATGAAAATTTTTAACCATTTTATTAATAGTATGGTATGGCTTATGAATAAATTATTTACTTATGTAAATGTGTATTATTGGTCTTACCAAATTTGCCCTTTGATATGAAATGTAAAAATCACACTCTCATCTCATTTCAGTGAAATGCAGTATTCTGTGTCAGTAATTTTAATTTTTAGGGTTCCGTACCTCAAAAGGAAAAATCGGAACACTTATAGGACCACTCGTTTGTCTGTCTGTCTGTCACAGCCAATTTGCTCCGAAAGTACCGATCCGGTCCGATTAAGTTGAAATTTGGTACATATGTTAAGGTTAATGACCCACAAACATGGACGCGTCACGGAAATATATGAATTTTAATCACGGGGGCCACTTTTGGGGGGTCAACTAGAAAATAAAAAGTTAGCAAACAATATCGTGTGACATATTAAATGAAAAGGCTCACTGTAAAAGTCTCAATTTTTTAATCTCTCAATTTGTAATTTTTATATTAATAGTTTTGAAGTTATTTAAGAAAATAGGCAAAAATTGACCATTTCCACCTTTTGGACCTAGAATTTTGAAAAAAAAAAATAGAAAATAGTCCTGCACCTATAAATTGCAGGAAACCTATAAGAAGTATGTGCAGTAAAGTATAATTGTGTTATAACACAATATATTGTTTTGAACGTACGGAACCCTCTCCACGCGAGTCTAACTCGCACTTGTCGGTTTTTTTTAGTGAATTGTGTTTTATACTCGAATGTTTACTAAAATACCATTACTACTACCAATACTTGTCAATCAATATCAATGTCAGTAGTCAAATTATTTACTACTAAACTTTGGAATTATGCGTATAAACTTTGATTTTCATTTTCAGTTTTCATTTGTTATCGTTCATAAAAAAACATGATATAATCAATTAATCTTATATATTATTGCATGTTACAAATAACTCACCAACCACATAAACCATACACCATACACATCTGTACACCCACCAATGTTCATCATAAATTCAAACAAAACAACAGCGGAAGTTCTGAATTTCCGTGTTTAAGTTGAACTCCAGTTACTAAATTAATTAATACGTAAGTGCGTCGTTATTCCCATATCTGTAGCGCAATTATCTGAGTGAGCTACGCTGTTTACTCCGCAAACTCTCGTATGTATACATGCATATTATGCGGCGTCAGATAGCTGTAATTGCTCGTCCATTGTGAAACTTGGTCTTGGGATGCACTTATGCGTACAGCATGGCCAAGACAGTAACCTACTCAAGCTTACCTTCAACTAAAGTCTGTGTTTAAACCAAATGGTTAGCAGATAATGCCCTCATTTTCCATAGATAGCCAAGTTTGATAACTACTTTTCTGCAAGGAAGAATAATTCTTCCTAGCTAACCCCGTTATTAAATGGGATGGCTCGCCATGCCTCTGTATCTTTTCCGTGGACGGTACCCAGCGTCTTAGGTATGCTAAAATAAATAAAAAAAAACCAGCCATCCAAAATCGAACCGAGGGGAGTTGAAACAATCTGTTTCAAGTCTCTAAGTAGCAATAATCCTCCCATCTGCTATAAAATTACAACCGAAAAGTAAAACAACGAGCAATGGCTTGCACCATCACTATCAATTCAATGTGCTGAAGCGCCACATGCGAAGATGTGACATCGAACCTTCGCGCTGGGAGACTTTGGCCCAAGATCGACCTAACTGGAGGCATACAGTGCAGGTAAAAGTGCAAGTCTTCGAAGAAAAAAGGCGAAAAAAACTCGACGTTAAGCGCGACGAGTTGAAGACCCGACCACCTGTGGTCATCAATTATAATTTCGTGGGAGGGGTGCTGACTTGCAGCATTTGTGGCCGTACATTTGCAGCAAAAATTGGCTATGTCAGTCACATGAGAGCACACGAACGACGCTCTGACTAGCTAGTATATCCAGTCGCCGTGGCCGAACTCGGCTAGGATTGGATGATGATGATCAATTCAATCCTTAGTTAATGAGCTTTCGAAACATACATAACACGAGCCAAAAGACTAACTCATTACCAAATTATAGGTTGCTAAAAAAATATCAAAACTTACTTTTCGTGTTTGTTTCGACATGGGTGCTAGAACTCCACAACCACGCGCCTTGTGGCAAGGACGCATGCTGGTGGACCCGCGGGTGCTAGGACACACACAGCTAAACAGAGTTATTGCAAGCTCGATAACGGTGACAGATTCCGCAAAATTGACTTTGTTTCAACTCCCCTAGTAATGTTAATTGTGATTGTTTACTACCCACAATGTCATTAACCTTGCAAGTAAGTAAATTATTCCCATAGGTTGTAACACATTTTAAGTTTCATTTAATTCTGTGAAACAATGAAGAATAATTATTAATTACTATTGAGTTCCAACAATAGGTATATGCAAGACATTTATGTGAATGATCATGTATATTGGTACCCTTGATACAAGCATTGCTTCGTTTGGGACTAGTTCGATATGTGTATGATTGTTCCGTAATATTTAATTACTATAAAATAAGACAAGGCGCAAAAATTAAACACATTGATGATGAACTTTGCACTTTTTGTACGAATAAATCACGTTGGGCATGCTAAGTAACGGTGCTGCCAAGTGGTGCCACCAAACTAAATCATGTACCCTCTCATGCTGTGGCCACATTGACGAAAACGCAGTTATTTTATCGCGATGAGGGACGATTAACGTCAGTGTAGCTACGACTTACTACATTTGACATTGACACTTAGATATTGTCATTAACATAGACAGCTTGATTTGACAGGGGTTATAGTTTCCTTTATTTTCCGCCCGTGTCTCTTTTGTCGTTTAGTGCTGCCACCTGTAGTTCGTGCGCGTTCCCTATCACACTTGCAATATGAGCGTGCTGCGGGCGAGTTAGAAGCGATGGTCCATACAAATGTCGCGCCGCGACTGTTTTTGTATGGAAAACTCGCCCGCAAATCGCAAGTGTGATAGGCCCTAACTTGTTATAAAAACCTTCTTATAGCAACAATCTATATTATCTATTAGCCATCAATAACCTGAATATTAACTAGTGTAAGTTATATACTATAACTTATTTAAATTAAGTCGTGCACGTTGTTTAGGTTTCTCATAACGAAACACATGCAATCAAAAATTTGATTTATGTATTCAACACATACAGAATTTTAATTCTAAGGTAGTTTCCTGCAAAACTGTATTAACGGTTTGACCGCAGGCATTTTTTTTCTATATTTAGGTATAAAATATATTGTACATATATGACTATGTGGTTTACTAGTATAAGACACGTAACTACTCTGCAAAGGAGGAATCACAATGCTCAGCAATGAAACAATCGACGAGCATTCCTACATATACCTACGTAAACCGATTCAAACGACGAAGTTCACTGACCGAGCGAGGAGAGGTCTAAGAGTCAACGGTGTGTGACAACGTGTCGAGCAATGACAATGATAAGGTTATTGCCACTTTATGGCCAGGTGTGACGTAATACTACATTACACAACTAGGGTGATAAAACAAAGAAAGGCCGATATCGCAGATGTTTGTGGCCCGAGCTGCTAGCGAGGGACGTAAATATGCGATCGAGGGCTTTCTTTATTACCTCCCGTGTTGTGTACATCATTTTATGTCTACACTTGGCCAGAAAGCGGCTTTTTCCGTAGGCATAGTGTGCGGGAAAAGCCACTTTATGGCCAGGTGTGGCATAAAAATATTTAAATAAAACAGTGCATTATTATTGCCTATTATTTGTTGCTTGGAAATATGGACAGAAAACTGGGCTATGACATGACGGCGTCTGTCAGGAAAAAGTATCTCATGGCTACGATGACAATGACAAACGGTGACGTGTCCTCATTATTAAATGGCCTTAGGGCACCACCGGTGCGGGGGGTTGCAGTGTGTCGAGAGGTGTGCTGCGCTTTCTCCGAGGGTACTCACGGCGTTGTGCCTTTTAACACTTCCACACTTAGAGCATATAGCTCTAACGCTTCTCTCTGGACGGCCAATGAAGGTAATGCAGAGCTGAGAGTCAGAATCAGAATCAGAATCAAACATTTATTTGCTTAAACATGGTATATACAGGTGGTCTTAAATCTACTTACAGAACTACATGTTTCGTCAAGAGACATGCAAATATAACCTAGGTATAGCATGTGTGTAGCATGCACAGATTATTTATACGGTATCATTTAAATATTCTGGAATCGAGTAGTAAGCCTTAGATGCTAAGAACTTAAATAATGAGTGCTTAAATTCATTGATGTTTTCCAGCTTTCAAATTGCTGTCGGTAATTTATTAAATATTCTTGGTGCCATCCCAATAATACTTTTTGACAAGAAAGCAGTCTTTGATGGTCTATTATTAATTTTTAATTGTTGCCGTAAACTCTTAAATGATGGAAATTGGCTCAAGTTACATTTGACGTAGATCGATATCTCATTATATAAAGGCAAGGCAATGTCAATATTTTTAAATCTATAAAATGCGGTTTACACGAATCAGTAGACTTTAAACCACACGTCGATCTTAAGCATTTCTTTTGACTTTTAAACACCATTTCACGGTCTGTAGCGTTCCCCCAAAATATTATACCGTATCTTAAGGTGGACGTAACATATGCATGGTAAGCAGTCAGTATTGTTGAACGATCAACTTTTTTCCTTAAATTATATAATGCGTAACTAATTTGGTTAAGTTTCTTACACATACAGTCAATTTGATTCGTCCACGTTAATCTATTATCTAAACTTAATCCTAGAAATTTTTCAGAGTCCGTTTCATTAATCGTTTGGTCTTGGTACGTAATGGTTAGGTTTGATGTATTTTTATCTCTTAACTTAAAATTCATTATATGTGTCTTTTCAATATTTATATGTAGGTTATTTCTATTTAGCCATTGGATAATTGAATGTAGAGTCCTATTAATGTTGTCCTGGTGTATATGTATATCTCGCTCAGTAAATATGACGGTGTTGTCGTCGGCAAATAAAACCATTGGGTGATTAGTCGCTTGGGGAAGGTCGTTAATGTACACAAGAAATAGTAGGGGGCCTAGAACACTACCTTGTGGTACGCCATAACTAATTTCTCTGAAGTTAGATAAGTAGCTGACTTCTTTCTTTGTTTTTATACATATTCGATCGATTTTTGTGCATTGTTTACGACCAGTCAAATAAGATTAGTCGTATGGGTCCCCTTGGGTTTCCACTCCGGCATGCAGGCACACTGAAGGCGGGGGCTCTGACCGACTCCAAGATCCCGGGTCCGTGGGCTCGTCACTCCCCAACAGCTTGCCACGAGCGGCCCGGCTATCATTATTATTTTTACATACGTAACATAAATACGAAACATGATCCGTTTAAAATCGTTTTATAGAAATGAATAAGTAGTAGAATGAATAAAGCTATATAGATATAGGTAGATGTGTTTTTCTGGTGTGCAATAAAGTATGTTTGTATTATATAGTAATATAGATGAATATATATTAATCGCAAACGTCAAAGAAAATAAGTCAATATGTAAATGAATTATTATGAACCCTCCATATTTTATTAGCATTTATTTAATTTCACCTGTCCCGGTGTCTGTCGGTCTGTCTGTGTATCTGTAATCAAATCTGGTCCCCGATTTCTGACTGAGCTGAAATCTTGCAAGAATATGTAAATCAGAGTATTTAGTTCGAATAACATTAAGTTTTACTTCATATTTGCGCCTCACGTTGTGCAACAATGTAAACTTTTTGCATTATATAAGTTCTCATCAGGTCTTTCTTTTGAGAAATAAACTTCTTTAACAATATTAAATGTGTTGCGATATATATGGCGCTTTGGATGTTACAGACTATTTGACGCTACCTGTACATTATAGTCTCCATTAATCCCTCGCAGGCTAGTAATCCTTTGTTATCCCCTCTAAATTATGAAGAGGGTATTACCATAATAATCGGGCAAGACCTACTTGTTGTCACCTTGTAAGCAAATTATTGCAACCTAGCCTCTATGGACTTAAGCGCTTTATATGATTATGAAATTGCTGGATTTTAGTTTCTGCCTACAAGTTTCATTCCTCTGTGAAGTAACGGGGTTCCGTGCAGGACGTCAAAGCTGTATTTGGCTGTATGCAAAACGACTTAAGGGGTGGATTTCAGACGATTTTTAAACGTTTTTTGTTTATGTTACTCGATTTTTACTGTGAAGGACTGTTGAGTGACGACAACTTTTTATTAAATCATGTGTATGTTTGATACTGTTGACGACAGCCACCCATGAACTCAAGCCGACGTTGACGAAGAAGGTGCCATATGTCGCCTACTTTAAAAACCTAAATGTTTCGTAAGGTAGTTAGAAAAATCCTAGTTAGAACTAGGTATGAACCTGTTTTATAAGCACTCAATGTTATTATACTTAAGTAGTTTTAATTGAAATATTTAAGGCATTGTGAGATTTGTATTTGAGTTATTAGTACGGGTGGACCAAAAGTCCTTTCACATTTCAAACGAAATTAAAAAAACTGATTATATCAGATAAAAACTGTTTATTAATTATAAAAAAACATAAATGTGGTTTCATTTTTTGTGTAAGTAGCTTTGTCAGCAAGAGGCATTACTGGGCCCTACTTCTTTGAAGATCAAAGAGGAGGCACTGTTACAGTAAATACAGAGCGATATTGCCATGTTACAAAACTTTTTTGCTCCTACGCTACAGGATTTCGATGGTTTTATCAACAATCGTGGTTTCAGCAATACGGGCCAACATGTCACACCTCAAATAACTCATTGAGTGCACTTTGCGAAATTTTCGGCCAAAAAGTGGTATCCAAAAGAGGTGACATTAACTGGCCCCCTCGTAGCCCGGACCTGTCCCCGATGGATTTTTTTTCTTTGGGAATTAAAAGTAAAGTTCTTGAGACCAACTCAGTGTCTGTTGAAGAATTGAAGGGACGTATTCGCGAGGAAATGCAAAACATTTCTCGAAACACTTGTCAGGCCGTCATTGAAAATATTCGCTCCAGGTTACAACATTGTCAAAATAATGAAGGATCACATATGGACGATGTAATTTTTAAAAAATAAAGTCCCCATTTATGTATTTTCATAATTAATAAACAGTTTTTATCTGATAAAAACTAATAATTTTTTATTTTATTTTCGTTTGAAATGTAAAAAGACTTTTGGTCCATTTCTATTGTCATGAGGTGTTTCTAAAACATATCACAGAAAAAAGTTGTCAAATAGCCAATTTGGATAGAAGCTCGGATCTGTTCCGTGGTTGATCTGTGATAATATTCTGTTCCCACTTGCAACCTCCGGATCCACCTAATTAAGTGCCTGCAGTTAATGTCTCCGGGATTTATGGCCGCTGCTCTCAGCACTGATCAAAAATTAAACCACAGCTGTTATTAACCAGCTTAGTATCATATATGAGACCAAGGAGTTGAGTTCAAAAATAAGCCAATGAGCTTGTTCCGTATTTTCGTCTAGCACAAAACACAACGTGTTTCTTTATTTTATAATTATTATAGTACATTACACAACTAGGGTGGTAATGTAAGGAAAGGCCGAGATCGCAGATGTTTGCAGCCCGAGCTGCAAGCGAGGGACGTAAATGTGGGATCCAGGGCTTTCTTTATTACCACCCGTGTTGTGTACATCATTTTATGTCTACACTTGGCTAGAAAGCAGCTTTTTCCTTACGCGCAGCGTGCGGAAAAAGCCACTTTACGGCCAGGTGTGGCATAAAATTATATTAAAACTCCCTTCGATATCAAATCGTGGACGAAATGCGGCTCAAATCGCGAGCAAATACAAAACGCAGCGACAGTGCTGCCACAATTGACTTTTCTAACCGCCTTCTAATGGCGCTACACGTTCTACAAAAAACTAGCTCGCAATGCTTTGCTTGAGCCTCGCTCGCGAAAATCCCATAACCCAATTTACGGCACAAAATAGCATCGAACGCAGTGGTGAAAATCCAGCAATAATCGACTTATGGTGCAGAAGCAGCTTCTGGGGCTCCCCGATCTTCGGTCTACACTCCAAACTGTTTCAAGTATGTCCACTGAACTAATCTGACTATCGAAGAATTCTCCTAAAACTATCCGACAGAGCTGCACTTTTAACAATATTTGAGGAGTTTTCTTTACTCCTAGATCTCATCATCAGAGCTGGATTTAGAAACACTAGGCTAGACGGCTAAAAAAAGCTGTTTAGTCCGTCAGTTAGATTATTAAAAAATATTGTAGACGTATTTTTTCTTTTGTTTGACAAACAAAAAATTACCAGGATACAATGTTTAGAAGTTTAGAGTGAAGTCACTCTTTGGTACAATTTTCACCTAAGAGTGACGTTACGAGCCCCCACTCCGGAAGTTTGATGATCTATATATAACCTTTGTCGATTTTTAATAATTTGATAAACCAAAGAATATGTGTCCCATATTTTTCAATAATCCATATGATCCATAAGGATTATCAAAACTGGATGATGAAAAAAAAATAGGACTAATCTAGAAATACATGATATACTTCGAAATAAGTCACATTTTTTTATAAAACAGAACTTACCAAATCTATTCATAAACGGCGAGCTCTTAGATAACAAAAAAAACAGACGAATAGACAACATCCACCTTATTGCCTTCACATAAAATAAGGACGTTCTTTAGGTAGTTCGGTTACGAACGATATATAGTATTTATAAGTTGTGCGATAATTGTCAATTGCCATTAAAATAAAAAAATCGGCTAAGCGCGAGCTAGATTCCCACACGGAGAGTTCCGTAGCACCGTCGAGCAAAAACGTCAAAAAAACACCGTCGACCGTAGGCTGAATTGACAGGCAAAACAATGTCCCTTACCGTAATTCAGCCTACGGTCGACGACACTTCTTTGACATATTTTTCTTTATTACCTATTTGTTGTTATATATGTATAGCGGCAAAAGAAACACTACATCCTGTGGAAATGTCAAGTCTCTATCGACTACGGTTCAAAAGATACAGCCCTCTGACACACGGGCAGAGGAGCCTTAGTAATAGTGTTCCGTACCCAAAGAGTGCCAACGGAACTCTATTAATAAGCCTCCGCTAATAAAGTATCTCCTTCATACGTCCAAACTGGTTTCTTCTATCTTTCCTCCTATACACACACTATACTATTATATTTGTAAATACGTATACTGTTAGATCCCATCACCTGTTTCGACGGCGCACGTATGACTGTAGTCATAAAACTGCAGTAAATCTACGGGTAATCTGAAAATGCCGCGCCCATGGTTGCCAAAATGGAAATACTTCACAAGTGCTATCCTATCCTACTCTATCATATTCCACTAATATTATTAACTAGGATTTACCCGCAGTTTCGTCTGCGTTATACCCGTTAATGTCCCAAGGGAACTCTTTACCGGGATATCAAGTAACCTATGTTTTAATCCAGGACCTAATCTACGTGTATGCCAAGTCCATTAAGTCGTAATTGCGTTATCTGAGCGTTTTCCAAAATAAATCCCGGGGTAGCTACTTTCTCAAAATATGGACTTTTGAGGTTTTTCTGGCTCAGAATCGTTAGTACTTTCGAACCTTATACGTAAAAAAAGTGTCCCAAAATTTGTATGAATTTTTTTCTTCCACTACGTCACGTTCATACAAACATAATGCAAAATGGTGGCGTAATGGGAAAATAAATTTGGGATTTTTTTTACGTATAAGGTTCGAAAGTACAAACAGCAACACTCTTAACTGCCCATTAAAGACAGAGCAGAGAGAAAATGATAACGATTGAAAGAGATATATATATTTGTATTTTGTATTATGTCAACTTCAAATCAAATAACGTTTGCGTATGTGTAATGTGCCTTTGAGCTTTGTCATTGTAGTTGTTTGGGCAAAGTTTTTTTTCCATACTGTAAATAAAGGTTTTATTTCAATAAGACAGGTGAATTTGTCAAAATTATGATTTAGCTTTCAGACGAACGTTGGGATGAAATAAACTAATTATATTGCTAATGCTTTTATTGGTGCTTCATATTTTTGATATGATGCACCAATATAATGTAATTTATATTTATTATTCATTAATTCTTTTCCACGAATTCAATAATATGGCATTAATGTCAATAATGACGTTGGATCAGCCATAAAAGAAAAATTATTGTTTCAAAACTCTTTTGAATAATAGCCAATTTATACTCATAAACACACGCACACATGCATAACACGACGCCTTCAAGTGTGATTCTCTTTCTTGCAGTATTTCCCATTATTGAAGTGTATAGTTAACTGTGTTGCTGTTTGTACTAACGATTTTGAGCCAGAAAAACCTCAAAAGTCCATATTTTGTCAAAGTAAATACCCCGGTATTTATTTTGGAAAACGCCCATTTAGTAACAAAAATGCATAGGTACATCTTCATCCAAGCATCTTCACAAATTATCAGATTTATAATTTAAGGATTAGGAGAATGAGAAAGTTTCTAAAAATGTAGGATGTCTGTAACTAACAACAGTAGTAACAAATGAATGGGTTGAGATGAAAGGAGGACCGGACAAAATGGTCCCAAGAACCAATAGCGATGTGACATATAAATTAGAAAGGTGTTTCAATATACTACAATAGTCTATGAAAATAAGTTTTTTTTATATTTCCATAACTTTTTTCACACAGTGATTTGAAATGAGCTCCCATAGTAACTATTGTAGTATATTGAAACACCTTTCTAATTTATATGTCACGTCGCTATTGGTTCTTGGACGAGCCTCCATACATTTTTGCCGGTTCTCCTTTAGCGTAATATACTATTAGAAGTAAACCAAATCCCCTGGTTCGTTAGATTCACACACCCATATAAGGAAAATATTTTCAAAAACCTTTTACGTAACTCACTTAGGTAAGGTTAGTTTTCTGAGTAAGAAACCACCAAAAAGACTATATTGTAAGAAAAAGCCAACATGTACCTATTTTTTTTAAACGTTCACTAACATATTGGGAATCTAGAGAAGTTAGAGTGCCAACAGGACTTGAGTAGGATCTGTAAACCGTAGTTGCCGAAACGAATAACGATCTTGACTGGTTTCAAGAGAGGCAGTTGGTTTTAACGGTAACATGCAAATAGTTCACGTTGAAAACTTGCCAAATTACATGCTTATTATTAGACATGCGCAAAATGTGTCACTAAAGTGAAAAGAGTGATATGAATCTTTAGCTCTCAAAGATATGCATCACTCTTTTAACTCAGTAGCTCCGCGGTGTGTCAACGGCTGGCTGGCTTTTATAAGCTCAGTAACTCAAGTAATGTGTCAAGAGCTCACTAGCTCTTACAGCTCAGTAGCTCCAAATCCAAATATTTCCGAACGAAAGAGACAGCAGTAATAGGTATACGGTGACAAGACAGAGACGAAAAATTCATGTTGATCGTGTCTTTTCTCGCAGCTCACGGCTCAATGGAGCTACTTTAGAGCGAGTGAACGAGTGAGTTGAAATATATACTGAGTTGTTTGAATCGCAACTGAGCTAGTGAGCCGATGAACTAGACCAAATGATATAGCTCTTTTGAATCACTCACTCGCGAGCTACTCATGTCTACTTATTACATTATTTAGCGTGACACAATTCAAAAGATATTTTTATTCGTTCTGCAGTAGCGGTTTTATAATATGTTTGGCTTGGAAGTGCCCATATAAAGACGATAGGCATACGTTTTATTTTTATACACTAGGTTTTATAACCAACACTATACTCTGTACTTTTAGGTGTTTAAAAAAAAGTTAAAAAAAAACCACGTGACTCGGGTCGTTCAGCCAATCAAAGTAACGTTTTGTATCTGTGGCACAATACCACTGGCTGAACGACCCGTGTCACGTGGTTTTTTGTTTACCTTTTTTTAAATACCTAAAAGTACAGAGTATAAGTAAGTAATTAAACAGAGATACTGCCCCATTATCAGCGAGATAATAAAAATAAGGCGATAACAAATAAATATCCCTCGATTCTCTAGACAAACAAAGAGAAGATTGAGGATCAACTTTTACAACATTCAATTTGATAAAAATATGTAGATAAAGCCGCTTTCTTGCCAAGTGTAGACGTAAAATGATGTACACAACACGGGAGGTAATAAAGAAAGCCCTCGATCGCATATTTACGTCCCTCGTTTGCAGCTCGGGCCGCAAACATCTGCGATCTCGGCCTTTCTTTGTCTTACCACCCTATTTGTGTAATGTACTATAATTTCATAGCCTCAGACTTTTATCCGCGCGAAGTGACATAAGAAGTATCAAAAAGTTAGAAAAAACATGTGTTTTTGGTCTTATAGTAAGCGCTATCTCTTAGCACCATTCGGCACTAAAGTCCTCACAGAACTATATTTTTTAGGATTCCGTATCTCAAAAGGAAAAAACGGAACCCTTATAGAATCACTTTGTTGTCCGTCTGCCTTTCTGTCAAAACTCTTATTGCTAACACGGAAACACGTGGAAACAAAACCATATATGTTCAAGTCTACAGTCCTTTGAAGCAGTGAAAAAAAACAAACTTACTTAACGTAAAATAACTGGCCAAGAGCATGTCGGACCATGCTCAGTGTAGGGTTCCATAGCCGTAACTATAAGGTAAAAAATACGATGTAAAAAAAAGTACAACAACAAAAGAGCGTATCTTCATAGCAATTACGTCATTTTGTTGAGAAGCGCAGTTTATCGGCAATAAATCAAAAACGGTACATTCGATCTTGTTGAAAATAATTTTCGTTGAAAGTATTAATTAAGCGTTACCTTCGTGATTTTTTTCATATTTTTCGGACGCACGGTTTAGAAAATAGAGGGGGGGGGACACAATTTACACAACTTTCGGAGCGATTATTTCCAAATACATTTACTTAATCAAAAACAGTACTTAGGAACCTTATAGTGTTTTTTAAAGAGCTGTCGAACTATGTACCACACGTTGATAATTGCTGAAAAAAAAAATTTTTACTGTCTTTAACATGTATGGAGTGCCCCCCCTAAAAATATTTATTTTAATTATTTATATACCAAACTAAGTAGCGGCTCATAAAACACACCTATATTCCAAATTTCATCAATATCCATCATGTAGTTTCTGAGTAAAATGCCTGTGACATACGGACAGACAGACAGACGGACGGACATGACGAAACTATAAGGGTTCCGTTTTTGCCATTTTGGCTACGGAACCCTAAAAAGATACGGCCGTTTATGCCACAAAAAGCGTAAATTTCGACACTCTCAAGAAACCGAAATTCAAAGGGTATACTTTCCGTCGACCTAGAACTATGAAATTTGGCAAGTCATGCTACAAATACAGGAAACAATCTGAATTCTATACATTTGTAATTAAATCATAAAAAAATTGTCCGGTTTTTATTTAATTAATGGCTTTCACTCCTTGCTGAACTAGCAAAGGGTATATATATTACCAATGTCGGCGTGTAGACATTTCATAGGAAATGAGTGTGTTTGGTGAAGCAATTTTAGTTAGACCAGCGTCTAGCGTCCATTTTATTTCTTTGACCAGCCAAAGAGCTCCGCTGTCACTGTGACCACGCCACTATCCTGTTAATGTTAAGTCATGAGACCGCGAGTAATTAAATTCGTTGTTTAATCAAATTTCGTGGAAATTATTTTGTTAATGTAATTTTCAACGCAATTAGTTCCTAGGTATAGGGTGCCTTTACCGCTATCGTAAGTATCGTTATTGCTTTGATTAGGTTTTCGGTTTTAGTGTAAACTTTTATACATTTAGGTGACTCGAGTCGCTCGGCTTTCCTAAGTGTCGAAAAGAGAGTAAGGGTTCTGTTCCACAACCAAATTTGACATCGTTTAACTCCATTAACAATTATAATAAAACAACTGAAACGGATTAAATCACGTATATTACTTCATTTTTACGTCCCGTTTTGTAGCCCTTTTCAGCGTTCGTGGTCGCGCGTAAACTAGTCCATTAACGGTGTCTCGATTGATTGAAATGTGTTGCATAATTCGTTTCTAAATACAATTTCTGTGCGCAAAACAACATGAGAAGTCTCATAGAGCCTTAAATGTATTTAAGGGATTTAAAGGTTTAGTTTCGATCGATGCTAATAGGTGGAGCTGACCACAGACGGCCGATAGCATATTTTTTTTGGTTTATTGAGACTTGTCTAAACACGTGACGCATGAGTCACGTCACTGCTTTTACAGTGCGTCAATGGCTTTTGAGCAGCGGTGTCGACAGCGTGCGTTAAAAATATAACTTATGAGTCAAGTCACTGCGTTTACGGTGCGTCGATGTCTTTTAAACAGTTTGACCGCGCCCAAAGTCGCACATGCGCAAAATGCGCCACTAAAGTGAAAAGAGTATTTATATTTGTCTTTATTGCGATAAACGGTTTCACCATGCAACAATTTATAACACAGTACAAGTCACTTAAAAATACTCTTAAATTACGGTACAGTCTAAAGTTCATAAAAAATACTGTCTAAGAAATGTTAGAAACAGAAACACAGTAGGCATACTGGGTGAAATCTGGGTCGTGATAAAATAAAATAAAATAAAATAAAATAGTTTATTTTTGCAAGTAGGCCCTCAAGGGCTCTTTTACAAGTCTGAGTCTAAATATGTATGTATTATTTCATTTCTTTTCTTATGGCGCGATTCAAAATAATTAAACCTCAATCTATCCATGATTTTGAACAACTTTTACTATGGGGTCAACTTTGTAAATACAAAAAAAAATACAACTCTCTCATATATTTTAGTCTATCTATTCATGACCTTTTCTATGAAACAGTTAAGTTTTTTTTGCATTTACAAAGTTGACCCCATAGTAAAAGTTGTTCAAAATCATGGATAGATTGAGGTTTAATTATCTTGAATCACGACGCAGAATTCACCCAGTATAAATAACAGATTAACATTAAATATTGTTATCAATTATCATTCAACAATCAAATATTTTACCAGTCAAATATTTTAGTGGTATGAATCTTTAGCTCTCAAAGAGATGTGATCTCTTTTAGCTAGTGAGCCGTTGACACACGTCAACGGCTCACTAGCTCTTATAAGCTCAGTAGCTTTGTGGTGTGCCAACAGCTCACTAGCTCTTATAAGCTCAGTAGCTTCATGGTGTGTCAACAGCTCACTAGCTCAGTAGCTCCAAATCCGAATATTTCCGAACGAAAGAGAGCAGTAATGAGTATACAGTGACAAGACAAGGATGAAAAGTTCATGTTGACCGTGTCTTTTCTCGCAGCTCAGGGCTTAATAGAGCTACTAAGAGGGATTGAACGAGTGAGTTGAAAGATATACTGAGTTGTTTGGATCGGAACTGAGCTAGTGAGCCGGTGACCTAGCTAGACCAACTGATATAGCTCTATTGAATCACTCACTCGCGAGCTACACTAAGATACACACAGTATAGTCTGACCGCCGACTTCATAAAAATTTGCTAATTGGTTATCTATTATAGAAAGAGTGTAAGTGATTTCTTACGTATACAAAAAGCTAACGTAATAGTTAGTACTAAGGTACAATATCAAATGACAGCGCAAAAATTGCAAATGCAATAAAAAACATTGGAGGGTAGGGTTGCAACAATCGGGAATTTTCAACTAGTACCTATTCCGTTGAATCTGGTTTATTGGTTTATTTATGGTAATGTTATAATATTTTACACACTTAATTACAGTTTTGACAACCCTATGCAGGTGTAACGATACCTTTTGTATTTAAAACATAAAAAGCATTTTGAACTTTAATAGAAAGTGTTTAGGTCGAAATTCACTACTTCGTACTACGACTTGTCACCTTTCGAAGTAATAATGCTATTGTAACAAGTTTTATGGCTTTTTACTCTTACGGCGCCGGATGGACTATACACAGAAATGTGATACGACCAGCAAGAGATGCTTTACTGCCAACGGTGAGTAAAAATAGGGACAGCAAGAAGTAAGATGCCCCAGGTCGGAAACTTGACCGGGGCCTACAAGTTATTGTCTGGGCACGGAGAGATTTACGGTTGGGTTTAATATATTACAAAGGGAAGTGGTTAGCGGTAATTTTAGTACGAACGTTCCTCATCCATTGCCGAGGTTAAAATAATTTGATATAGATTATGCTCTTTCTAATTATAAACACCCTAAAAAATACGATGTGATTACATAGTATTTTGATTGTGTTATAGTTATACTGAGTTTTTTTGTTCAATTATAGCCTGTTTGCCAATCTAAGGCTATATAAAAAATTCATTTTATAAGTCATAAATGTTATTTCTTTTCAATTTAAAAAGCCCATTGGTTGGAAGCTACTTTGTTTGTGAGTGGACCTACGTATTATCTAGAATCTAGATCCTGTGCATAATATCATGCTTCCGAACAATTTAGATTGCACAGGATTTATTTATGTAAGTGAAAAATGTATCTTACCTAGTTGGCTTTTTCGGTGCCAAAATAATTAATAACTTTAACATACAAACAATCATTAAAAAAACTTTTTTAAAAGCGAGCAGCAGTGTATTAGCGTTGTGTTTTTATCACAAATTTCTACACAGGGTAGTTCCAGCAGGCTAATTCACAACTTAGCCATAAATCTCGTCCTTGACATAATCGCACCCGTGAAAGAAATAAGAGTCGCCATAGTGCATTTTTCTAATACTTTCCCCTCCGCCACTATTAGGGGGGAGGGGGTGATCGACGCAGTGCACACTTATTTACACACGCGTACATGATAAGTCGTCTATATCTCTAATCGTGTGAAAGGAAAACCATCTTTTTGCACGTTTGACGTGTTAGGTCTAAGTTTGCAGCGAAATATGGAACAATTCGGTCTATTCACGGAGATCTTTTCAGGTGAGTTACTATTAATCTAACGACTAATCCAATTGCAACTAGTTTTATAGAACGAATACGATCACTGGCTCAAATTGCTTGGCAGAAGGGAAATAGTAACTAAGGCCACTCCCTACGAAGTCCGCGTTGCTCTAAGGTTCACCGCTTCGACTTTGACGGACCACAGCAGCGTGACCTCCCATTACGCTGCTGTGGTCCGTCAAAGTCGAAGCGGTGGACTGTTACTACCAGTTCATGGCTCAAATTATACTAGAGACGAGATTGAAGGTGGAGTTGTGAATGAGGCCACGGACGGAACTCCGTTGGGAGTCTTTATTAGTTCTCGTAATTTGGTAAGTCTTTTAACAAAAGACTAGAATAAGTTGCTAAACAAAAGTAAATTGTTAAAGTTTTGCAAACTTCCTTTCAGTTCGTTATAGAGGTTAAGCCACTGTTGCACAGATTAAACAATAGTATTATGTACAGAAGTTTCTCTTTCTAAATAACTGAATTTCGGGTCTGAGCACCGGATGGAACGCACCGGGCCCGACCGGCTCTCTTTAACACGCGTGCTCTTTCTAGTCGCTCACTAAGCCTCTCCGGCGGGGCAATATTTGGTACTTAAGTAGTAGCACTCCTTACTGTTGTTGGTAGCGTCTCTAAAAAGTATTCATAATAGTAGTGAAATACAGTTATTTCGGTCAAAAATATGTCAATGACCAAAGAAATACTAACTATATACCTATAATGGAAATTTTAGCTGTCATTAATTCGCAAAAACTTACCAGATTGACAAAAGTACAAACACCGGCATTAATATGTAATGACCAGACATAGAAGTCCCCACCCAACTTTGGAGGCTCATAAAAAAGTTACACGTTGGGTATCAAACTCAAAACTTGATCATGTTTCCTTATTTTGCTTATTTTAACAGGATCATAATTTTTACAAATTTCAGTTGCAGTCAAGTACCTAATTAAAATTAGCCAAAACAGTTTTTGTTGAATTTATTCGCATAACATGACTATCCAATAAACACGAAAACAGCTTTATTAAGTGTCAATGCTGACAGACAGGGGTGACGCTCGCCCGAGGCATTTTGATAACACCCCTAAATATTTTGCCTTAATTTCGTTACGTTGTAATAAGTTAGACTGGACTGCAGTAGACTAGTTCACAAGTTTGCCGTCATCGATGTTTTCTATATATTTAAGTATATATTTATTTGTCTAAGTACCCATAGTACAAGCAAGGACCATTAAAACATTCTCCATACTTTGGATCGTGCCCCGCAAGGGGATATCCAGGCAAAAACTAGATGGCGCTAAAAAACTAAACATTTGACGATGTTATAATTGAACAAAGAAACATAGTATGGTAACAATTAGTTCGTAAACAGCTAATAATAAATAAATTCTAACATTTAAATACTGTGTCACGCTTGCAAAGTTGAATAATTGTAAACAATATAATTCTTTACAATTACTTCGTTTCTCGCGCGACAGAGCATCACCTGTCACTGTGTAATGGACCGGCTTAGCCTATCCATTTTTGCGTCATAGTTGTATAAATCTATTGACATATCTATTTAGATCTGGCCTAACATTTCACTATAATAAATATATTGTAATTCTATTGCACTGAACTAACCGAGCCAAGGTAGGCGTCTTCGGGTCTTGTGACTGGTCGGATGGTTTGCTTCTGAGATCCTAGGCACTCGAGCAGTTGCAAATCGCCGTTTCCAATTACATTATTTCCGGAGAAAATCTTGCTAGGTTTAAGATATTCTATGTTGACTGGAGACGTCCGTCAATAGTATGAGTTGGTTTTACTGTTGCAACAGGACAGGATTAAGGTATCTGGAAAATTATGTGGATATTAGGATTTGTAAGGAAATAGGAGAGATGTTGTCTCGTTGTGACTGTCAAAATTGTGAGTTGTTAATACCATGGTTACTAGGCAGGCAAAAGGTATTCGATTTTTGAATTGATGGTAAAGTATAGGAGTCGAGGAAGGTTGAACAGCAGGGCAGGCTGGAAAACATTCTAGATTTTGAAATATTTAGGTGTTTGAATAGGGAACCTGAGACAGAAGAGGCTAAACAGCAGACGCCGAAAATATGACTGCTGTAAACAGAACACGAGCAGTTTGGGTGGTATAAAAGCAGGCTTTCAAGGGTCTAGGATTCATTCAGTCACCATCCACCGAAATGGATGGGACTCTACCAGTGTCCGGAGTCAACCAGGAAATAGTCTAAGGGAGGAACGCTGCTCAACAGATCCCTGAAACCGAGCTACACTGCGTGTCGAGGCCTCGACTGCTTGTCTTTCAGGGCAGCGTTGTTTGTACCAGACCGGAGTAAGAGAGGGTATTTATTAATCAGGAAACGTGGTGAGTTGAGTTGATCTTAATTAACGTGGGGTTATATTTATTAGAGTCGTTATAGAACGTAGAAATGTAGATTTGTTACAGGCCTTAGATAATTACGCGGATCAGGTCCTCGCGCGTGTTACTTTACGTATTAAATAGAGATAGGTAGGGAAACGTTTTAATCAATAGCTATCTTATTCGCGAAGATAATTTATTGCGGTTGTTGATTTTGTAGCGTTTGGAAGTCGGTGTTGCTAGGCGACGTTATTTCTAGACCCACCGCACTATGTGTTAGTCGTAATTCATTTTTACGTTTTCATAAAAGCGCTTCGCGGAATCGCGTATAGGTATCTATAATGCGGATTTATAGTTGTAACGTTAGGTCACGGGTTTTAATAGTCCGGGGGCAGATCTAGCTACTCACGGGGGCTCACGAAGCTTTTGAAATATCCATTTAAGTTGAAATCTATTCATTTGCGAATGTTATGGGTCGCGGAGACGTTACGTGTTATCCGATAGACAGTTTGAGTTTGACTAAACAAGTTTGGTAGAGAATCGTTGCTAGGAGCAACCCACATTATCCGAACAATAGACAAAATGCGTAAGCCGAGTTAGGCTGTGTCTAGACCTATGTAAGGCGGGTTTAGGGATAGTCGAGATAGTAGGATTAAAAGATAGAGAATTATGTGTCTATTCTCCTAAAAATAGCTTACCTAGAGTCTTTTGGTTAATATATGTTCTTTTTGCTCAAGGCGTGGCTGATAAGTTTTCTTGGCGCCTTCTTTCTTATTCAGTAAGCCTTTTGGAAGCGCTGCTAGTTTCTAAGGTTAGGATGATAAGCCCTTCTGGCATGTGTGTGAATGTCTTTACACATTAGGCCCGTCAGGCTACACTAAAACTTGAATTTCCACTTTAAACTTATTCCAAACCAAATTAAACTAAAATCAAAGATAATTTCAAAACTAAACTTAATCTGCATTTCACTTGTCGAAAAGGACTTCGAGTTATTACATCTTCACAATATAAGGGTCTACTACTAGACCGATCACCTTTGGCCAAATAATAAATATAATAAATGTCTGAACAAGTTACAACTTTGTTTGATTTCAAGTAGTTAGAGTTTTAGTTTTAAGTCAGGTTTCTAGATTTTACTTTAGGATAGGGCTAGGTTCGTTACAACTGTCACACTATATTAAGTGGAAAGAGATAGGTAGCATTTGTCGCGCGACAAAGAGTCGCGTGTCACAGTTGCGCTGGAGGTACAGAAGTAAGGCGGTTTAAGGCGCGGTAGGACCTGGCTCGCATTTCACATACAAACTAGGGTCGGGCGGAATGCAGATTATTGCAGATTATCTTCGATTTCTAACATAAAAGTATACGTTATCAACCCAAACATGAGAGGATGCCCTGCATGACTGTGAAATCATGATTGTCAGGTATTAATTTTGTCAGAAAAGGTAACTGGTGATGAACAAAATGAAAAAAAATGAAAAAAATACTTTATTTTATAGTGTTTTCGCGCTACTTTTCTATCGAGCGAAGTGTTCGCTATCGTGTTCTAAGTGAGAGGAAGCCCTAGATACAGTTCTGAATATTATTATATATGTTTTACAGTGACCTAAGAGTCAAATAAGTGCTCTAAAAATGATTTGGAAACTAGGCTTCCGTGCCCGATTCTGGTCTCACCTCGCCTTAAAATCTTGATTTATGACTCATAACTCACAAGCATTGCTTAGTTTGGGAGTAGCTCGATTTGTGTAAGATTGTCCCTCGATATTTATTTATTTATTATTATGTAATCTCGTAACATAATAATATAATTTTACTTGAAAACTAGTAATATCAGGTCGTAATCAGGGGTCAAATATGTCGGTCCGTTCGACGCACCGACTTTGATTTACGGTGATTCGAGTCGGTCCGTCCATAAAAATATAAAGAGGATCAGTGTTTGCTTCTACGGCATCAATTATGTATAAAATAAGTTTTATGTTATAGCTTGATACATTTTGTCGGCGCAAAATGACGTGAGAAGTATAAAAATACAGAATTAACGTGCTTTTTCAATATAAATCCCGAGGAAAAAGTGTGGGTAAAATTTTGTATGGGAAAATATTTTCCACTACGCTACTTTCATACTAACATAGATATAGAAAAGTGACGTTATGGAGTACTCAATTTGAGACACATTTTTCACGAATAAGGTTCGAAAGTTCTAACGATTCTGGACCAGAAAAACCTCAAAAGTCCTTATTGAGAAAGAAGCTACCTCGCGATTTATTTTGAAAAATGCCCTGGAAAATCAACCGACTCGAGTCATCTTACTACAGCAATGACCTCCAATTATGTTCTCTTATTGCTACTGCAAGAATCAATTTATATTAGCAACGAGATTGGTGGTAAACTTGTGAATTAGCTTACAGACGCTTGCAATTTAGATATATATTAATATAAATACATATGTACATAGATGTCTAATGGCAGCACCCTACCCTGCAGCGCAATTATGAAAACTTAATTGAGAAACTCGAGTCCATGGAATACCCTAGACTGCATGCATTTATGATGTGCATCTACGAATTTGCGAAATAAACCATATATTATTTCACAATTTTGACATGGGGACATAATTTTATTTATTATTTATTATACGTTTGAATTTATAGAACAGTCGCATCTTCAATACAGGACTCGGGTGTCAGGCTGGGCAAATGTTATTACTCAGTCACAGGTTTTGTAAATGAACAATAATCATTTGAATTACTTAGCAAATAAAAATTACGAATGATTGATACATTGAACAGTAAATACGAAACAATAAACAAAGCTAAGCTAACGACTATTAATGTCCTAAATTTTTGCCAAAAAATACAAGGAAGATAATATTCTTCCTTGTATTTTTTGGTAAAAATTTAGGACATTAATAGTCGTTAGCTTAGCTTTGTTCATTGTTTCGTATTTACTGTTGCAATATTTTAATAATTAATTTAAGAATGATTTAACGCTGTTTAGAGTAGTTTATTCATTATTCTAATATCGATATTTTTTACTTTGTTAATTATAAGGATATTGTAAGTTATTTCTAAATAAAATAAATGAAATGAAAATATACATGTTACTTTCTGATTTTTTTGATTTGCGAGTACCTTTGTAAGTTGAATGCATTTTTTCTTGAATGAATGACTTGCAATTGGAACTTGCAAGCTATATCCTGTATAAGAGTTTTATGCGTTGTTTATTTTGAGGGATTTTCTAAGAAGTTATTTCTATGTACTCTCCTAACCAATAAATCGCCTGAACGTGGCATCGTACCAGGTATAACAGGTAAATAAAATAATAATATTGGATTGTTCTTCACTTCCCGATATTAAATTTTTGAAACGTCCGGTCGCGTCGCCTGGGAATCCAATAAGCACCAATACGGTTCGTATACAACCAACGCGCAATGAATCTTGTGATAATAAAAGCCTTTGTATAACCGCTTTTTATGCGCTTGCGATGCATTTCAATATCCAATAGAACTTTAGTGTTGTTTTAGATTTTATTGCAGTATGTCGGCTGAAATTTGATTAGAAAATTAATATGTATGTCATTGCTTCCAAGCAATGTATGCTTTCCCTGTTTACTTTATAAAAATAAAAAATAGGGCTTTAAGGCGGATCTCACACTGCAGCGAAAATCGCGGCGACACGCGACTCAGCGATTTTCAACTTTGTATGTAGAATCATCGATTTGTATAGGAAAATCGCGGCGTGGCGCACACTGGCGCGTAAATCGCGGCCACTCGCAACTACTATGCGCAGCTACACGAAAAAAAACGCGGGGACGGGCGATTTTAGTGTGTTCTTCGCCTAATCGCGACCACGCGTACGTGAGTGCCGTGTCCGCGAGACTCGGTGGACAGACGGTCTCGTGAAAGTAGCGGCAAAGTATTAAGACGAACAAGTAGTCAAAATTCGGCCGTTTAGTCACGTTATAAGCGGTAGTTTTTCCTACAAGAGTTACATCGGGAGCGCGCATGTGTGCACGCCGTGTACGGACGCACCACAGACAAGCATTTGGACCTGCGCGGGCCTGCCACAGTATGGAGTTCACTCACACAGACGCGCGTCGTGCGTCTGTCTAAATACGTGTCGCGCGCCCCTAAACGGCCGAAGTCGTACTACTTGGCTGTCTTTATACTTTGGTTGGACGTGCTATTGGGCGTCTGTGTGATGCGATCCATACTGGAGCATTCTTACGCATTCTTAAAACTTTGCTTGTAATACGTTCGTACACGGCGCGCACATACTCAAGCGCGCGATGTACCTTTTGCAGGAAGAAAAATGACTGCTATTATGCTTAATTTTGATGTTACATGCCTCGAGAACTCCAAAAGTTGATCAATAAAAAATCCGACGCTTTTTGGCGTTTATAGCTACAACACTATAAGACTACAATTACCTAATACTGCTGCCATATAGCTACCCTACACGGCAACTAGTCAGGATATGCGTTTGACACGGCCGCGTGTTGGCGCCACTCACGCCAAGACTGATGGCAAGCGACAACGTGAGTCGGAATCCTCTTAACTAAAAATATATCCTAGGAAAAACTTGTGCGGTCCAAGTCATAAACAACAAAAACATCGTACAAGAAACATTAAAACATATCATCAAGGAAGAGGTCTTTTTAGCGATAAGACCGCCTGCTGTGTACTTCTACTACGATTCTCCGAGCGTTTTGACAATCATTATTGTCCGACGATTATTTGCTATAACGAAAGGACAAATCGTGACAATTTTGATAAAACTAGACTTAATCTCGGGAGTCGGGACTGTTTTTCAGTTTCATAAAAAGTTAACTCTAGGCATCGTTTTTTGAACAATATTTACTGAGACAATAATGACGAAAATAAAACGCCGTAAAAATGCTGAATATTGGCCCGAGTATGTATTACCCGTTCACTGGACAATAGTGTCCCGGACCTCTAGGAGGCGTGCGTGGAGCCAAAGCCAACGCGTAGAGGCCCTTTCGACAATTTAATGAAAGGCCAAGTGTACTGTACACCCAGCGGATGCTACTTATCTCTGTCCGTGTCATGGGACGCACATAGAGACAGCCCCGGCCAGATGCAAGGACTATTGTGCTGTGCATTGATGGGATCTAAATCTACTGGGCTATGGTGTTGGAAATATGGACAGGAAACTGGGCTATTAACGGTGTCTCTCATGAAAAAGTGTCCTACTTATGAATATTATTATTACTTTGATCTTAGTAGGTGGGTATATTGTTCTTTTGGGGTGTGCAATAAATGTATTGCATTGGATTGTAATATCAAGCTTACGTAGGTATCTCTAGTTCACGAAAATATACATGTCGGATTATTCGCGTGATGAGTGACTGTCAGGTCAGGATGGGTTAGCTGCAGAATGCTGGCCGTTGAGGTATGTTGGTTAAAGAAGTGGATTCATGTCAGATCAAATCATTTATTCGTCTGATTCTTTTGGCCGCTTCGGTAAATGACATTCTGGTGAGAAGAAGGGCCGAAGAAACTCACCAGGTTCTCTTTTCAATCATCAGGCATTACAATAGTTGTTACAATATTATGGCGTAGATGCTCAAGAGAGCAAATAGACAATTACGTTACACAATATGATTCTTTTCACTATTAATCGACAGAATCACAATTATCAAGTAGCAACTTTAACTACTGGCAGACGAACTGACAGAATCGTAAGACAAGTGTTGTCGCCACGACAGTCAGAAAGAGAATCGACACTCTTGTCCAACGAGCCCGCCCACGTGCAACGCAACCGGTCGTTACGTCACACGGCGTTCGCGCCATTTTAAATCTACTTAGTACTACAGTAGTCAATTGACGATCTTAGATTTCTTGAATTATCGCTGCTGTCCCCGACACGGCCATCCTGCTGAGCACACGTCCTCGTGTGTCTATCCTGAAACAGGCAAAAAAAAACAACACAGTACGCCATTCGGTCATTCCTGACTTTATCTCTAATTTCGTAAATGACACTTCCTTACTCAAATTTTTCGTTTAATTCATTTCAAACATTCAACTATACTCGAAATAGTTGAGTCGAAAGAGTCGACAAAATTACACGTGGTGGAAATGCTACTAAATTATGGTAATTTCTTTTCATTTTTTTTTCTAGTTACAGGTTAAGTTAAACGAAATAAAAAAAACTATTTTAAATGCAAGAGAAACCAAGTTCCATTATTCGACTGCCTTTTATGGCCTCATCACAATCATGAAAACTCTATAAGACAACAAAACAGGTATCTCATTTCGTGGCCTAAGGCTTAACAAGCCACACTACGCGCATCCCCACGGGATCGCCGAGTCTACCCTAAGACTCTACGGTCTCCACGAGACCCGACCTCCGCCGGAGCTCCCCGCGCACCGCGCACCCACGGACTACTCAGAGCAGATACCGACTTCTAACGGGCTACGGCTACGGCAAAGCCTCCGGTTCGGTCGACCAGCCGAACTAAGAACCTCATTTTATGTCTCGCTAACATCCTCATTTAACTCAAAAATGGTACGT
The DNA here is from genome assembly GCA_947034925.1 of Eudemis profundana. Lineage (NCBI taxonomy): Eukaryota > Metazoa > Arthropoda > Insecta > Lepidoptera > Tortricidae > Eudemis > Eudemis profundana. Next base: position 3,366,834 of record OX344808.1, read on the forward strand.
GAGTCTCTGGCATTTTCCTCAACCTGTCATAGTGTGTTTAGAGTTTAGTACTTTCAAAGCAAAACACCACTTTGTGATATCAAATGGACCTTTGAATTTGGGGCGAACTTTATCTAGTTCCTTTTTCGTTTCCTAAATCAAAATAAAATTCAAAGCTGGAGTTCAAGTACCCGTTGCAACCAAACGTGTTTCAAAAACTAAAATGTCAAGAAAAGTAAGTACCTCTTTTGTCCGGCTATCTTAGAACCATCCCTGTTGTTACTTAACATAAAACCAACCCCGTGGTATACTATGCGATACATCCGATCACCACTGAGATCATTATGACTCCAAAGGACATTTATCTTGATTACCAAATTTAAAAATCACACAAATTGTACTATACGGAAATTCTGAATTACTAAAATTAACGGGTATTTGACTCAAGACCATTTTTAGCACATCGCAATATTTTCAATCACTAGAATCCATAGAACCGCGCTTTTTCTCACATTAGTAAACTTTACATTACTTCCAAACATGAATGCGTAACTAGGTATTTGTAAAAACATTAAATTTAAAGGTAGTTGAAAACAACGGTTGACAACATTTATTTTCCTTTCGATAAACGTAGTAGTATTGATTCGATTTTATAACGGAGAAAACTATAGCTCGAACGATTACAATATCGTAATTCGAACAATTGTCGGGTAGAACGTAAACATAAGTGACTGTCATAAATAGCTACTTCGTAAACTTCGTTTGTTACTGTTAACTTTTTCATTGTTAATCTTAAATGGCAAACTAAAGTTTTTCTGACAATTTAAAAGTAAAGTTTCGCTTTGTGAGAAAATACTCGGGTCAAGAATCGTAATAAAATAGGTACGACTCACCAGATCGTATTGGATTTCCACAAACTCGCGAATCTTGCAGGTGTTGGTGCCTGTTGTTGACTAACGCGCCTGAAGCGCCGTTGCCGCCCATGTCACCTTGTAGTGGCTCATTCGTAGTGTGCCGTGATGTAGTCCAAAACGACGAATCTTCTTTTGCTCGTGGCAGCAGATCAAATGATGATATTTGTTGTGGCTTCAAACCGTACTTCTTGAAGGATTCTTCATTGTTTGTGACTATATTTCACGGTGTTGACTGTTGTGCAGTACAAGTGCCTCTTTATTTTCGGAGATCACAATTAATAGTGTTGCGGTCAAACTTTCTTCAGAGACTGCATTTAAACAAAACCAGAAGTGTTGGATATTCTGAATACATTAACGTAGGCTGGTAGGCTGTGCTGTAGTTGCTGGTCTTGCTTTGAAGGTAAGAAATTGTCTTATTTTCTAGTAAAACCATTTTTGTTTTGTCACAATGATTCTACACGCAGTAAATGCATCCGTTCGGTTGATTATCATTGACTCACATGTCCACTGATGAGATCCAAGCATTTGCAAAGCATGTCTATTTCGCTGGACACAAAATCTCATAATTGCCTTTCACTGGATATTGACGAAGATGTGGAATGCCTCAAACACTGGAAATCATTTACATCCTGTGGGCGCTGATTACATCCCACGCCTGATGTCGGATTATTCGCGTGATGAGTGACTGTCAGGTCAGGATGGGTTAGCTGCAGAATGCTGGCCGTTGAGGTATGTTGGTTAAAGAAGTGGATTCATGTCAGATCAAATCATTTATTCGTCTGATTCTTTTGGCCGCTTCGGTAAATGACATTCTGGTGAGAAGAAGGGCCGAAGAAACTCACCAGGTTCTCTTTTCAATCATCAGGCATTACAATAGTTGTTACAATATTATGGCGTAGATGCTCAAGAGAGCAAATAGACAATTACGTTACACAATATGATTCTTTTCACTATTAATCGACAGAATCACAATTATCAAGTAGCAACTTTAACTACTGGCAGACGAACTGACAGAATCGTAAGACAAGTGTTGTCGCCACGACAGTCAGAAAGAGAATCGACACTCTTGTCCAACGAGCCCGCCCACGTGCAACGCAACCGGTCGTTACGTCACACGGCGTTCGCGCCATTTTAAATCTACTTAGTACTACAGTAGTCAATTGACGATCTTAGATTTCTTGAATTATCGCTGCTGTCCCCGACATACATATTTATATGTTTGCCCGAAACCGTTTTCAATATTGACTCCACTGGGCTGGCATTTTTTAGCTTTCATCAATCATATTCGGTTTCTGAGCTTAGGTTTAGGTGATATAAAGAATTATAGGTACCTGCAGTAATACCACCAAATAGCTGATATTAACAATAGTAAATTGAAATCATCAAAAAAATTGTTAGGTACCAAGTTTCAATAAGTTTATGCTACAATTTTTACCAATTATTTATACCAAAGGACCTTGTAATTAAATCTTTACTCTTACTTCTTCGTAGTCACGGCAAAAATATTTCTTATAAAATATTCTTTATCGTACCGCTATCAGTTTACTTCTTGTTTCAACATTTCAGACACACCCTTGCTACTTTCTTCCTTATAAAGCGTATATGGGTATTTCGTCACTATTTACTATGAACTTAAAACATGACATAATGACATAAAACATTACATAATGCGACATAACATAACGCTTTTTAGGTGGGAATAAATTATCTACTTACATATAAACACAAATATAAAATTTGTAACTTAAAAAAGTTGTAAAAATTTACTTAAAATGAAAAGGTTTACTAAAATAGTATTTTTCTCGAACATGTCATAAAATATTAACATTACGTGCCTTATAATAGGCTGCAAAGTAGGTACCGTGGACTGGGGTTACTCTGATTCACGGGGTAACATTGATCATCTATTTTTGATTTTGAACACGTTTCATAAGTATTTTTATTGAGGCCAACCAAACAAAACAAAACCAACTTCTTATAGTTGAAAAATCGATGATCAATGTTCGACCGTGAATCAGAGTAACCCCCCCCCCCCCCCCGCAGTCTACCGTACTAGGGTGGATCGATTTCCTTTTTTCTTGGATTTTAAAATAGGGCGAGTTATAAAAATATGCTCAAGGGAAATACAATCAAAAGTAAGTTTATATTAGAGCTTTTCAAAATCTTCTGTGGAAGTACTGTCCCAATCCCAAGGTCATTGAAGTACCTATTGGAAAAGTAACCCAATTTCAATGCTAAATACAATTAGGCTTCTTGTATAAGAGACGATAATTGGACCTCAGTATTGATGGTGAGAGCCAAAAACAGTACCAGCCTATTTTCATTATAACAAGACCACTTTTAAAAAATATCGACGTGTATAAATATCAAACCTATGACGTGACGTTTACAAAGGCAGACACATGTTTATCTGGCACTCAACTGTAAAATGAAAGTGTACAGCTAGATCTAGCTTAATTAATTCTGGTAATTCTAAACTTCTGTTCATGAGCAGTAATGTACTTCACAGTAAATTATCATTAATAATAGTACATTGTGTATCAAGGGCGGTAGGTAAGGAATTACAAACGAGTGTTTGTTACAAGGCCGAGGCGAAGCCGAGGGCTTTAATAACACGAGTTTGTAATTCCTTTACCGCCCGTGGCACACACAATGTTTTTCATCACACTTGTGAGGAAATCTAATTAAAATTAACCTTACTTAAACTAAATAAAATTGTAAAACTGACAGTGACATTAGTGACATATCCATAGACAATGCGCAACGTTCGGAAACCATAGCGGTACAGACCTAAAACGGTTGATTTTATAATTGCAAAATACTGAAATACACTATTGAAACATTGAATTAATGTTACAGAAATATGTGTTTACATGTATTTGCAATACCAGTTCTCTTTAAATAAATATTTCAGTGATAAAAGTTAAAAAAGTAAGTTGGCGTTTCCTTTGAACATGACAAATAAGAGTAAAACAGAACCAGCGTTTCAAATTTAAAAAGAAAACCATTACGCCCTAGGGCGTAATAGCTCATTTACGGCCCGCAAAACCTACGTGTAATGCACCATTTTCGAGCAAGTGTGATGAAAAAGCTTTTTCATCTCTTTCTTTAGTTACACTATCGAAGTGTTATGAAGACTTGGGTGTATTTCTTTATTAGATATGTAATAGTACATTGTGTATCAAGGGCGGTAAGTAAGGAATTACAAACGAGTGTTTGTTACAAGGCCGAGGCGAAGCCGAGGGCTTTAACAACACGAGTTTGTAATTCCTTTACCGCCCGTGGCACACACAATGTTTTTCATCACACTTGTGAGGAAATCTGATTAAAATAACCTTACTTAACCTAAATAAAACTGTAAAACTGACAGTGACATTAGTGACATATATCAAGAGTCACGTTCGGAAACCATAGCGGTAAAGACTTAAAATGGTTGATTTTATATTTGCAAAATACTGAAATACACTATTTAAACATTTAATTAATGTTACAGAAATATGTGTTTACATGTATTTGCAATAACAGTTCTCTTTAAATAAATATTTCAGTAATAAAAGTTAAAAAAGTAAGTTGGCGTTTCCTTTGATCATGACAAATAAGAGTAAAACAGAACCAGCGTTTCAAATTTAAAAAGAAAACCATTACGCCCTAGGGCGTAATAGATCATTTACGGCCCGCAAAACCTACGTGTAATGACACCATTTTCGAGCAAGTGTGATGAAAAATAATATGTAATCCAATTTAAACGTTATTGTGGCAAAAAGGAGGGTGATCAGTCGATTGAATTTTTAATTTTCCACCACTTTTCATTGCCACCTATGGTTGTCCTTGCCAACAACGGTTTACCAGGGTCTAGTATTAACAATTCACGATGTTGCGATACATTATAATACTTTATGCCACACCTGGGGGGCTTTTTCCGCACGCTGCGCGTATGGAAAAAGCCGCTTTCTGGCCAAGTGTAGACATAAAATGATGTACACAACACGGGAGGTAATAAAGAAAGTCCTCGATCGCCTATTTACGTCCCTCGCTTGCAGCTCGGGCCGCAAACATCTGCGATCTCGGGCTTTCTTTCTATTACCACCCTAGTTGTGTAATGTACTATTTATCTCTCGAAGCAAAATACGCTATTATAATTTCAAAAACATTTAATGGCACTTTTAACATCGCAGGCTTTTACCGACTAATACACAAAGGCACAAAAACATGTCGCCCAAACATGTTAGCCCAAAGCCTTTTTTTGCCGTAATAATATAAAAATGATCCGGAAACCCGTCGTCCGCAGGTGCTACGCTACCGAACTAATAAGGAAATAATTATGAATAAGGATCCAACTTGGCTTTGGGTCGTTTATTAAAATGGTAATAAAATACAGCTTTTTAACGGTGAATAAAAAATGAGTTGCCGGCGTTTAGACGTTTTTGTTTCGGAATTTAGTTCTTCGTAAATATCTAAACACTTTAGGGATATTGAGATACAAATTCAAAACGTGGTAAAGTGTGTGTCAGTTTTATCAATTTTAGAAAGGACAACAATGGTGTTTGCATTAAAGCAAATACTAAGCAGATTTGCCTAAAGCATATATTTCGCAAAAAATAAAGAAAAGCTGAAAAGAAATAAACTATCTTAAGTGCGACTAAGGATATTAACGCAAACTCTTAAATTGTTTTTTTTAATAATAAATTTCAACTAATAAAAAAAAACTCAACTTAAATGACTGATAAAAAAGTGAGGCTGCATGAAATCGGAGGGACTCTATATATATTTTTGTTACTTTTTCTATTATTTTATTTATTTTACTAAGCAAAATTATAGTTCCCTTTAGCAATACGAGGCAATAAGTAAATATACATAAGCTTGTAAAAGTTGCCAAATAAGAAAGTAAACACATAATACAAACATTTACCGATGCGGATCATAACTGAGCCCCCGTGGAGTAACGAAAACAATTTGTTATTTATCCAGTAATAGCGGTCAGCTTAATATATTTGCGAAACTTCGTACGTAACAGTATTACGGTATAATGTAGAATTAAAATCTTATCTAGTTAGCCATCTGCCTACTTCATAGTAAATCACTAGTCTACTCATTGTTATACTTTTTTGAAAAATAAAAATACTTAGAGGGCAGTACTTGAGTAAGTATTGTATTTGAGCGTTTTCCAAAATAAATTCCGGGGTAGCTACTTTCTCAAAATATGGACTTTTGAGGTTTTTCTGGCTCAGAATCGTTAGTACATTCGAACCTTATACGTTAAAAAAAAGTGTCCCAAAATTTGTATGGAATTTTTTTCTTTCCACTACGTCACGTTCATACAAACATAATGGTGACGTAATGGAAAAAAATAAGACACTTTTTTTACGTATAGGTAAGGTTCGAAAGTACTAACGATTCTGAGCCATAAAAACCTCAAAAGTCCATATTATGAGAAAGTAGCTACCCCGGTATTTATTTTGGAAAACGCCTATTTTCGTCGTAGGATTGTCATAAAGAAATAATATCATGAGTGATTATGTGTTATCCATTAAATACTTCACTGATTACACAGGGACGATTTTGTTCCAGGACAAACTAAATATTTTTGTTTTTTTTTTCGCATTTTAACTACCAGTTTAAAGGTCGTTCCCGCACAAATGAAATAAAAATTATAATTCAGAACGCTATTTTTTACTAGTGCATATTTAAAACAACATTAATATTGCTTTGCTCCAAAAATAAAAAGGTAAAATAAAATCATAATTACGTGCGCTATATTTTTCTAAAAGAAAACAAATCATTGCAACAAACCTAATTTAATTTTCATCAAGCCATAGTTAAGGCCAAAGTTTATAAAATAAAAGTATTTTATGCTTTTGAACGAAATACTGCAGGGCAAACCTCTTATAAAAAAGAAAAAGTTAAGAACAACCCTAATGGCCGTTTTAAGCCTCAAACATCGCATGAGCATACGGTGTACTTACGTTACATTCTCAGCAACGCATCCATTTGATTGGCACGATACAAATCTTGAGCTTCACGTTTCATCTGATGTATACGGCTCGTTACCAAAATCTGGACCATCCTCATCCTCCATTAGGTATCGCAGTGTATGCCCTTAACCTCGGAGTATCCATCGTTATATTGATAGATGTGGCCATTTCTCCCCAACGTCTCCTGTTACGAAGCTGGCGAAGTTACTTTTTATCTTTGATGCTACAATATAAATCTTAGATATTGGGGGAGGATAGGGTATGTATAGATGTGACAAGTTAATTGTAGAATTTAGATTACAGCTGTTTAGAATTTTTAGAGGTGTAGATCGACCCCAGGATACGTGGAGTGCTGATATTCGCAGAGCGGCTGATGGTCGCTGGAAAAACGTTGCTCAGTTTCTTGATTTAATTGATTAACACTATGACAATCAATCTCCATCTATTTTGAAGTTACAATAGCCATAATAACATTAGCAGATAGACGTACACTGCTGGACATAGACCTTGGTTTGCCGTCATGAGCAGGCTAGCGCCGCTTGCATCAATCAGAATCCTCCTTTTGACATTTCATCAGTCCACTCTTTGTAGCTATTCCACGCTGCATCTTCTATCATTATATTTTTGCCATAATGGCTTCTCTAGTCAGATCACCATTGGTTACTCTTTGCTACGAATCGGACCGGTTTCGATTTGCGCTCATTTTGTTTTACGACCGTATTTTGTGTTTTATTTATGAGCGCTGGACTGGATTACGGTTCAAGAATGGAGGGAAGTGAAAAAATGAACCGCCACCACTTTGCGTTCGCAAATATGAATGATTTATGTATTAGGATCGTTTGCAAACGGGCATGTGGTCAATGACGATGGGACGGGTGAGGGATAGCACCCATAATCATATTTTAGTATCGGTTGACGTGTTTATTTATCATATTCGACGACCGCTTTAGCTTAGTTGGTAGTGACCCTGCCTATGAAGCAAGAGGTCCTGGGTTCGCATCCCGGTAAGGGCATTTTATTTGTGTGATGAGCACGAATATTTGTTCCTGAGTCATGGATGTTTTCTATTTATTTAAGTATTTGTATGTATGTATCTATTAAATATATCGTCGTCTAGTATCCATAACACAAGCCTTATTGAGCTTACTATGGGACTAGTTCGATTTGTGTAAGATTGTCCCCTAATATTTATTTATTTATTTATATTCGATTTTATCAGTCTGTTAAAGGTGTTTAGGTATGTATGCTCATTTATGCCTATGAATAATTTTTGGCGTACGACAATAGTACATTACTTATCTAGGGCGGTAAAACTAAGAATGTCTCAGATCGCAAGTATTTGACGTCCGAAGGCAAGTGCGATAAATGTGCGATCTGAAGCTTTCTTTATTACCACCCGTGGTAAGTACAAAATTCTACGTCAGGTCAGGAATAGTACATTACACAACTAGGGTGGTAATACAAAGAAAGGCCGAGATCGCAGAAGTTTGTGGCCCGAGCTGCAAGCGAGGGACGTAAATATGCGATCGAGGGCTTTCTTTATTACCTCCCGTGTTGTGTCCATCATTTTATGTCTACACTTGGCCAGAAAGCGGCTTTTTCCGTACGCGCAGCGTGCGGAAAAAGCCACTTTATGGCCAGGTGTGGCATAAATGGAATTTTCCGCAGGCGAGGCAAGTATATTTTTATTTGTAAAATAACAAACACTAGGTTGCGTAATGAGCGTAATATTGGTAGCTCTCCCGGCGAACTTCGTTACGCCTCAGAGTTTTTGTTTTTTTTTAGATGTTTCGATACTTAATCTATTATTCGGGGCAGAGACAAACCCAGAAAATCAAAGATCGTAAAAGTTGGTCCACCCGTTCTCGAGTTAAATGGTGTAACTAACCCGACTTTGTGTTATGTATTAAGATTAGGAATCTATTAAATTAAGTATACAATAGTACGACTAGATCAAGAATACTGAGTTCAAAAAAAAAAACAAAGACATATTCTGTACTTATGCTATGCCATGGAATTCGCATAGGACTCAACCTACCTAACTAAAACTTTAATAATTAATGAAAGCTTAGAATAGGATCCGTAGATTAATCCTTATTCAATATTTTTCCCGTACTAACGTTACTAAAAACAAATAATGCCTTTCTAATTAAACCGGCGTATTCCGTGTGTGCCGACCGAAAAACCGCGACTCTATTTTATAATTATCCGAACCGAACTGCGGAAGTTTTAGCATTCATGTTAGTGCCTCAGTGAGAATCTAATTAGAACTTGCGCGGTATGTTAAATTGGCTTCCAGTGTACGGATGTAATTTAAGCTTTGATAAAGATGGAAACAGCTTTAGCAGTTTCATTTCAAAACTGCCTGTTTCCTTTCTAAGCCTTAGATTAGATTTGCTAATGATTGCGCGAATTGAGTTGTTCAAAATTCAGCTTTAAATTGAGCTGTTAAAATTTTACAATAAATGAGTTGTAAGTATGTGTTTATTGTAAAATAATTGAAGCTACACATACTATAATCAAAAAAGGTGTCTACCTTATCGTATCAATAGGCTTGTGTCCTAAATTTTGTTTCTGATGTAAATGGATTCTACTATTTATGAGGAACAAATATATACCTATAACTACTACACTTGGATTACTATAACAGCCACAAATTGCAATCAAAAGTAGCCGACCGCACCGAGCGTTGAAAACGGCCCATACAAAACGGACGCACCCTGTGACGTCATCTCTCGTCCTCGCTGTACTAAGTCTGTATGAAAGAAATTGCATTTTGTCATTTTGAGCACGAAAAAGTGCGTTTGAGCACATAGTTTTCAGTTTTATTTAGGCAATCCGAAATTGACTTTAATTTTGTTTTAAGACGATAAAAAGAACTTTTTTTTTAAACTTTGTGGTCACAGAGCTTTATATTTTCTATACATTTTTTGTTTCTTTCTTCTGTGTTATGATAATTTAGTATTTTCCAATCCATGTGACTATATTATGTTGTAAAATTCAACATTAGTCAACATCCCCATTCAACATATTATAGATACAGGAAAACCCACACACAATAAAACCAATGAAGAGACAAAAAATGTTTTTTCATATATAAAGTATCCCCATTCAATTTTTTTCTGGCTTCCAACTCTGACGGATCGATAACCGACCGGCCGGGGCGGACGGCAATTCTGTCTAGTGAAAAAGGGTACAAGTCACATTTAACCTAGGAGGAAAAGAGCTTAAGTGACCTTTTGGTACTGGTATAAATTTGACTTGTAACTCTTGTAGCCAGTGTCTGTATTTGATGAAGAACAAGCATGCCAAATTTCAGGCGGCTGCCTGGCAACTTTTTTTTCTTCGCTTGCGTACAGATCGCGCCAGTCACACAAGGAGGGTTGGCATTAAAATTTCATTATACACCGTGGGTACGAGTTACCCGACAAACTTTAACCACGTATTCCTGATGGTATTACAAGTAAATAACGTTATATCAACGTAGGTCGAATTTTGTCATTTTACATTAATAGTCTTATGGAACAAAATAAATCAGTAAATTCAGCACCTCGTTATAAACATGTCCTTAAGAGATGGGTCGTGGGTATTTACCCAATCTACCCACCCAGGTAAATACCCGGTAAATACCCATTTACCGGGTATTTACCCGTATCTACCCAAATGGACGGGTAGATATTTTTCAAATTAAGTATGAAGGTTTAGATTTGTAAAAAAAGTGTACAATCAGAGTAATTATATGTGTAATGCTGGGCAAAAAATCTACAAAGCCAACATATATAATTTAGGTATTTTTCATGTTTATCAAAGGCATTCGCCCTATTGAGTGCCCATATTAGTTAGAGGTATTACCTACCTGTTAAATATACAAGTACTCGTTTGTATACAAGGTATATGAATTTGGCTAATTAGTTTTGGTTTAATAATAGGAAACAAAAAAAAATACTGATTTTAATGCAAATATACTGTCTATTAACCCATTCACTGCTAATCACGACACATTGTCGTGATTCCGGAACGCTCTTCGCGCGCTGGTCACGACAGTGTGTCGTTATCACATTTTTGGCTTTTATCTCCATCAGTATACATCTTTTTAATATCGTTTTCTTAATTTTACATACTTAAAGGATGTGTTAAAAGCAACTGATACTTATTTTGAGAATATTAAAATAAAATCTTTTTATTTAAGAACACTAAACTTTTAGTAAATTTCAATAGAGATTAAACACTCTCTGATTAAATTTTTTCATGACTGCCATATATAGCGAATTACACGATAAGTAATATAACAAATAGTTACATTTAAAAAATAAAATATTAATTATATTAGTACTTTTAGGTATCACGACAGCGTGTTGTGATTCAGCGAGCGGCGAGAGTTGTATTTCCTTCAATGCCAATAATGACGTAACTCCGAACTTGGTTTATAATCGTTTTGGACCGTAACCCGTACACATAAAGTTTATTTCTCCTTGAATTGTAATGGAGTTATATTTTTTCGTACATGATAATGGTACTACGTGAGTAATGAATGGCGTTATGCAGTTTTGTATGTTACCAGTGAGATTTTAGGTAAGCGAATGCATTGATCCCGTGCATTGATCGAAAATGAATGCGTAAATGTATATACGCAACCAGGCGATTTTATGTTTTATTTATTTTATTTTGTTAATCGTGTTGATGACATTATTTTGTTATAATGTACAAGGTGCTCGTGAGGAATCCAAAAGATTTTAAACACACATTCCTGAGATCATTAGGAGTAAAAAATGTTATATAACATAATGCAAAAATACAAGAAAAAAGTTACAAGGATTTTTTTTATTGATTTTTGTACGTAAAATATATCTTTTTACTGTCGAATTTTACATTTTGAGTTCCTCACGAGCACTTTTGAGAAACGCGACATGGTTAAAACCACGAAATCTACAAAAACTCAAATAATATCATCGTATCAAGAACAAATATTTTTTTTTGCCGGTTTTGATATTATGTTATAAACATTTTTTACTCGTAATGACCTCAGGAATGCGTTGTTAAAATCTTTTGGATTCCTCACGAGACACCTTGTATGAATTTCAAAAGGAAATATTTTGAAATGAACTTAATTAAATCTGAAGAATATACGAATAAGTTAACGGAAAACAATAAAAACACGGTGTATAATTCGAGTTAGCGAAACCTGTTCAAAGTTTTAAAGGAATTGTATATAACGTATGGTTTTCACATTCTTGAATAAAAAAGAATGTTTACATTCGGTAGTGTTTAAATTGCATACAATCATTGTATTTTACTTCTAAAAACACCTTACCCAAGTTAAAAATAAATAACTACCGGTGCCAGCGGCACCCTAGATTAGGTTTCTTACTTTTTATTTTATGTATTGTAAAAAAACAACCCAGAGAAAATAAAGATATGCTAAATAAAAAAATAGCAAAAAACATTTTAAAATTAAAACAAAACATTATGTTGGCTAAAGAGAAATCGCGCATAACGCTATCCAATATAAAGCTCGCATCGCTGAGCCACTGAGTAACGACACGCTGTCGTGACTCTACGGCAGCTAGTTCGAATGTATGACAGCGCGCCGTACATGCTTCTGGAGTTCGGACGTCGCAGTGAATGGGTTAATAATAACCAACGAAATAGTAAATAGACAATCCGAAATGATCGAGAATCAACGTATATTTAAAAATATGGTTTAAGGTTATTGGAAAAAGTTCGTTTTACATACGAACACAAAGAGGGTCATCATTTGCTTCCGTGACATAAGTCGGGGTTGCAATTTGTTTCATTTTATAGCTTGATACATTTATCTACGCGAAATGACATGAGAAATCTCAAAAAAAAAAAACAGAATGAACGTGAAATCCACCCTGATGGGGGACGAAATAGCTACGGCAACATAGGGATGTCCACAAGGTGGAGTGCTATCCTACTCTTTGGGGCTTGGTGGTGGACTAATTACTGGTGAAATTTAAAATTAAGCCCACAGTGTAAAATGTCTCAATAATTAATACTTAAGCTCTTAATTTAGAAATAAAGATAAATACCCGCGTATCTACCCATGGGTAGGTAAATATCGGGTATTTACCGGGTAAATACCCAGCTTTGGGTATTTACCCGGGTAGTTACCCATCCCTACTCCTTACTGAAGGAAAAGTTATCAAAAAGAAAAAAACTGGCCAAGAGCATGTCGGACCATGCTCAGTGTAGGGTTCCATAGCCATAACTGTAAGGTAAAAAATACGATGTAAAAAAAGTACAACAACAAAAGAGCGTATCTTCATAGCAATTACGTCCTTTTGTTGAGAAGCGCAGTTTATCGGCAATAACTCAAAAACGGTTAATCCAATCTTGTTGAAAATAATTTTCGTTGAAAGTATTAATTGAGCGTTATCTTTGTAATTTTTTTTATATTTTTCGGACACACGGTTTAGAAGATAGAGGGGGGGGGGACACAATTTTCACAACTTTCGGAGCGATTATTTCCAAAGGTATTCACTTAATCAAAAACATTACTTAAGAACCTTAAAATGTTTTCAAAAGAACTGTCGAACTATGTACCACACGTTGACATTTTGTGAAAAAAAATTTTTTTAGCTTCTTTTACATGTATGGAGTGCCCCCCTAGATTTTTTTATTTTTATTATTTAACTACCAAACTTAGTTGCGGCATCTACAAGACATCTATATTCCAAATTTCATCAGTATAGGTCTTGTAGTTTTTGAGTAAAATGCCTGTGACATACGGACGGACGGACGGACGGATGGACGGACGGACGGACATGACGAAACTATAAGGGTTCCTTTTTAGCCATTTTGGCTACGGAACCCTAAAAAAAAGCTAAAATGGACACGAAAGGTAAATTTTTTGGCCTCGTAGTCGCTTACCATCAAATACTGCGAAGGTTAATTGCTGTTTAGTTAAAGGATTTTAAAAAAATAGTAAAACTATCTTAGTCACTTTTATTAGGGCTTGTTACACATTTAATATATATAAATCATTTATTTCGGAAGTACATCCATATCATATTAGTAACAATAATCCTTATAATCTATGTTAGTAACAAGGGAACAAACAACATTTAACTTAACCTAGGCGACACATGCATACTATTCCAGGCTTTATAGAACGGGCCGTCCACCCTGCCTGCGACTGTGGCTAGGAGGCTGTTGGCGCTGCCGCGCACGCGCCGCAGCAGCGACGCTACGCGCTTGCGCATGATGGCGTGGAAGCCGTCGGCGCGCGCCTCCGCGAACATTCCTGAAGCACTGCAATGTCGCGGCAGCCCCAACAGCATCCTAAATGCATTATTATATTGGACGCGTAGGGCGCTGTAAGCTTTTTGAGTATAGTTGATCCATAGGCTGCAGGTGTAGAAAGACTGACAGTACGCCTTGAAAAGGGTGATCTTTACCATATCAGTACACCTTGCAAACCTACGGATCAACATATTACTTCTGACTGCCAGCGCCCTACGTTCCCTTTCCAGGTCCATGTTGTCGCTCAGTGAGGCGGTGACCCAGTGCCCCAGGTATTTGAACTCACTGACATGCTTAAGAGGAGTACCATTAAGTTTAACTGGCGGCAACGTTTCGTCAAATTTCACGCCTTTTCCCTTGAATACCAGTAACTCACTCTTAGAGGCATTGTACCTAGGGATTGCAAACGAGTTACTCGAAACTCGGTTAACCGAGTAACTCGATCGAGTTTTAATCGAAATAGAACTCGGTTAATAACCGCGGTTTTTCGAGTTTTTTTGCGTCCTTATAATATTACGGATTTTTATATTTTTACTTAAGTAAACCTTAAAAATAGGTTTTTAAGTTTCGTAACACGTAAGTAATCGACGTAATAACTGACTACTGCATAAAAAATGCCTTTAATTCGATAAAGACATATTCTGACTTCGCAAAATGACACACACGCGAAACGACAGAAAAGCAAAATGATAGAAATACGTTGTGTTTACGCACCACCATCATCATCATCAACCCGTATTAGTCGACTGCTCGACATAGGCCTCTCCCATGTCATGCCATCGAGCACGATCCGCGGCCACTGGCATCCAACCTCTGCCAGCCATCTTGCGAAGATCATCACTCCATCTTGTCTGAGGGCGCCCCACACTACGTTTGCCGATCCGTAGTCTCCACTCGAGAACACGCTTGCTTCAGCGCTTGTTGGTTCTGCGGCAGATATGGCCAGCCCACTGCCACTTCAGCTTGCTAATCCTTTGGGCTATGTCGACGATTTTAGTTCTCTGTCGGATAACATTATTACGGATACGATCCTTCTGAAATACTCCCAACATGGCCCTTTCCATAGCTTGCTGAGTGACCTTAAATTTACGTAGGTACTCAGCCTTCCCGTGAGCGACAACGTTTCGGCTCCGTATGTCAAGACTGGTAGGTAGGATGCACTGATCGAAAACCCTTGTCTTCAGACATTGTGGAATGGACGACGAGAAGACTCGACGTAATTTCCCATACGCAGCCCAACCCAGCTGTATTCTTCTATTAACCTCTTTTACAAAGTTATTTTTACCTAACTGCAGAACTTGCCCGAGGTAAACGTACTCCTGAACAACTTCGAGAAGGGCGTCCTGCACTGCAGTCAGTTTCGGTAAAACATTATCGTTGAACATAACCTTGGTTTCGTCCAAGTTCATCCTAAGACCGGCGTGTTGAGAAAAAGCAGCTAGACCGTTCAGCATGTATTCTAAATCCTGCAAAGTTCAAGCCAAAATGACGGGATCGTCTGCAAATCGCAAGTGTGAAATGTACTCGTCGTTTATATTAATGCCACGACCCTCCCAAGCTAGCGTCATAAACACATCCTCCAGGGCATTCGTGAACAATTTGGGGGAAATGACATCCCCTTGTCTCACACTCCGCTGCAGGAGAATGGGCTTAGTCTGCTGGTTCTGTACTTGGACGGCGTAGAGACATCTCAGCACTTGGATGTATCGCCAGTCTATTTGGCAACGTTGCAAGGATTCCAGAACCAGACAGAATCAAAAGCTTTCTCATAGTCCACAAATGCTAAGCACAGGGGCTGATTTTACTCCTCAGTCTTCTGTATTATCTGCCTCACTGTGTATGTGGTCTATGGTGCCATATCCTCTAGGAAATCCGACAGATTGTAAACTCTTTGTCGGTAAGTGCAAGGTCGTTCACAATTTGACGGTTTCTGATGGATAGATTAAAAACCGGTCAAGTGCGAGTCGGACTCGCGTACCGAGGGTTCCGTACAAACTCAAGTAGCTACATAGATAGTTCAAGAAAAACTGTATGGCGATTAGTTTAGTAGGAGCAAATAAGTATGTGTTACGATTTTTGCGAATTTCTAAAAAACGGTGCAACTTAGGAAAACCGTTATGATTTTTCCTGTAATATTTAGGACGACATTAACAATTGGTAATTATTACAGATTTTTCTGTTCAGTAACTTCGAAGATAATAGGGGGGGAATGGTATTTTTTTAACGTTTGGCATTATAAATCAAATACTACTTATTTAAGAAAAAAAATAAACACGGTGGTTTAATCTACAAATCAAGCCCTTTCATTTGATACCCCGTTCAATATAATAGCCCTATTTTCAATTTTCAAAGTCCCATTTCGGTCCCCTTTAAAAAAAAAAAGGAAAAAGGTATAAGATTTTTTTACTGTCCAATAGCCTCGGGTTAGCGATTTTTAACACTATTCCAAATTTCAAGTCGATAGCATTAGTAGATCCTGAGATATCTTGCTGTGACAGACAGATGGAGTCGCACCATAAGGGTTCCTTTTTTACCATTTTGGTACGGAACCCTAAAAACTACCCTACTACCCTACTTAATCCCGAGTTTACAAACTAATTTAATCATTATCATTACAAAAAAAAAATTAAAACTACTTCAGACAGTTTCGAGTAAAAATCGAAACCGAACTCGGTTTTCGAGTTTAATCGAAAAGTACTCGTTTTTCGGTTTTCGAGTCTGGCTGCAATCCCTTTGTACCTGAGGCCATGGGCCTCCGCATACCGCTCACATACATTCACCAGCGTCCTGAGGGCGCTGATCGACGGGCTCAGTAACACCATGTCATCGGCGTAACTGATGTTATTAACGAAGGTCCCATCTATCGAACATCCAACCATGGTGTTACTGAGCTCCTCGATCAGCCGATTGACATACAGGCTAAAGAGTCTGGGCGACGTAAGCCCCCCCTGCCTTACCCCACACTCCAGCCTGTATGCATCGGATAGCGAGTCGGCCCACCTTACAACATTTGTCTGGTGGCCATACCAATATCTGAACAGTTCGACTAAGTCACTGGGTAGAGACGTCTCATCGTACAGTTTCTGCCATAGTTTACTATAGGAGACCATCGAAGGCTTTTGATAAATCAAGAAAACATGCGAAGATCGGTGTTTTTCTATCCGTATAGTATTGGACTGTGTGCTTAAGACAAAGAACAGCTGTTTCAGTGGAAAGGCCAGGTCGAAAGCCAAATTGTGCGTCATTGAGCACCATATGACTTTCCAGATGTTTGTCAAGCACACCGTCCAACACTTTCGCTATTATCGTAGCCAACGAAATGGGCCTATAGTTTTTAATATCTGAGGAGTCTCCTGTACGATTTTTTACTATTGGCACGACCACAGTTTTCATCATATCGCTGGGTATATAGGTATGACTGACACAGAAAGTGAAGAGCAAGGAGAGTACTCGAGGCAAATGTACTCCAGCATGCTGCAAATGCTCAATACTAAGGGAGTCGTGCCCTGGTGATTTTCCTCGCGTCATGCCCTTCACCACCAATGCCACTGTCTTAGCTGTAATTCTCACCGGAGGCCCTGCAGGCAACCCTCTAGTAGTAGATGGTTCTCCGCAGGGCCCCAGGGGAGATTCGACTTTGAAATGTCTTTTAAACATTTTAGCAATCCGTTCAGGCTCGCTGACACCCTCAACGCTCACTGGCAGGCTCGCCCTAGGGCTTAATTTGTTGGTCTGCTTCCAAAACTTCTTAAAATTTTTATTTGTGTGGTGTGTGGCTAAATTGTCCATTTTAATCTGCTCAGCATTGTCCTGGCACCATTTCAATTTTTGTTTAAATTTTTTTCGGGTTTCTACCATGGTGTTATAAGTAGCCCCTGCCTGTGGTCTCCCGCACATTACCCAGTTTTGAAAACTAAGGCGAGCCTCCAAATGAGCTTGACGTACATGTTTGTTCCAGCCTACCACATGCCGTTTCTTACTAAATACTTTGTCACCATAACTATTAATAGCAGCTTCCCCTAAAATATCTTTTATCGTGGAGTATAATTTGTCTATAACTAACCTATGTTCAACATTATTGCATTGTTTATCACTACATTCTCTAAATTCAATTGGAAAGTCAATATTTCTAAGTTTAACATTACAATAATTTTCGTATAATAATAATTGGTCTGAATTTCTTTCTCCCCAAATAATCTTATTACATCCTTTATCAATAATTACATTTTTATTTCTAATCAAATTAAAATTACAAACTACTTCTAGTGGGTGGTGGTCGGACCAAGAAACATCATAGCATATTTTTACATTACATATCGTTTGCCGGGCCGCCTGTGATACTACACAATGGTCCAACCAACTTTTAGCGCCAGTAATGTCACTCACGTAAGTGTATGCGTCCGACCCTACGCCTAATATATCTATATCAGCACACTGCCATCTAATTTCCGCACAAAAGTCCTGCAGTTCCTTACCGAACCTCCTGCCTGGGTGAGCGTTAAAATCGCCTAAAATGTAAACGGAGTCAATCTGGTGCTCTTCCACTATCGCGGCGATTTCTCCTAGGCATTCTATAAATTCAGTGAGGGTCTCAGTCGTATCGACGGGCATGTATACCGAAAATACCAGGAGCGAGCGATCCGATAACACTATTTTTATACAAACAAGGCGCGCGCTAATACACTTCACAACAGATACCGACGTAAACAAACATTTCCGCCACATTAACGCGACACCTCCGTATGGCCTCCCGTTTATATATTTAAAAAAGAATGAATATCTCTGAAAGTAAGCGTTTTTCGACTATACATCACATAACTTTTTTTACTCCTAATAGTTGTTAGAATCTATAGTTAAAGTTTGTCGGGTTACTCGTACCCACGGTGTATAAACAGCGTACACAATAGGGAATGCAATACCCGGTCAAATTTGAAACCCGGGTATTACCCGACTCTAAATAAAGTCGGTTACCCGGGTTTTTGGGTATACGGGTTGTATCTCTAGTACACACTTTCAGGCAACCGCTGTTTCAACCGGCTGCTTTGCGTTTTTTTCTTAAATAGTACGTATTTAAGTAGTAGGTATCAGCATCATGCACCAATTTAATATATCTATTTGGCCCAGCGGTTAACTGGTAGAGAATTACTTATGACATATCTTTATCTATATTATTTTTTTATTACCTTGGTTGTCTGTAGGGCACCTGTATGGGCCCTCCAACAGATAGTACACATTTGCATGGGGAGAGAAGCTCCCGCGCGTGCGGATATTAGCAAATTTATATATTTAATGCAACAACTTACTGTTCTAGTGTGTATGAGTGTAGATGTATATTTAATCCTAATGTATTGGAAAGTAGTGTAATAAGTGAGTGTATAGTGTGTATCCTAATTGCGAATGTTTTAATCACTGTCTGGGCGGTCGTTTTTTTTTTTCTATTTTTTGTAGGAACTGACAAACTCGCAACCCATTTACGGGCGTAGCGATTGTCGGACCGGGTGGTCGGCCGTGGCGTTCCCTGGGGTCGAACCAGGACGCTAGCCGGGTCGTCCGCGCCGCCGCGAGCACCTCTGTATGAGGGTCGTGTCGTCCAGTAGAGTCCTGTCATCGAAGTCGGGGGGCGTGGTCGCCTCGTTCCATCGTTTGATGGTCGAGGTGATCACGTCGTCCGGGTCGGTCAGTACGTGTCTTGGTCGTCGGATAAACCAAATAAATATCTTTAGTCAGAAAACTGCGTTTAAATGTCATTACTGTATTATCTGCAACAGGCGTAGTCTGTGCACCCGGTGTATTTGATGGCCGACTAGTACGGTCCATTGTTCCCGGTGTTGCCGGTTTTCATACTTTATCACAATTAATTCGGGCTTCCGCGTCCCGTCAGTTATATTAACTTTCATATTCCGCGTTCATTCAAAAATATGACCGGCGGAGTTTGTTAAAAATCAGTGTAAAGCGAAACTTATTTTAAACAGAATCCGTACGGTTTTTTTTAAGTTGTTGAATAATTTTTATGCGGGAATTATGTTTACTTTGAATACCTATATAAATTACTTATTAATTTATCTTAATCTATTTTTGAAGCTATTTTATTTTTTCTAGTAAAATGAACATGTTTTCTTTCAATATCAATATCTAAAAGAAAATTACTTTGATTGCTATCTACAAAGTGATTCCAAAATGAAAAGTGAAAATAGTTTAGTAAAGGCTTAATATTCACATTGCCACCAATGCCAAATTTTTAATGGTAAATTTTACAAATATTTTCCCCCTAACTTACATTTTTAAGGATTAGAAACAAAGAGACTGAAAATTAAAAAACGACTATGGAATAAAATGAAGAATATGAATTGATGTCAAAAATATCCAAGGCGTATCTGAGAAAATATGGGTTTGGTAAAAAATCTGGTATGAAATAACAAAATGCCAGGCGTTCATTAAACAGTATTCGATTTTCAGATGGCACACGAATATTCTCTTGCTTTAACCAAACAAACAGATACGATGAAATCCGTGGAAAGTAAACATGCATCGGAATCTCTTTGTGGGGCTTTAATCACGGGCTTTGCTCTTTAATTATTCATTCGCGAGCCGTCATGTCTTGTCAGTGTTGTTTAATGCTGTTGACTGCCGATGACAGCAGCACTGCGCTAAATTTGAGTAAGGTTAGCAGATAAATCAGGCAAGGCATTTGTACACCGCGTTTTTAACACGCTTTTATTAGCTTCACTTGTAACTAACATACAATTTAATTAAATCTTGGAGGCACAGAAATATTTCGAGGCAGGAGGAAAAATTGTATGTATCTCGCGTGTTAAAAATAAGTGGCGGCGACCTACTTTACACGTTAGCTTCAGTTGCCGTCAATATCGATACCTTTAGACTCAAAGGGCGTAAACGCCAATAAAACCTGCGGCGTTTGCGCCCTTTGAGTCTAAAGGTATCGATATTATTATCAGATTTAAAAATCTGATGATAATGGCATAAATAATTGTTCAAATACCACAAAATGAAATCGAAAATTTATGTTTTACATCACTAAATTACACTTTCAGCGTCAAACTCCAAGCTAAAAACGTTATAAGCTTGGAGCCCATACAAATTGACGAACTATTTCCTTCTATTTCAATATATTTCTGTGTTTGGAAGTCAATTTTAACATACTTCTAATTATGGTATCGAAAAGCAACTTTATTATGTACAAACAGCAACACAGTTAACTATACACTTCAAAAATGGGAAATACTGCAAGAAAGAGAATCACACTTGAAGGCGTCGTGTTATGCATGTGTGCGTGTGCTTATGAGTATAAATTGGCTATTATTCAAAAGAGTTTTGAAACAATAATTTTTCTTTTATGGCTGATCCAACGTCATTATTGACCTTAATGCCATATTATTGAATTCATGGAAAATAATGAATGAATAATAAATATAAATTACATTATATTGGTGCATCATATCAAAAATATGAAGCACCAATAAAAGCATTAGCAATATAATTCGTTTATTTCATCCTAACGTTCGTCTGAAAGCTAAATCATAATTTTGACAAATTCACCTGTCTTGTTGAAATAAAACCTTTATTTACAGTATGGAAAAAAAACTTTGCCCAAACAACTACAATGACAAAGCTCAAAGGCACATTACACATACGCAAACGTTATTTGATTTGAAGTTGACATAATACAAATATATATATATATATCTCTTTCAATCGTTATCATTTCCTCTCTGCTCTGTCTTTAATGGGCAGTTAAGTGTGTTGCTGTTTGTACATATTGTTCAGATGACTATACAATAATTTGGTATCTTGAAGCTGATCCGGTGATGAAGACAGACAAACAGACTAGTGGATAGTACTCCCCGCTAGTTTGGGCTGAAAATGATTTATTTTGACGACCCCAAAAGCGCTTGGTATCAAGAATCTGATGATGGGAGTCAGAGTGTAGACTCGTTTGATTCGTTTTGACGAGCCAATAGCCCTTGGCATCAAGAAGGTATATTTCACAAGGCAGAAAATAGTACATTGTGTATCTAGGGCGGTAAGTAAGGAATTACAAACGAGTGTTTGTTATAAGCCCGAGGTGAAACCGAGGGCTTTAATAACACGAGTTTGCAATTCCTTTACCGCCCGCGGCACACACAATGTTTTTCATCACACTTGTGAGGAAATCTTAATAAAATAACCTTACTTTTCGACCCAGTATGACAAGAAAATATTAAAACAGACAGTGACATTTGTCACATATGTCCATAGACAATGCGAACGTCAAGTCACGTTCGGAAACCATAGCGGTAACGGCCATTTTAGTTGATTTTATATTTGCAAAATAAAGAAATACATTATTTAAACATTTAATTAATGTTACCGAAATATGGGTTTATATGTATTTGCAATTACAGTTATCTTTAAATAAATATTTCAGTGATAAAAGTTAAAAAAATAAGTTGGCGTTTCCTTTGAATATGACAAATAAGAGTAAAACAGAACCAGCGTTTCAAATTTAAAAAGAAAACCATTACGCCCTAGGGCGTAATAGGCCATTTACGGCCCGCAGAACCTACGTGTAATGACACCATTTTCGAGCAAGTGTGATGAAAAATATATTTTTATATTTCCTCGTAACACTTAAACCCTCTTTACGATCATGATTGAATGTACTTGCCTTAAATATTTTATTTTGCTTTTGCATCTGCTTTACAACATCCCATAAGAGTTGTTATTAATAATGGAAGATACAATAACACCGACTGAGTCATCCCTCACAAAGGGTTCAAAATTACAATAACAAGCATCACAAAAAAAAAATACATATTAAAGTGCTGCATTTATAAACGATAGTCAAAACCCGATGACAACTGATCATCCGACGAATAATGCAGGCTGGTTAAAAATTCATGTCGACACGCATTATGCAGACGGGGTGCACTGAATAACAATACCTTCAGACTCAAAGGGCGTAAGCTCCATTAGAACTTACGGCGGTTACGTCCTTTGAGTCTAAAGGTATCGATATTTATTCATGGCCGCTCCGTTTCATTCGTCATGCGCATCAATGGTTTTTAAATTAGTTACTGTGTATTAGTACGGATGTGATTTTCGGTTATTCTATTGTCATTGATTATTTGAATACTAGTAGTTATTTTAATCCTGTAACACTTCTGTACTTGCCCCAACGGAAACTAAACTGCAGGTTGCTGCTCGCATATAGCTTCAATAATATATTACTTATCCAATGCGAGATATAAATCAAAAATTATAAAACCAGCCGAAATTCTGACTAACATATTTGATAATTACTTAGACAATTTGACAATTATTAACGAAGACAGTGATGACGATTAATTAATAATTGTTTTCTACTTAAAAACTTACTTGTAACGTATAAATACACAAAGTTATGTTAATAATAGGAAAGAAAAAAATGTTTTTATAAATACAAATGATTCATACTTCTTTATCCCCACCTTTTTCAAATCGGGCACGAGCAGCGGTCCGATCGCAAGCCATTGTTTATTAATAGGTAATGCAAGGCTCTTAGTAGGAGTTCAATGAATAGTACGCACCAAAGAGCCAATACATATTAATTTCGCAATGTTCCTTCTGGGGTAGGTCCATTAAACTTTTATATAATGTAGAATATAAATTGGTTCATTTTTGAAAAAAAAATGGTGTATGTACCATAAGCCAAACTTGATATACCTGTATATCAAGTTTTTTTGATTCTTTTTTTATTTTTGTTTTTTTTTTACAAGAATTTAAATGGTTAGGGGGTTAATATTTTTTTAACACATAGCTTTTAGTCTTATTAATATTTGTACAAAATTTGGAATTCGTCACTTTCATAGTTTAGGAAAAAATAATTAAAACAGTTTTGGGGTTAATCGGGTGTTTTTCACCCCCAGGGGGTAACAGAGGGATGAAACTTTGTGCAAAGTATAACCTCCCCAAAAGGCATCGTTTGATTACAGTTTCGGCCCAAAATCGCTGGGGGAATTTTTTCCTAGGCTATCCTGCTACACCCTTTCAATTCGATAGGATCAGTAGATCCTGAGATATCTTGCTGTGACAGACGGACAGACAGACAGACAGACAGACAAACAGACAGACAGACGGAGTCGCACTATAAGGGTTCCTTTTTTATCATTTTGGTATGGAACCCTAATTATAGTTCAGTTTCATAAAGACGAAAAACTCATAATAGTCATAATATCTTATTAATAATATAGTCATAACATTTTGAACAAAAATGTATACTATTCGAAAATTTGATAAGTTCTTTGAAGGTACCATATATAGCTTCGTATGCAATTGAAATTATTTCTATAACGTCCATATTTGGCTTCGTATGCATAAAGGACTTCTAATACTTGTCTATATCAACGTTGCAATTCTGAAATATTTAGCTGTCGAATTTCAAATTAGCCGTGCCGAGGATCTATATCAATTTGACAAACGTTAGATCAAAAACAGAGACAAACATAATTCTAACTCCATAAAAGTAGGGAATGTGATTGAAGAAGCATGTTGATTCCTAGATAATTGTGGAAAAAAGAAACTGGCATACGATACGAAATCTAAAAACATTGTCCTCCTATTTATGGCAGTCGTGTAAACTCTCCGTTTCTTGTTAAAAGTGCCCTAAATCGATGAGCGTTAACCATCTTTGACCTTTCCATTAACGAAGCCGTGCCATAAATTAAGCATGGGACGCTTAAAAAAATAAATAAAAATAAAAGATTTTTATTTTTTATTTATTTTTTATTTATTTTTTATTTTTTTAATTTATGGCACGGCACAGAATAAGTAAAACTACTTCGTACAGAAGTTTCTCTTTCTGACAAACCTGACGTTCGGGTCCGACCACCGGACGGAACGCACCGCGTCCAATCGTCTCTCTCTCTATCACATAACGCGTGCTCTTTTCGGTCGCTGCTGAAGCCCCTCGGTCTTTTACCCGTGGTAATTTAGTCATTTATTCATTGCAAACCAGTACATTGGGACTTACCAACCATTGGGAAAAACATGTCCCCCTGGTGGGTCCACGGGTATTTTTTTTACCTAGGTAATTTACTTTCACCATAATGGTCCCACCGCACTAAAAAATTTTTTTTTGCCAATCCCTCCGCACTAAAAACTAAAAATTCATTTTTTTTTGCCAATTACTTTCAACAACAATCATAGGAAAAGTATAGGATAAAAAAACACATTATTATATTTTACTAAATAAATCAATCATAGGTAAAACATATTTACCGTTCTGTAAAAGTACTTGCACCACGAAATAGCTAGTTTTCAATTGATGTTTACCACTTAGTGCGGTGGGGCCATGGTTAAAATAAATTGTAGACCCACCGTTTAGAACGGTAGGACAACGGGTAAAAAAAATTGTGTAGGGAATGTGCACGGGTAGTTATAGGCAAGAGTTAAGTAATGACTTAAATTAATGATAATCATCACCAGTGATAATCGCCCGTCACACTCGGCCACTCACGTGGCTTACCGACAAAACTATCACTCGCCGCTCGCCAACTCGTTTCTAGTTTCTAACTCTAATCAATTCTATTCTTACTGATCGTCGTCGGTGTCACAGGTGCCTATAGCAAGCTCCAATCCGCCTGCCGACTGTAGCGGATACCGCATTTTTTTTTAATATTATTATGTATGTATTAAATACATATTAATTCTTAATTCTATGGCAGTTTCCTGCTAAACTGTATAAACAGTTTGACGAAAGGATATTTTCTATACATATTATTTAGGTATATAGTAGTCTTAATTTAATTCCTTAATTAACATCACTCTATTGTCTCCAATAAATGTTTTTTTAACAACTTTTTAAATTTGTTTTTGCTAGCTTCATGTCGGATGTTCTCGGGCAAACTATTTAGTAGGTATGGGAGTCTTTTATGTAGTGTTCTATCACCAATGTAGTTGTATAATCGTGGTACTTCATGCCCGCGGACGCCGACCTTGTTCCGTACTTATGTTCTATTGTTATTGGGTTATGCTCTTGATTGCCATGGTTGTTAACTACTAAAAAGTATTTATGTTTTAAACTAACCGGGAGTATTTTACAGATTTTAAATAATTTTGAGTAATCGCCTATCTCCTAATTTTGTAATATTTTTTTTTTATCGTGGATTGTACCAAAGGTATTCCTTTTCCGTAAGATAAAGATCCTCGTTTGTTCTCAACTTGAAAACTTCGTTTTAAAACGTCGTACCTACCTTAAGCATTAATTAGCCGAAAAAAAATAACCCCTTAGTGCGCTAGCCGTTAACAATCATGAATATTGAGCAGTTTCATCCAACTATCAATTACTATGTATATTTGGATTGAAACCATTCATTAGAGATCCGTTTTCTTCGAAACTGGTTTGAAGCTGATAATATAAAATAATCATCATCATCTGAAGCATTACAGCCGCGGGTGGGCCTTAGCCTGGTCAAGCAAGTCCTTCCAGTCCGTTCTATTCACGGCTTTCCTTCTCCAACTTTTCATCCCTAATATACTAGTGTCCTGTTCCACGCCATCCAACCATCTGAGTTTAGGCCTGCCTCTACTCCTGCGGCCCTCCGGCCGGCCTTCTAGAAGGCGTTTGGGTACTCTGGCCTCGTCCATTCGCAGCACATGACCTGCCCATCGCAGGCGTCCGATCTTTATGACTCTTATAACGGTTGGCTCATCGTACATATGGTATAGCTCGTGGTTATAACGCGTACGCCATCTCTCATCCTCCATTACAGCTCCGAAAATGCGTCTTAGTATTTTTCGCTCAAACACTAACAAGGAATTCTCGTCTTTTTTACTCAACACCCAACATTCAGAACCATAGGTGAGTATGGGCCTTAGTAAGGTTTTGTATAGAAGAAGTTTTATGCTTCTTGAAAGAAGTTTCGAACGAAAGTATCTTAGAAGGCCGAAGTAGCACTTGTTGGCAGCCATTATTCTCTTGCTTATTTCTGAAGACACGTCATTGTTATCTGTTACTAAGGACCCAAGGTATACGAAATCTTTGACGCTGGCGAAGTTGTTATTGCCAATATTAATTCCTTGTAGTAGTTCTTGCTGGTCTTTTGACGCTTTCAGGTACTGGGTTTTGGCCATGTTAACTTGGAGACCGGCCTCCGCAGCTGATTTTTCAAGAGCGAGGTATGCACTCTCCATTGCACGTAGGGATCTTCCTATCACGTCAAGGTCATCCGCATACCCTAAAATTTGGACGGATTTGTAGTATATAGTGCCTTTGGTCTCGATCTTTGAGTGACGGATACACTTATCGAGAGCGATGTTTGTTTGTTGTAAGCACGAGAGCGCATCCCCTTGTCTTAAGCCGTCATTGGTTCTGAAGGATTCTGATAGCTCTGTTTGAACTCTGATAACGCTCTGAGAGTTTCTCAGAGTCATCTCCGTCAGGCGCACGAGTTTTGTTGGGATGCCAATCTCCATCATAGCCTGGTATAGGAAACATCTGTGCACATTGTCATAAGCAGCCTTGAAGTCAACGAAAAGATGGTGGGTGTTTATGTTAAACTCATATGTTTTCTCAAGGATCTGCCTAAGCGAGAAGATTTGGTCAATTGTGGACCTGTTTGGACGGAAGCCACACTGATACTCTCCCAAGCTGGATTCTACATAGGGCTTTAGTTTATTGAAAAGTATACTGGCAAAGACTTTATAACCGGTGTTCAAAAGAGATATGCCTCGGTAATTACTGCAGTCCAGTATGTCGCCTTTTTTATGTAGGGGGCAGATAACAGATGTATTCCATTCGTCAGGCATATTTTCATCGTTCCAAATTTGGACTACCAGGTGGGGAAACTCCTTCTCGAAACCAGTTCCAGCATATTTTATTAGTTCGCCTTGGATATCGTCCATTCCCGGGGATTTATTATTTTTAATGGATTGGATGGCTCTTTTTGTATCTTCTATCGTGGGGTTCAAAACGTCATCGGTTTGTTGATTGTCTAATTGATATTCAGGTACTGATACGAAAAGTGGCTTAGGTTGCACTGAGCTGTTAATATAAAATAAAGTAAAACTTAATAAAGGGTTAAGCATTTGCCAATAAAATAAAATGTATGGGTAAGGGGCAAATAAATTAGACCTAATTAAATTATGTAGTATTTATAATATGTTGCAGTACGAATGGTGAACGATATAGGTAACCAGCCCATTGTATAACAGGATTTTTTTGACGTGATAACGTCTTATAATTCGATGAAGCCGGCTGCACGCACGAAAAAGTGTGACGTCATTTGCCGTTACCTTGCGGGGCCGTTACCTGTCAAATAGGTACTTTATATTATTCCAGCACTAAAGTCGTTAAGACGATAGTTTCTTACAAATTGTTAATAAATTAGCCCTTATTCTCTAAGATACGGCTGTCAAAATCTCTATTGAATGACAAGAGACACTGCTGAGTTTGGCAAAAATCTTTAAATTTAAATAGTGGATGCTGCTTTGGCAGTTCCGTTTTACGCCTGCTTTAATCGTAGTTTAAAAATTATTAAAACAAATCTTTGACATTATATTCGTGGAACGGCAGATATTTACACTGGCCACTTAGCCATCATTTTAGCGTGTCAATGTCATTGTAGCAGCTTATTGGGAAAAAAGTCGAAGTCCAAGTCAAAGTCAAAGTCACAGTCACAGTCAAAGTCAAAGTCAAAGTCAAAGTCAAAGTCAAAGTCAAAGTCAAAGTCAAAGTCAAAGTCAGTCAAAGTCAAAGTCAGTCAAAGTCAAAGTCAAAGTCAATGTCAATTTCAGTCAAAGTCAAAGTCAGGGTCAACGTTATCACGTTCGACTATCGTCAGTAAGCCGACTTTACAGACAACCGATTTTTTTTATCTGAAAATTTTTACATAATATCTATCAGAATCGCAAGTACTACTATACTATTGGCTTTTGACAGGAGAAAAAATGTGTCCTAATAGTTTTTACTCATTCTGTTACTTTTCCTATAATGTATTTTATATTGTGAAATAAATGAATCCAAATCTATACCTATACACTTGTATGGCAGTAACGGAACGGAGAAACGATTTTCACATATCAGAGCATTCGGCAATGTAGGCCAGATCCCGATTTCGTCAGGTGACATGTCAGGTCAGATTCCAATTTCGCCTGAACCCATGGAGATCAGATTCCGATTTTGTCAGGTGCTATCTATATCTGATTCCGATTTTGACAGATTCCTAATAGGTCAGATTCCATTTTCACCGGATTCGTAGTAGGTCAGATTGCATTTTTTCTGGTTGCTGGTAGGTAAGATGCCAATTTCACCAGGTTCCTAGTAAGTCAGATTCCGATTTGGTCAGTTTTCTAGTAGGTCAGATTTCGAATACGCCAGTTTTCTATTTCGTCAGATTCCGAGGTTTCCGAGTAGGTCAGTTTCCGATTTCGTCAGATTTAAATATCTCTACGCTTTTGAGTGTGCTGTTTTGTGACGTGACGTAAAACGATGTCTGCCGTCTTGTAGTTTGAAATACACGCCATCAGCACACCCAAAAACCTAGAGATATTTAAATCTGACCAAATCGGAAACTAACAAGATAAGAAACTGACCTACTCGGAATCTGACGAAATAGGAAAAACACGTATTCGAAATCTGACCTACTAGAAAAATGAACAAATCGGAATCTGACACACTAGGAATCTGACGAAAAAGCAATCTAATATTAGGAATCTGTCAAAATCGTACTAATAATCTTCGATATTATTATGAGGTTAGGAAAGGATTTATATAGACAATTATTTTTAGATCCGAAGTAAAAATAAAACACGGAACCCTTGACATTCTTTTCCCATTTAACGGCTATTCAATTACATATGTATAAAAACAATTTATAAAAACGTAGTCTAGCCTCATTAACGGTGATTCTTGTCACTGCCGTGTTAGAGGAAGGTGTCTGTTTCACCGAATTTATCATGGCTCCCGTACCTCAGGAGACGGTTTTGGAGAGGGAAGCTGCGGTCCCCGTACCCAAGCATCTGACAGGAGAGGAGGTGGTCATCAGTGGGATGTCAGGGATATTCCCTAGCTCTGATAGTGTGCAGAAGTTTATGGAGAACCTTTTTAACAAGGTAAGCTTAATGCATTTTTTAATAATAATGTACGCTTTCAAAACTATTTATCTTCAGTTCACAAATATTTGGTTTTTTTTTTAACATGCGATTTTTTTTTAATTGTGTTTGACGACACGTTTAGCTTAGTGGGAGTGACACCGCCTACGAAGCTTGAGATCCCGGGTTCAAATCCTGGCAAGGGCAAATATTTGTGTGATGAGCACGAGTATTTGTTTCTGAGTCATGAGGGCTTTTTTATTTAAAGTGCGTTCTTAACTGACAGCAGGTCGTCACAGAACTGACGATTAGTGTCAAATTCCATACATTTCGTCACCGACTGACAGGTTAGACGGTATTTTAACATAGCTTAAGTTTCGCCTAACCGTAGATTTTAAAGTAAAAATGCCCATGAATATCTTCTATCTATTTAAGTATTTATTTATCTATAAAAGTATGTATCTTAGTCTAGTACCCATAGTACAAGCACTGCTTAGTTTGGGACTAGGTTGATTTGTGCAAATTAATAGTCAGTAATTTCTGAAAAAAAAACATAAAAACACAATTTTATAAAAGTTTGATTAAGTGATTTTTAAAAATACAATTGAGATTTTACGATACGAAAATTAGGCTACGCCAACAGAACGAAAATTACTTTTAATGAAAAAACATGATTCTAATATGTGTCTTGTCTATCTCAAGACAGATGAAGTTCAGATATTATTAAAGTACGTTGACTTTTTTTACAATTTGAATGTGACATAGTACATGATTTTAAATATTAAGGCATGTCGCGGTAGTTGTATCTGTCGTAAAAAAATAATCCCCTTTGTTTTAACTGTTAACTATTTACGTTGCGATTATGATGTACAATGTATACCTATTATCACACACATTTGACGACAAGGTTAACTTAATGGGAGTGACACGGGCTACGAAGCTCCCGAGGCTTACGAGGCCTACGAAGCTTGAGATCCCGGGTTCAATTCCTGGTACGGGCAAATATTTGTGTGATGAGCACGAGTATTTGTTCCCGATTCAGGGATTTTTTCTATCTTAAAAAAAAAAAATTAATCTGTTTATTTCCATAAGTGGCATATTATTCTTCAATTTAGACATTATAAATAAATGCATCTATAAATGTCTAGATTTACCACCGGTTCCAATGTGAAACCTCTGCCTCGAGAAGAACCGGCGTAAAAAACACGGCGAGGTATACCTATTTTTAGGGTTCCGTACCAAAATGGTAAAAAAGGAACCCTTATGGTGCGACTCTGTCTGTCTGTCCGTCTGTCACAGCAAGATATCTCAGGATCTACTGATGCCATCGATGTGAAATTTGGAACAGTGTTATAAACCGCTAATTTGCGCCTATGGAACAGAAAAAAAATCCTATACCTTTTTTACTTTTTTTTTAAAGGGGACCGAAATGGGATGTCGAAAGTCAAAAGTTGAACTAATATATCAAAATTTCAAAACCGTTTTTATTCTTTTTTCATAGACGTGTAGTTTTTGATTTAAGACCAAAAACGTTTAAAAAAATATCATTCCATTTTTAATTCCATTATTAAACACAGTCATTATCACATTTATGCCGATGATTTACAGTTATACTTGTCATGTAACGCTCAAAATGCAAGTTCGGAAGTAGAAAAATTGAACGAAGACCTCGGTCGCATAAATACCTGGTCACACGCAAACTCACTGGTATTAAATCCAACGAAGTCAAAATTTTTAATATTAGGTTCAAAACATCAAATTAAAACGCTTACCAATCTCAATTTAACACTTCGTATTGATAAAAATCCGTTAGAGCGTGTGCAGGAGGCCCGTAATCTCGGAATCGTTATGGATGGTGAGTTGCGATTTGAAAACCATTTGCTTAATACAGTCCGTAATTGTTTTTACAGACTTAGATCCTCGAGGTTCCTACCGCTTGTCTGTCCACGTTGGCATACAGCTGCATTCCGCGGCAGCTTCCGTTACGCAGCCACCAAGTGCTGGAACGATATTCCCCCACCCATTCGATCTCTCAAATGTTTAAATAGTTTTAAGTCAAAATTGCGTGTATATTTAATGAATGGGCAAATTGGTGGCTAAACTTTCCATTTAAAGTAGGTTAGGTACCTAACTAGTTTTTATTATTACTTAGGTACTTTCTTTTTTTTTCTGTTTTATTAAACGCTCAGGTCTCACGCATTAGAGTATTTTTATGCAACAGTTGTATAAGTGGGCTCGGGAAATGCGAATGGCGCGAGTTGCGATACGAGCCGCCGCGGCGGCGAGTATCGCAAATGGAGACGCCGTGAGCGTTTTTTGACTTAATTGTACAGCGTTGCATACAATACTTTTTCTTAAGTTTCTGTTTGTTAAGTTGGTAGTTGTGCATTTTTATCGTAAAGTTAGAATTGAGCACTTTATCTTTGACCTAAGTTTAACCTAGATTTAGAAGTCTGTGGCTGCTGGCAGTATCGTTTTGCGACTGTAACGACGCTTGTGCTGTTGTGGGGAGTGGGGTATGGACTTCTCTGAGCTCACATTGTGTGTGTTCTTATAATGATGTTCGTGACCAAGTACTAGTAAAAGACAAATAAAAGTACAGGAGTAGAAAAATAATAATAATATGGAGTTAATACCTACGTACATTAGTTTTTGTGTCTGGTGATAGTTAGTGGTTAATGTTTACTCGTGTCGTCACATATTTACAATACAAATGTTATTAGATGTTAGGTTACGCTACCACAAGATGTTTAAATGTTTAGTTTAATTTAATTTAAAGAGTTTTAGTTTTAGTCTCCGAGGGCCTCACCGAAAATCAGCGTCACGGCTTGCCGTGACATTATGCTGAGTGGGGTCCTTATTTAGCGCGAACCTACTCAAGGCTCAAATGTTGATGTTGTTGTTTTTATTGTATAATGTTTTTGCGCTAAATAAATTATTTCTTTCTTTCTTTCTTTCTTTCTTTCATTCCCCCCTATTATCTCCGAAGTTACTGAACAGAAAAATCTGTAATAATTACTGATTATTAATATTATCCTAAATATTACAGGAAAAATAAAACGGTTTTCCTAACTTGCAGCGTTTTTTAGAAATTCGCAAAAATCGTAAGACAACCTTATTTGCTCCTGCCGCGGCATATGTCGATGTATGGGGACAACAGTTTTACAAGAGCAAAGTTAAGTTTGTCCCACCATAAAATTTTTCTTGAATTATTCACGTATCTACTGGTGATTTTGTACGGAACCCTCGGTGTGCGAGTCCGACTCGCACTTGACCGGTTTTTTATTTTTTTCAAAACAGCCATGCAAATAATAACTACTATTGGCACCGGGATA
This sequence comes from Eudemis profundana, assembly GCA_947034925.1. Classification (NCBI taxonomy): domain Eukaryota; kingdom Metazoa; phylum Arthropoda; class Insecta; order Lepidoptera; family Tortricidae; genus Eudemis; species Eudemis profundana. Next base: position 3,400,368 of record OX344808.1, read on the forward strand.
TTTAACATGTATGTTTGATTTTATGAGTTACTCCGTGATGATGGCGCTTGTAACAGTGCCTAATTATTAATTATCGGGAACTCATAAAAACACACATACATGCACACAATCACACACAACAAAATATACTTAAAGTTATAAATTATGTTTAAACTTCATCCTAATTTATTTATTTTAATATTCGGTTCTCCTTTGGTCTCCTGCGAGCAATTGCATACTTGCTTGAAATGTAACAAGGATGAATAAATGTCTTATGTCTTAAATATCCCTATTATTAGCAGTTATTATGTGAATGACTATGTTAGATTAAAATCGTATACAGCCATAATATCATATTGTTACATCATAACTTAATGACTACTTCACGGTTTTTTTTACACTTTAGGTTAAAAAAAGTCTAAAATTATTGTTACCAAATTTGTTACCACAGTTGTGTATTTTTTTCAATGTCAGGTGGACATGGTGACGGCCGATGACCCTCGCTGGGTGTTCAACCACCCTGAGGTGCCCAAGCACCTGGGCAAAGTCAACGGCATGGGGGAGTTCGACGCTCAGTTCTTCAGGGTCCACTACAAGCAAGCCTGCGCCATGGAGCCGATGAGCAGGAAACTTCTGGAGCATGCGTATTCTGCTATATTTGATTCAGGTTAGGCTAGGTTAAATCAGGAATTTATTACAAAATAAAAGTATTGTTATCAACGCTTTTGTTTTATCATAATATAGTTTATTGTAATATATTTTAAATAGTTTGAGTTAAAGTGACTAACGGGGCTAATATTTTTATACAAATAACGCGCTTTTAACTCAATCTGAAGATGAAAAATGCCTGAATTCAAATTCAGGCATTTTTACGTTATATTTTATACCATCAAAACATAGGTACATAGTACATACACTACAAATCTATCCAATTAAAAGTGATACCATTATCAGTGACTTTAAGAAAATATATTTATGTCACACCTGGCCATAAATTGGCTTTTACCGCACGCTACGCGTACGGAAAGAGCCGTTTTCTGGCCAAGTGTAGACATAAAATGATGTACAGAGCACGGGAGGTACTAAAGAAAGCTCTCGATCGCATATTTACGTCCCTCGCTTGCAGCTCGGGCCGCAAACCTCTGCGATCTCGGCCTTTCTTTGTTGTACCACCTTATTTGTGTATTCTAGTAAGCTGACAACACCTCATGTTTGCGTTTAATGTAAAAAGTCACTGTTTATTTCTAAGAAAGCAGCTTTACATATTCTCTGTTATTAAGTTATCATTATGTATTACAATGAAAATTATAAATTTCGGAGTAATATAAAAACGCTTTCTAAGTGCTAAAGATATGAATACGTGATAGAAAATTCCACAATGATTTAAAATTACGACCTTTTGATAGTATGGCATTATTGAACTTAAACTAGAATTCTGAAGGAACTTCAATTAGCTGAAGCGTTATTAGAGGTTGGAGAAACTGAGAAATTATACCTGCGTCACAGTGTACGTAGACAGTAGGTATTATGGTTTACAAGAAATCAGTACAAGGAAAATTTAATTGCGTTCACCATGGTCCATATTGAAATCGACACTAATATTTAAAAAAAAAAGTATACTCTCTAAGTAAAACACAGTTTCTCATAGATCCTAGTTAAAATAATATGATTATCTCGGTTTTGTATTGGAATTCAACTTGGAGCTTATAGAAGGAAATGAAGTAGGTAGGTATACATACCTTTAAAATTACCTTACCTCAACTCTCAGCTTTGTTGGTTTTTGAACGCATGGTATTTTACTGTCTTTAATGGTAACAAACGACAATGCTGTTTAATCAAATGCAAAGAGCACGGAATTAAAAGAGTATTACAAAATCAGTGGCATTATCGGTACAAAACTTTAACAAACCTTGTAAAGTTATTATAAAGGAAAACTTACAACCAAGAAAGTAAGAATATTATTAGCAGATCAGTGTTAAATTTAACGCTATATCGAAATCTTGGTTTTCCAATACTTGAGCGTAAAAATAATTAATAATTTCATGGCTGTAAGCACTCTATTACATCCGCTTGGTAAGTTTTGTTGAAGTTTTGCACGTTACCATCCTTCAGATATTGAAAAAGGAAAAACTAAAAATGCGACGACGTCGTGAGCTTGTCAGGAAAAACATTCTAATCTTCTGTTATTTCCAGGAATAAATCCACTGCAACTTCGAGGGAAAAAAGTTGGCGTTTTCATTGGATCCACCTTCTCCGAATCTGAAAAAACTGTAATTTACGAGAATATTCAGCGCAACGGTTTTGGAATTACTGGGTAAGTATTCTTTTTTTCAACTAATTTTTTTCGTTCGTGGCGGGCAGTCCGATGCCGGTATGTGACGAGTGTCGTTTCCTCGGATTCACACTGGATAACAATTTAAACTGGAAGAGCCCTATCGATAAGTTGTGTAATAGGTTAAGTGGCGCAGTATTTGCGTTGCGCAGGCTAAAACCATTGATATCAGATGACATGCTACGACAAGTTTATTTTTCACATTTTCACTCTATGATGTCCTACGGTTCTGCTACGTGGGGTAACTCCACAAGTGCTAATAGAGTATTTTTAGTTGCACCTAGACACTCGTCCAGAGATATTTTTAAATCGCAACGCATAATGACACACTACTACTCCCTTTACTTACTGGAAATTATTATGTTTGTCAGGAATAACATATCACTATTTGAGTGTACGAACGTTTCCGGGAAACAATCTGGTTCTGCAGGCCGGCTGAGGACTTTCCCGCGTCGCATGGCGCTCGCGAGCAAAAACCCGCGCATCATAGGTCCGTCCTACTATGAACATCTACCCGCCGAACTTAAATCTGAGACATCCGGTGAAACATTCAAACGCAAACTCAAAATCCTTTTATTGAATAACCCCGTGTATTCCGTCAGTGAATACATGGGGATGACATTTGTTTAATTATAAAATAATTGACATTTACGAGTATTTTTCCTGCACTGTTATTATTATTGATCATTTTATTTTAATTTTTCAAATTGTAATGATATATGACATTCTGTATTTTTTTACTATTCCTGTTTTAACTTATTCTTTGTGCCCAATTTATTTTGACATTTAATACATACAGGTCAGGCCCTCCTTTGGGCTTCGCCGCAGTCGGTTAAAAAGTTTTATATTTTATAAAACTCAGCTCGTTCAGGTAGTGGAATTGATACCGTTTATGTGACAAATATTCTTTCATTATTGTCGATAAAATAATGCCTTCAATATTTCTCACAACAAATCGGTGGCGGTAATCCATGTCGAGATCTTTTACTAATACCATTTACTTACAACAATGTGTATGTGACAAGTGATAAGTACCCGTTGGTACTTATCACTCTGCAGATAAGTCCCTAATCATTAACCCGTCAAGCGCGCCACCCAAAAGGTTCAAAACCCCATAGCGCGCAAGGAATTTTGAAATAACAGAGCTATCGTAGAAGCCGAGATATTCCATGACTTAACGGTGTACAAAATTTCACACCGTCAAGTTGGCGTACCCGGGAATTTCACATAGAAAGAGCTCACTATATCTCGGCTTCTACGATAGATAGAGAAATGAAATTTTAGGGGCCTAGGGTACTATTTGAGTGCTATTTTGTGAGATATAAAGCGATTCCAAAAACAAAGCCGTTCCAGAGATACAAACGGAGTACGCCAGCTTGACGCCCGGTAGCGTACACCGTGAACAGGCCTTATATTTCAAAAAGTTTAAGGGTACTATTTTTTCACTTATTACATATTATATTATTATTATTATACTATTTATTGGCATATTTACGGTGTACGCCATCTTGACGATCACGTTAGTAACACACGTGTGTTACTAGCGCGCTGGACGGGTTAACACTAATGACAAGTACTAAGCCTGTGTAAATGTTAAGTACGCACCTGCGGCTCTCGCAGGGTCCCGCACTTAACAGCGCAGAAAAGGGTTCCAGCTTCGATAGCTCACTAAAGGTTCAACAACAGGAGTTTGTAAGTCTCCTGGATTAATTATAAAAAGGGAATAACTAAGGCTCATTGAAAAATAAAGGTTCTGATTTAACACTTTGTATTGTTTAAATCACTGACTCTATTGGTTGCGTCTTCTACGGCCAATAGCGAGAAGAGACGACCAGACAAACTCGCCACGCTCCGATATTTACACGGTTCACTTAATCTATTACACGGGATATACACAAACAGTCACACAAATAATCAGTCAGAGTATCAAATTAAAGACAATAAAATAAACACTTATACTTTCCTACTATTTACACGCTTATACACTATTAAAGGAATACTACTTGATTGCTGGGTGAGTTCGGCTCACAACGCGCTTTAAAAGAATACTTGGTTCACTGGATTTAGTCTACCTAGACTTTACTTAGGTCTTAGGTCTAAGGTTCGGTTCTGATCTTACTTTCCATGATGAGTTTACGACACCAACTGACGCTCCGAATGAGTTCATGTTTCTAGGTTTTAAACCTAGGGCTTACGAGCTACTTACAAAACATGATTTAGGTAGACGTTTTAGACGATGTTCCTCTTCGTCCTCGGAGTCGTCTGGGGTTCGGTGGGGCTATCGTCAACAGTAAACGTAGCATAAAAGTAAATGAATAAAAAAGTGAAATCTATGTTTGTTTCAGGTGCAATAAAGCCATGTACGCTAATCGCATCTCCTACTGGATCGACGGCAAAGGACCCTCGTTTGCACTCGACCTGGCTTGTGCCAGCTCTATGGCATGCGTGGAACATGCCTATCGGAGCATCAGCACGGGAGAGTGTGATGCAGCTATCGTTGGAGGATGCAACTTGTGCATGCACCCTACTGTTTGTCTCAATTTAAAAAGGTTTGCCTTTTTAGATATTATCAAGGAACTTGGTTCTTTGAGCCAATTTGGGTGGCCCTTAATTTAGCAAATTTCTGCTTTTTTCGTGGATTGCCATATAATTTAACTTGGAGGTAGCAGTTATTATTATTTATTTACTATTATACCACGTCGAATTAACTTTACTATCATTTCGCTCAGTTCATTACTATATTTTTTTTCTGAAGCAATGTTTTTCCAAAATACTGTCATTATCTAAGTGGGTAAATGTTTTCATGAAAAGATTAATTAACTGGGCAACTGTTATTTACGAATTTTTTGAGAAGTTTCTTTTTATTGTCTGGTGAAATATTTCACAAAAAACTAGTCAAAACAACTGTTCTGGCCTGATTTAGCTATCCTGCCAGTTATCTTACCTAAATTATATTTTTTTTACAGAGCCGGTTTCTTATGTTTGGACGGCAAAACTAAGTGCTTTGATAAAAATGGTGATGGCTACGTCAGATCTGATTCTATCAACGTGTTGTTTTTGCAAAAGGCTAAAGATGCAAAGAGGTTTGATTATTTATTTTATATTCTATCTTTGCTTTATGTTGATTTATTATTTGCTATTTTTTTACGCAAAATTCATAATTTTGTGATAGAGAGGTATGAGAGAAGAAGACATGCTGCGCCGACCTCAAATGAATGGGGCAAGGGCAAGCGAATGATGATGATGATTCATAATTTCGTTATTTGTTGAATTTTGCAGAATTTACTCACAAATATACCATGCCAAAAGCAATTACAGTTTAAAACCGGATGCTAAATTCATGCCAGTTCGAAAATCTGAGGATATTCAAGATTTCCTTGAAGAATTTTACTCTGAAATTGACGTTTCACCAAAAGAAGTTGAATACGTGGAAGCGTGTGGTTCAGGTAGATTTACAAGGAACATTTTATTTCTCTGCATATTTTTACTAAAAACTTAACTGTGAACTTTTTACCTCTTCAAAATAGTGTATTCAGGAAGATCTTATGTTACTTTGCATAGATGTATGTTACTTTGTGTTTTTCAAATTACCTGTAACTTTTAATCATGTGTGAAATTATAAGACTTTAAGACATCGCCTTCGTCAGAGCAACATTCATTTCTTTTTACAGCTATCGCCGAAGCAGATGGCCAAGAACTTGATGCTGTAGGTAAAGTGTTTGCTAAAGATTCGACTGTCAAGATTGGTTCTGTCAAATCCAATATGGGACATAGCGAGCCAGCATCAGGTGTTAACGCTATCACTAAGGTAACTAACTACTTACAGCATTCTACAATACAAAATTTAATACAGAAATCAAACAGCCTAGTTTTAGTCACATGCTTCCCTATTGAAAAAATAGAGATCTGAATAATCGAAAAGTACCTGAATTTTTGTTAGTAATTTGTTTTTTTTTTTGTTTTTTACATGTTTCCGCTGATACCCTCTTTAATGTCCTTTAGGTTTGCTTAGCTTACCACAAAGGACAAATCCCAGCGAACTTGCACTACTACGATCCTCGGGACGATATACCAGCTCTCAAGGATGGGAGAATACAAATACTGCAAGATCATGGAAACTTTGATAGGACGTTTGCTGCTTTGAACTGTTTCTCGTACACTGGAACTAATATTCACGTATTGCTGAAGGGACATTACAAACCGAAGGTAGTAAAAATAGCTATACAATGATATAATTCTTAGAAAATAAAATCGCCTTCAAAACTTAAATCAATACCACATAAATGTATAAAAAACTGTAAAAAGAGTGATATTGCATTACAAGTGCTTATGTAAATTAAATAAGTTTCCTAATTTTTTATGGATTCTATCATTAGAACAAATTATCGAGTGACTATGAAAAATCTTAAACTTGCTATACAACCACATAAAACTGAATTGACAACCACTTATAGGTTTGAATTCGGTTCGAAATTCAAGTGTCGACTAAGATTGAATAAACTGCTTAGATGAGTCTAATGCGTGTTGCAATTTTATTTCTTTACAATTTTTTTGATGTATTACGGACTGGCATAATTCCACTCAAGCACGTCAATAAGTTATTAGCTCACTGGATACAGGCATTATCAGTTGTACCAACTGCCTGCCTGATTAAATAATATAATACCTATAATGATAATATTTCAAAAGTAACCAATAACATTAATTTAAGTATTCGAATTCTCCTTGCAACGGAGGTTTATTGAAAAGGGTTATTAAAAAGGGGAAGGATAAGAGACAGAACTTAGTATTTTGTTTTTTTTTTGTCAGAATCACGATCGTTATCAAAGTAGCATCCCTCGCTTGGTTACAATATCTGGAAGACAAGAAGACGGCGTGCAGAAGATTCTGGATACGTTAAAGAAACAGCCCATCGACCCTGAACAGATTGGACTGCTGCATAGCATCCATGAAAGAGAAATTCCTGGACATTTGAGCAGGGGTTACACTATTCTAGGTAATACCATACATGTCTTCAATTTTGGCCATTTAATTTAATGCATTCATTAAACTGGACGTCGCCATTCGTAGTTTATGTTGAAAGGTCAAGCGTATTTAGCAATTATAATAAGTTTTTAAAATTAAATTGTTTTATATGCACCGACTAATAAAACGACTTTGAATTGTCACGTCTAGTTACTGTTTTTGGCTATTTGCGTCACCGAAATTTAAGGTAAGGTAAGGCCGTGGAGCATTGTAACCGGCCTTGTCTGTATGTAACCAAATATTGATATTCACGAAAGCAAATGGTTTAAATCTAAATGAGAAGTTTTATTTATATTCTACAAAACTAATGCAGTTTTCATCGGTTTCATGGATATTTGGTTACAAACATGAAAGGAATATACATATATATATAAAGTAAATTACAAAATGCAACTACAAAATATAAACACATTATAAAAAAACTAACCTAGGGTGCCGCCGGGGCCAAAGCTACCGGTGGTTAGGGCTGCAGAGAGAGGAACCTCCTGACGATGCGCGCCGTGTCCAGTAGTACCGCCTTCTGTATCTGACCCTTGATGCAACCATCTAGCGAGAGTCTCTTGAGATGATGATCGAGACTCTTCGCGATAAGCCCGTTCGCCGAAGTGACTATCGGAACAATGAACGTCGAATCAACATCCCACATGGCGGTAACTTCGTGAGCCAAGTCAAGGTACTTGCTGAGCTTGTCCTTCTTGGCTTTCACGAGGTTCTCGTCATGGGGACGGTGCCGGTGATGTCGACGAGCACTGCCCGGCGCTAGGCTCTATTTATTAATCATCGAAATATAATGTATGGAACGATATTGTCTAACAAAATTGACGTTGAAAGTTGCCCCACAACGCCCACTTTTTAAAATCAATACGTCTTATGTATCAAGTGGTATTGATAACCAACTTAATGTTTACTGTATGTGAGTCTAAAATCATTTATGACAAAAGTTAGTATTAAGTTTCAGAAGTCTTCATTATGGATAGGTTGCATATCGTTCAAAAGACAAAAATCTGTAATTGGTTACAAAGTCTACTGACATGAGAGTTTCATTTGCCGCTACAGTTTTTTCTTCAGTACTAAGTGCTAGCTCCACCCCGTTAGTACTTATTCCGTGGGGCCGATTTTGAGCTTCAGTCACGCTTCTCACCTCGCGTCATCTGCGCTACCAAAAGGTTATCGGAAAGAAATCGGTTCTTAAGCGACAAAATTACCTATTTATGTGTCGTTACTTTTAATATTTATATATAGTATCATTATCTTGTTTTAACTAAAAAATCTCGTCTAAATTTCGTTGTGCAATAGAAGGTATTCTGTTATACTCCATATGTAATTAATTTCAATCGTTTTCTAGATACCAATGAAAGTAACGAAACGGTCAGTCTCTCGGAGAGCGTGACATATTTCGATGGAACTCATGGACCTCTGTGGTTCGTGTACAGCGGTATGGGCTCCCAATGGGCTGGCATGGGTGCTGAACTGATGAGGATTCCTATTTTTGCTGCAGCTATTGAAAAGTGAGTTTTTGGTACTACTTAAAGAACAACATCATCGTCATCCATCAACACAGGTCAATGTTCCTGTAGTTACACTATCCAGCTCGTTTTTTTCCTTGTCAAGTTATTAGAATAGTTTTTTTTAATACAAATTAACAGTATATTCGCATTTATAATAAATCAATATAACAAAGTCTCCCTCTAACTTAAGACTAGCTTAAGCCTAGTTAAAAAGTCCCATTTGCATTGCATATTTCACCCTATTATTCTTTTGCTGCTTCTAAAAAAGTGGCAGAAATTACTACGTTTTGATTGGATTTGTCTAATGAATATTTATCTTTACAGGTGCCGCAAAGTCCTTGAGCCAAAAGGGATCGATCTTTTGCGGATTATATGCGACCCTGATAAGACAATTTATGACAACATCCTGCATTCTTTCGTCGGTATCGCTGCAGTTCAAATCGGTCTCACTGACATCCTCACAGAGATGGGGATTGTTCCAGACAACATTATAGGTAATCTATCATGGATTTGTAATGATTAATCTCTCAATTTGAAGTGCTAGTATGTGATAAATTTAACTTTTTACCTATCTATTTTTACCCTAAAATCACTTCATTCATCAGAATACTAAGCTGCTATGCTATCAGTCTCATGCATCTCATTAAAGATAGCCTTGTTGGCCGTCTTATGACTGCTTGCTGGCCTTCCACGAGTAACAAAAACACTATCACATAACCAACTTTCTGATACTGCCTTTGCCTACTCACCGTCTGCCTTGATGTTTCGCTTTCAACGCTGATTTTTTATTCAGGACACAGTGTAGGCGAGCTTGGCTGCGCTTACGCCGATGGCTGCTTCTCGGCCGAAGAAATGATCCTTGCTGCCTACAGCCGCGGTTTGGTGTCCGTGCAGACTCCTTTCGTCAAAGGATCTATGGCTGCTGTCGGTCTTGGATACAATGACGTAAGTAGCACTAACTACTAAGGACGCCCACCAAGAAAGAACACCAGTGTAATTACAAGCACTATAACAAACCGCATAGCAGTGTTGGTTACTAAGATTATTACTCAAGAAATATGACTAAAGTTCTTTCGTACATGACTACCGCTGGGCTATTAAAGTTTGGAAACTAACTAGGTCTAGGTCTATTACTAGCTACGAGAATTACCCCACATGGTAGTGGAGTCAAATGTTTGTACTCATCTCATCTACTTTGCTGTCTTCAACGTCGTCTTCGGATACCGAATACTCGTTTAAGTCCTTCATCTTTTAACCATGTTTTAAGTCCAAATCTGGATCTTCAACTAATAATGGGAAGTTTTAGTGCCAAATTAAATTCGTTGGATACCTTTTAAAATAAAACTTCACATTCCAACAGGTGTTGCCGCTGTGTCCCCCTGGGATAGAAGTCGCATGCCACAACAGCTCAGAGTCCGCCACGATCTCAGGCCCTGCCGAAGCCATGAAAGAGTTTGTGGCCAGCCTCACCGAGAAAGGCATCTTTGCCAAGGAAGTGCCTTGCTCCAACATCGCCTATCATTCCAAGTACATCGCCGGAGCAGGTAAACTTTTCTGGGACTTTCCAACGGGTCTATATTAAAACGCATACAGTAAATCTTCCTATTTTGAAAAGGCATACCGTTTTTACGTATAATTGTTTATTCGCATAATATTTAAAAAATGTATATTTTAAAACGCATATTTTTAATTCGCATATCATTAATAAGCTGACTAACAATGACTTGGTATAACATTACTTTTTATAAATATTAAAAAGTATATTTTAAATAGCCTAATCAATTTCCTTTTATGTTAAGGTTGTAGTTCAAACCTAACCTTACCTAAATTTCTGGTAGCAGTTCGTTTCTGTTGGAGTCGTAGTTCAAACCTAACCTACATTTCTGGTAGTAGCTGGTTTTTGTTGGGGTTGCACTTCAAACCTAACCTAACCTATATTTATGGTAGCAATTCGATACAGCCAGCACTGACTACCTAGTAGTTAGAGAACCCCAAAAGGTTGGGATTCTGTGAACAACGGGTATAAACTTGGAATTAACGCATAATTTTATGCGTTCGGTATACCTAACAATATTGTGCGAATTTCAGTAATGCCAAATCAATCGGTATGCCAATTAATTTGTATGCGTTTTTATTAGTATGCCATTTAAGCGGTATGCTCAATCATCGTATGCCTAGACTGTTATGCGTTTTTATAATAGGATTTTTAAATTATGCCAGATAAGGGGCACTCCAACACTTATAGCACCTTCGATTGAAATTGTGACTGAAGGAAAGTAACTCCAAATCGTTCGTGTGCTCGCATTAATGTTGTAGTAACAGTGTTAATAATAACTTAAAGCCACTGATATTTTGGATATCGACAGTGGAAATTTCAAATGTCGTAAGGTCTACTTTTCAGAAGAGCCAAAAAACAAAGCATCAGTTTAAAAAAAAACATGTAAATTCACACCCAACTACTTTTTGGAAATCTAAAAACTCAATGGTTTAGGATATAGTGTCCCTTACGCAGTAAATTTCAGAAGAGAAAGAAATTGTGCGTAACGACTTTAAACAAATTTAAAATTATCGCAGTCGATAGTCCTATCGATGCGTAAACGCTCTTATAAAGAGGTCAATTGATTTTAATCACTTCTTGGGTTTCCGTGAAATATTATGCGTTATCACACCTAAAGAACGTCAGATGTTTCGCTTCCGCCCTTTTAAATAAAAAAATACGGTGTTTATAAGGAACTATTTAAAAAATATTTTACATTTGCCACTTCTTCCACGCAAAAATGACTGTATTTTGTATGAAAATGACCGTATTTAAACTAAATTTACTTTATTAGGTCCTGGTCTTTTGAAATACTTAAACGAAGTGATCAATGACCCGAAGCCTCGAAGCGCAAAATGGATTTCTACTTCAGTCTCGCAAGAAAAGTGGGACCAGCCCATGGCGAAGCTATCATCTGCTGAGTACCACACCAATAATTTACTGGTAAATACAAAATTAACGTTATTTTTTATGGAGATAAGTATTTTTATTTTACTTACATATAAAAAAATGCTACGTCAAAGCGCTAATTCCGAAACGCTACATCCATCTCTAAGAAACAGAAATCAAATGGGACTTAAAACTCGCTCTGACCCCAATAATGAGATCTGGAAGGTGATGTACAGGAGATACCGCAATTTCTGTAACAATCTTATCAAATTGAAAAGAAAATATGAGAGAGATCTACTAGCTAACTCGTCTAAAAATCCTAAAGTTTTGTGGAAGACAATCAAAAACATCACAAACTATAAACCAAAAGTAGATCATGGCACAGAATTACTTAACACAATGCCAACTCCCATAAATGCCATAGATAATGTAAACTCTTATTTTGCAACCGCGGGCTTCTTGCCCCGTTTGCTGAAGCCATAACCTGTGACCCCCACTACAACCCAGACCCATACTTAGTAGACCTATTACCAAATATCCCCTCCTCTTTTGTACTCCTGGACACGTACCCTAAAGAAGACATCATCCTGTTGAGACTCAAAAGTGACAGCGCGCTAGGTTGGGACAATATTCCTACAATCTTCTTAAAGCTTGCCAAGCATGCTGTATCATAACTAGACTTTGAAAACTATTTTTTGATAAGGGAGTTTTCCCGATAAAACTCAAGCAAGCTTTGGTTAATAATTACCGACCCATAACAGTACTACCTGCAATTTCAAAAATAATAGAAAAACTTAAATCAACGTCTATTAAACTTTCTTAACAAATGTCCTTTCAAAAACGCAATACGGGTTCACACAAGGCAGGTCCACAGAAGATGCTATACTAGCTCTCACTACTGAAATAACACAGGAAGTGGACGGTGGGCAAAAATGTCTAGCAATCTTCGTGGATCTTCGGAAGGCTTTTGACACCGTTTCTCTGTCCACACTCGTTAGAAAACTTTAACATCTGTACACATTTATTACAAATGCTCTCTTTCTCTGTGACTTTACACTGATAAAAAGGAGTGTAGATGCAAGAGTGGGACCAAGGCAGTAAGCCTTTCAACCGAGTGTGTAAACGTATACAAAATTCGCTAGAAATGAAATTGTAATATAAAAATCGAAAATTTTTATTTGTCACTTTTATAACGTATTCTTCCTAAACAATTTCACTTAAATAGCAGTTCGTTAGCAATGTCTGTTATATTTTTTCACACTTTACCATTTTCAACTCTTGTATTTTTCATTAGAATCCAGTACTCTTCGAAGAAACATCGAAGCTCATTCCAGAAAAAGCGGTGTTGATAGAGATTGCACCTCACGGTTTGCTCCAAGCTATCTTGAAGAGGTCGCACAAGCAGTGCGTCCACATACCGCTTACGAGACGAGGATACAAGGAACCCGTCAAGTTCTTACTGGATTCTATCGGCAAGTGAGTACTAAACGTGTAATCATAATTACAAAAACATTGTTGAACTTACTATTAAAGTAACTTTGATTTATTTTATTCTAACGTCACGAAGTGTATTCAGTTTTGCTATTTATCAATATTCATAGCGTTTATTTCTTGTTTTAGGATGTACGAATCAGGGTTGAACCCAAAAATTGACGCGTTATATCCAAAGATCGAATTCCCCGTCTCGACGGAGACCCCTCTGCTGTCTCACCTCGTTGAATGGGTACACAATGAAGAATGGTAAGTATCTTCCAATTTAGAACTGTTGTTGAACCGTAGTAGAAGTAATTGGCGATGGTAAGGATAGTTGAAGGGAGACCACGAACTGGAAGACTCAGCGTGCGTCAGCTCCTCACAAAATGACTGTCTGATGACCTGGTTAAGGTCGCTGCAAGGCAATGGGGACAGTCTTTAGGGGAGATCAGTTTTCAGCAGTGGACCTCCCCGGGTTGAAATGATGAGTATAATTTTACAACACAATATTTCAGTAATTCTTCTCGACACTTTCATACTCAAATAACCGAGTCAGGGTATCACTTAGCACGAGTTTTGCAAAAACGTCAATATCTCGAAAACTAAGAGATTTTTACTGAGGTCAAATTTACTAAATCTGTTGTCTTATGAGCTGGTCTATCAGCCCTTTTCGTATCAAAGTTGGTTTTAGGGACACCCTGTATAAGTTCATAGTAAAATAACCATCAATCAAAAAGTTCGGTGTACCTTTGTAAATGAAATTGTTACAATAATATTATTGCGAACTCTATACACAATCAAACAAATAACTCCTTGTGTCCATGGAACGCCTGGTCGACAAGCCATTTCTTCAGCTTTTGTTATTTTGTTCTCTTGTGATAAAATGTTCTATTGTCTCTGTAGGCCCCAGGACAAGTACAATCAAGCTACAGTCAAAGTTAACACTGCCATCCGCGATTTTTACCTCTCTATACATGATGATGATTACAAGATTTTGGAGGGGCATGTTCGACATGGTAAGTGCAATTAAATCTAACTTTAACTAACTACTCTAACACTGAATGCCACCGAGCCGACTCAAGCCATTAAACATCCATACCTTCAAACATCTTCATAAACTTTCATGTTTTAATAGTATAGTCTAAAAAAACATTATTATAATAATGGTGCTATGCTATGATAGGGATTAAATAGGCAATCATACAGCAGTCCACGAGTATATTTACTTTGGTAATACAACATTCAACTCGGGTAACGCATATAAGTGGTTCCAAACATGTATAAGAAATCGACAACAGTGTGTTCTGGTAAACTGGTTTGACGAAATGTCAGGAGAAACTAAAAGAATTACCTTCCTTCCGTCTTCTATTCCTTGTGTATATAAACTTAATAGAGTATTAAAATTATACAATCATGAAACTTTATTGATAATGTAAAAAGTTTTCAGTATCTCGAAAATAAGTATGTTGCATGAAAAAGTCAGTTTTAAGTTCTGTTTTTATTTTATTTATTAAGTTGTCATATTGCTATATATATAGACCCCAACCCAACAGGGTTCATGTGAACGCAAGCTGCAATAACGCTACTTGTAAGACCTTATGTAACACATGATTACAGTGCAATAAATGAATTATGACATTCTAGGTAAATACGTGTACCCGGAGGCAGGAATCCTGGTTCTTGTATGGGAAACTTTCGCAATGTACAAGAACGCTAACTACAGACGGTTCCCAGTCACATTTAAAGACGTGCAATTTTATCAGGAGGCTCAGCTAGGCACCGAAAAGCCAGTACATCTCCGAATTTCCATCCAGAAGGGCAGTAATCAATTTGAGGTATATTAATATAATTATGTTAAATGTATCAAAACAAAATATTTATCATTTGCAGCCAAGATGCACGAATCCTGGTTTGAAAAAAAAACGATATTTATATGCATTTCGACTTATTTAAATTCATTAATGAAAATTTTCTTTAAAAGCACAAAACTAATACCTAGTTAATTTTTTCGGTTTTCAGGTGTGCTACGATAATTCCAAACTTGTAACGGGCATTATTCTTGAAAACAAAACGATAAACCAAAGTCGTTTCAATGAAAAAAAAGAAAACTTTGACCAAGAGATCATTATTAGCACTAAAGAAATATATAAATTGTTTGATCTCGGAGGATTTACATACAAGTACGTTTCTGTTCTTTTCTTCTTTTTTTAGTTGTGTTAAATACTGACGCTAATATAAATAATACACAGCGCGCTGGCGGTTCGGGTTCTGTGGTTGGGGGAAATTATGCTGGCCCGCAGGTTGGCTCGATGTAAAGCGGAAGTAAAAATAACCCTATTTAAGGCGTACTGCCAGAGCTTTTATTAGACTAGCCCGATCATATCGAGGTGGACCGGGACTAAGTGACCTGGTTCGACCCCAGGCACTCCCGGCTCCCACCCAGCCCGACCAACTCAGGGTGGTCTGGCTAGCGACCTGGTTCGACCCCAGGGAACGCCACGGCCAACCACACGGTCCGACAATCGCTACGCCCAGGATGGGTTGCGAGTTTGTCAGTTTCTAAAAAAAAAAAAAGCTTTTATTAGAGTACCCTGTTGTACGTTCGGTATACAAAGCGAGCCTACAGCGCCCTGAGAGTGCAATACAATAATTAATATATTTAGAATTCTGTTGCGCCTACCTATACTCTGTACTTGGTTTACTATTGGATTGGATAAATTTAAAAGGCATAATGCATCATTTCGCATAATTCATCATTTGGCATAATGCTTTTTTTCTGATCCCCTAAAGTTTTCAGGATTATTATAACACAAACCTAACCTAACCTATTTAACAGGATGAGGCCTTGAAGAGTCCTGAAAATTCTACAGTTTAAGAAAAAATGCATTATGCCGAATGATGAATTATGCCAAATGATGCATTATGCCTTTTAAAATTATGCGATCCAATAGGTTCCCTCTGTAGGTTTACTATTGGATCGCATAAATTTAAAGAATTTTTTATTTTAATTTATTTTTATTTTTTTTATTTTTTTTTTTTTTTTTTAGGTATTTAAAAAAAGGTAAAGAAAAAACCACGTGACAGGTGTTCAGCCAGTGGTATTGTGCCACAGATACAAAACGTTACTTTGATTGGCTGAACGACCCGTGTCACGTGGTTTTTTGTTTACCTTTTTTTAAATACCCAAAAGTACAGAGTATAGCAGATGTAGTGCCTCGGGTATGTTCTGTGGAGCTCACACTGACGGGTTTCCAGCACTCATGCGCAGAAAAATTGTATCCCTAGAATTAGGAATGGCTCCAACAGAATTCTAAATATAATTGCCGAAAAGTATGACTGTCCAATATTTTAATACTGGATGGGGCAGATCATAGGTATTGCACGCTCTGTAAATTAGTTTTAATTGTTAAGTTTCCAGTTTTAGGTATTAACATAGTCGTAAGTTGTAACTAACCAACTATTGAAGTGTTCCGAAATAAAGAGTTATTATTATTATTAAATACATTTAATTATAATATCAATGATATTGATACTGTATTTATATTTTTAGAGGCGAATTCCAATCTTTACATTCAACAAACACTAGAGGCAGTAAAGGAACTGTCAGATGGAATCAAGAATGGGTGACGTTTTTAGATGGACTGATCCAACTGAATATTATTGCGAGAGATGGTGCTGGTATATTGACACCTAAACTTATAAAAAGACTAACTATTGCGGCAGATGTACACACAACTATACCAACTATCGAAGTTGATGGTGAAACATGCTTTGTTGCAGAATACTCTAAAGTACTTAATGTAACCAGGTAAGTAAAAGGAATAATAGTACATTACACAACTAGGGTGGTAAAACAAAGAAAGGCCGAGATCGCAAATGTTTGCGGCCCGAGCTGCAAGCGAGATGCGATCTTTATGGGTAGTATTTAAAGGAACATAAAAAAATAACCATAACCTAACTGAAATACTGACTTGCAGATAAAATATACCAAAACAAACATCAAAACATAGCTTTGATGGACATAAGGATTTTTTTGA
The DNA here is from genome assembly GCA_947034925.1 of Eudemis profundana. Classification (NCBI taxonomy): domain Eukaryota; kingdom Metazoa; phylum Arthropoda; class Insecta; order Lepidoptera; family Tortricidae; genus Eudemis; species Eudemis profundana. The sequence goes on from OX344808.1 coordinate 3,417,648, forward strand.
TGTGCGAGTCAGTATTTTTTTGCGGGGCGATTTATTTTTTCTCATTCTTATTACCTCCCGTGTTGTGTACATCATTTTATGTCTACACTTGCATACTTACATACACATACATACACATACAACATTTCAATACTAAATTGGGCAATTCCATAAAAATGTAACGGAAGTTACCGTGTTTATTTATTTATGGCGTAAATTTAAGCATCAATTTTAATCTAGATAAGTATAATTTCAATCCCTATTTACACCTGAATTTGCATCATCAATGAAGAAAAACGTGAGAAATTGGTAACTTACGTTACTCTCTCGCGTGGAATGACCCGATTTAATTATTTTTAATAGATGCGGCGGTGTTGAGCTTGATCAAATCGTATTTAACGAGAAAACAGTCGAGCAAGAGAAGGCGGATTTCTTAGAGATAAGATCATTCATGCCGCATTTCCTTACTGGCAATATTGATGTAAGTACTTATTTAATTATTTTAATTAAAACGCTTTTTATTTACACAAATGTGTTATTTGATTGGTCGTATCGATCTGTATCTAAATTCCAATGTATCATTTCAGATCCATAGAGCATTGCAAATAAATCTGCAAATAATAGCCGATAACGCGGAAGACAAAGTAACAGTAACAGAGTTCGTAGGATCTACACCAACTCTGTCTGATGTCATCAAAGAAGTCGTTGACCAAATACCAACTGCTGAATTTGATCTATACTTGGTCCACGCTGAAAATATTGAACTAGAGAACTTAATTGGCCGAGAGCAGAGTATTGGAAAGTCGGATTTATTTATCGTGTATAATTTGTTGGGTGATGAAAAAGTAAGGTTTTTTTAAATAAGAAAATAAAATAACAAACCTTTTGCTTCTATCTCATTCTTTTTTTAATTGTAGACATTGTCTTGTCGTCTTTCTCTTATTACATATTTAGAATTGAGCTTTATACTAAATAGGCGTCTAATATAAGAATTATAGAAAACTGGTGCGAAATGGAATGATTCCTTTCTATTTCACTTTTTATAATTTTGTCATGGCTTAAAATATTTTTTACAGAAAATGAGAAACCTCTACAATATTCTTTCAAACAACACATTCGTCTTAGCTTTAGAGCAAGACTCTACAAAAATCCATCCCAAATATAAACTTTTCAACGTTATAACTGCCATGTCTGTTGAGAAAAAGATATTTGTTTTGTTAAAAAAGGCAGACACGAAAAAAGAAAATGTGATTTATCTGCCCATTGCCCATGACAGCAAGTTTAACTGGGTTCCGCGAGTGATGAGCGAACTACAAAAGCCACGACATGTAACGTTAGTGTCAGAAAGGCAGCCATTTTGTGGGATTATAGGTAACTAGCATTTACTCGCAGCTTCGCCCGCGTTGTTCCCGTTAATGTCCCACAAGAACACTTTACCTGGATATAAAGTATCCTTTGTTTCAATCCAGGACTTGTTCTACTTGCATGCCAAATTTCAGCTTGATCGATCCAGCTGTTACCCCGTTATTTAGTAACAAACATCTAAATATCCAAACATCTAAACATCCAAACATCTTCACAAACTTTCACATTTATAATATTAATTATTGATTTAAACTTTCACGATTTTCACTCATTATTATAACAAAACGGGACTTAATCGCGTAAAAACATGATACTACCTCGACGTTTCGGACGTGCCGTGACGTCCATGGTCGCGAAGGGACTGGCGAGGCGGGTGTCAACATCTTCTAGCCGCGCGGGTTTTCCGAACTACCCGCACTTGGTCTTGATTAATACTTTGCATATTAGGGTTGTCACTCGGCCGACACACAACACTAACAACATCAGGCGATTTGCCGGAAGACACTTGATGATATTGACACATGCTGATGACTGGATTCCACGACGAAGAAAGCTTAAACCCATCTTCCCGATTGAAATTGCGGTCATGTTTTTCATGGATCATGTTTTTACGCGATTAAGTCCCGTTTTGTTATATTTATAATATTAAGTGTTGTGATGTGATTTTTTTTATCTTTTCTATGATAACATAGTCATAACTTATTTTCCTCAGTTATTGAAAAAGTATCTTTGCCTCTAAAAAGCTTCCGAACTCTCCCCTTACCTCAATCCTGCGTTGTTCCTTGCCAATTTTTGGCTTGAATTTTAAACAACCCAGTCACGACATTAGCAGCTCCAAGAAATGTTCCTTTTACAGCCTGATTGTGTCCCATTCCCTGCGACGGAAGACAAAGTTAATAAAAACTGTTATAGTAGACAAAATATTAATAATAATATGCGTCATATAGAAGCAAAGTCAGCAAAATCCACTTCGACTGAAGTATGTCCGGCCGTTCTTCAACAGAAGTGGACGTAGCCGACTTTGCTTCTAATGACTCATATGTTTTATAATTTAATGGCAGGTTTAGTGAAGAAATTGAGGAAACAATACGTGAACAAAATCAGCGTGATCGTTGTTGATGACTATCATGCACCGTCGTTTAGTCCAGATCATTCAGTATTTAAGGATCAGATTCAAAAGAACCTTATTTTCAACGTGTTAAAACAAGTGAGTTGGCGTAAATAACAATTTATGGAAAGATGACAAAAGCAGCAATGGTTTTTTTTGTCATAGAAGAAAAAATGACAGACTTACTCCTTTCTGCAGGGTCAATGGGGAGGATACTACTCCCTTTCAAGTCCTAAGTCAGCTGTGGCCCGTCATGTACAGCTGGAAGTGGGTACACCAGGAAAAATAGACTCGTTGAACTGGGTAGAAGCTCGCTTGAAACCAGAGCCCAAACCCTTGGTTCAGGTATTTATAGTTTCACTTTTAACTCAGGTACAGTAGGTAGTAGATCAAGAAACTATAAGTAACTTTTTTGTACAGGTGTGCTTTGCTAGCATATCGTTTAAGGACACACAATCAGTTTTAAAAGAAAATGATGACAGCGGGTTTGGAATGGACTTCAGTGGTGTTGATAACAGGTAAGTTACCAAGAATTACTCTCATTTCAAAATCGGCAGCAATATCATAAATTTTTAATTACCATTTTAAACAACTTATCTAGATTGAGGCTATTTTACTGTAGATTTTTACTGGTAGCCACTGCCATTCCTGTAAAGTATAATTTAAGCGTTATGAGAACTTAATCATGAGTATGGTTATTTAATTTTACAGCGGTAATAAAGTGATGGGGCTTGTACAAGGTGGTGCACTTGCCTCCGTTGTCCAAGCAGACATAGATTTATTATGGCCTGTTCCAAACCATTGGTCATTAGAGGATGCGGCTACTGTTCCGTTGCCGTATGCCTTGGCTTATTACTGTTTGGTAAGTAAATTAGACTTTCTTTAATACGCTTTTAAATAAAAATAAAAACAAATTTAACATCATGATGAGTTTCTACAGCTCTTAATCCTTTAGCTTGGTCGAGTAAATTTCTCCATAACTAGGTTTATATTATTAAGAGCATGACATTTTACAAAGATGATTCTTATGACGTAGGAAACTAGAAAAATATGAAAACTAAGTCCCCTAAGAGAGTTAGAGTACCTTAAGAGTGAAAGTGTGGAACCGTTATTGAAACCACAGATAGTCACGAAATGAGGTTTTATTATTATCCTGTTTTAGGCGATAAGATCTCAGGTGTTAGCCGATAGTCGGGTGTTTGTCGTCGGCGGAGCGGGAGCTTTAGGCCAGGCCGTCATATCTGTGTGTCTGGGCATCGGCTGCGAAGTATACACGGCAGTCAGTGACATCCACAAGAAACGGTTCTTGCTGAGGATGTTCCCGCAACTCAAGGGTACGTTTGGGTGTTTGTGGTAGGAGCATTCCATGAAAATATTTCGTAAGGGACACCACCGTTTTAATACTTCCGAGAAATAAATTCAGGAAGCTAATTATCAGCATTGTTATATCATAACTCGGCTTTAAGATTGGTAGTGTTTCTTAGCAGCTAATAAGTTTTATTAGGATAGCTGCCATAGCGTTTCGTAAGGGACAAAAAGTTGATGTTTTCATGAAATGCTTCGGTAGCAAAGTTGAAGCGTTGGGACAGAATGTCATCTCCGTAAATCAAATCACAATTTTCAATCATTGATAAAATGTCCATTTTATTATTAATGGTAATAACCCTTGATTGCATGCTGTATATGTCTCACGGAGAATTTTTGTATAAGACTATTTGTATTCTTTCAGAGCACCACATTGGAAATTCCCGTGATCTGTCCATACTGCAAACGATGGTTGATCAACAAAAATGTTGCCGATATGTCATCAATTGCCTCGGTGGAATTCACAGACAGGTTTGTAAATGTCAAAACAAAACATAATATATTGACAACGGAGAGAAAGAACTTTACATCTCTAAAAATTTAGTATTATGTTTAATGTATTTTCTTTCGATAAAAATACTCTGTAACATTTTACAGGAAGTAATGAAAGGATTGACACATTTCGGCGTCTTTCTTGACATCAACGATGAATATATGAAACAAAACGAGATGTTCGGCATTAATTTTGTTTGCGGTGAAAAGAGCTACGTAGCAGTTCGCCTCTCCACCATCTTCAAACCAGAATATCCAGAATTAAAAAAGGTAAATCTATTATTACTCGTATTAAGTAAATCCCATCAAAAACATTACATGTAAATTTTATATATATATAGGTAGTAAATATTATAATAAAATATCGGATCGGCGACTTGACATTACATTTTATTCAATTTTCAATATGTCACGAATAATAGACAAACAGTTGTAAACTAAAATATATTAGCCTATGCGAATTATGTTGGCAGCACTGTATTCATACGAGATGAGTTTATATAAAATGGTGTGCCAACATAAAATAATATCTCAACAGTAAAAAGATGCAAGTCTCGCAACGCAGTCCTTTTACAACAAAAAAGTTTTGAGATGTAATGTTAGACCAAATCAGTACCGGGTTCCCACATGAAATGCCGGCATTTCATGATATGCCTAGGAATTTAATGATTTGGCGAATTATACGATCGGCCGCCGACCTATACACACCGATACCCTAGTTCACACTCGTATAATAATTACCAATGAAATTTCTACTTTATGGGTTTGTGCACTAACTTACTAATTACAGCTATTTTCTTCAAAAAGTTAGTACGACGTGCTCTAGGGTACCGATATTACGTAAATACGTAAGTTGAAATGTAAGGCGCATGTCCAAACCACTTAGCTGCCATAGCTCTTTGATAAATTATGGATACTTGGTGAATTTCAGAAGCTGCAAGTGATGATCTACAACGGTATCAAGTCTGGCGTCATCAGGCCCTTGAGCCGAGTGGTGTATCCTCCCGAAGATATTTCTAGAGCCTTCAGGCTGTTGGCTGCGAGCAGGCACAGAGGCCGCGTCGTGATCAATATGGCAAATCCCGCTAGCCTTAGTAATGGATTTAGCGTGACACCTAAGTAAGTTCTATATAGGAGTTTTTATTCACTAACCCAGCGGTCGGCACCCTGCGGCTCACTTGCGGCCCTATATTCCGCTAGCTATATTTCGAATTGTATAAAATCACAAATTATTTACAAAGTGCGGCCCGCATTAGTTTCCTTTAGCTACTATGTGGCCCTTGACTGCTAAACGGCTGCTGCCACTAACCAATTAGTCGTTGTAGTCGATTATGACTATTGGTCGCCTGGTCATATATCTTGCTGAATCTGTATAATATGTATGTTGCTATAGCAAAAAATCAAGCAGAAATGAAATATCCAAGATGTCTGCCAGAAGGGCGTCGAGTATCCAAAATATTAAATTGGTCGCATTTGACATACGTAGAAAGCATCAATAGTGACAACTTTGGATTTTTTATTAATCTGCACAGTCAGTAAATGCGAATATATTCGCGCACCTAGTGTTCCAAGCTTATGGATTTTTTATTTATTTAAGGATGTTCTTTTCGTCAAAGAACACTTACGTGGTAGTGGGTGACGATGATGGTCTTGGTATCGAGTTAGCCGATCACTTTGTAATCAGAGGAGCAACCAAAATGGTCATACATCTGAAACAGGACTCAATTGGCGGATACATTCGTATGAAGATGGCGTGAGTGTTTAAATGTCTAACATATATAATTTTTTTGTAGTTCAGACTGTATTTCAACAATAAGATTTTGATGTCCAGATTTTAGTCAAGGAAAAAGTCTGTAGAATAAACCCTGAACAAAATATGTTCTTTACGGTTTGGTCCATGACGTTTAATTGAAATAAGTATCCGTTATTTTATTTTTTTTAGTCAAGCATTTATTGCCGACTGTACTTTTTTGTATAATCGCAAACTGCACATCACAACTAATCAAATGAACACAAATACGGTGAATTTATTAATTTAGATAATCTTATGGCTTCATCATCAGATCAGCTCCATGTCATAATAATATTTGTCATCTGATTAACAAATTCTTGCAAAATGTCAGCGCAATCGGTTGAAAATATCTGCATCTAGCTAAGCAAAGATACGAGTATACATACATAATATATGTACAATTCAAATCAAATAAAACCTGGTAAAAAGAGACGTTTTGCCTCCACAATCATGAATATGGGGGCACGGCAGTGCCCCCGCCAAGTCGAGCAAAACAAAGGCACGGCCGTACCATCCTTTTCTCGAAGCCATTCAGGCCATTTTCAGCCTCCCGTAACTTTGTACTGGCTAAAGCTAGAACCCTGAAATTTCAGGAATATAAGGCACAATAGGACTTATATATATTCTCAATATCATTCAATTTGAACGTGTAGTTTAAGAACTATTGCATGTCAAATTTCCGTAGTTTTGTCACTGACTGACTGACTGATTCACTCACTGACTGATGATCATCATAATTCTAAGGTACTTCTAGCAGACCTACAAGCTCCAAATTTTAAACATAGTTAGTTTTTAGCCTATCAAGTCCTTAAAAACCTAAATATGTTGTAATTTCAGTCACAACTGCACACATAAGTTTGTAATCCTATACAAATATATGCGATTACAAAGTTAGTTTTGCAGTTCAAACTGAAAAGAATGGATTGGAAAGTAATAATTAAAGGAAGACCACTTATAAAAAGAAATGAGGTCCCATCAAAAACATTACATGTAAAAAGATGCAAGTCTCGCAACGCAGTTCTCCTACAACAAAAAAGTTTTGAGATGTAAAGTTAAACCAAGTCAGTACCGGAGGGGTATCAACAGAACTCGATTTCCACCGACTTGCCTATTATTTAATCGTGGAGGAACACATTTTATAGATCTAATAATAGGCAAGTCGGTGAAAATCGAGTTCTGTTGCATCTTTTTACATGTAATGTATAAACATTACATGTAAAAAGATGGGTTCTATTTACTCAGAATTGTATCTCCAATAAAGATGCAACAACTCCAATAATGTTAGCTTTAAACTGTTCCATATTTTACTGTGTTTTAACAATTAAATATGTATTTTAAGGAAATGGCGGAAAGCTGGAGTCTCTGTTAATATATCTTCAGAGAAACTTCAAACCGAAAAAGGCTGCGAAAATTTGCTTAAAGAGGCGGCTAAATTAGGACCAATTGAAGGCCTCTTTATCGTCCAGGATCCGAACACGATCGAGAAAAGTTTGGAACAACGGGCTTTTGTCGACAAGTTCAGCAATAGGACCTTGGTTGTTAATAATCTTGATTTGGTGTCGAGGAATCTTTGTAACGAATTAAGGTAAGTTGTTTCTGTAAATTAAGTTCAATTGAAGAAAGTGAAGATATATATTAATTGTTCAAAAAACGGATTTTAGAAATTGTTACAATATTTTTATACTAAAATAATATTTCAAAGAAGTGAGGAAGCCAAAAATCAAGCGCTGGTTTGTAATAAATTAAGAGCAGTTTGTTCCTGTAAATGGAGTGCAATTAAAGGAAATTAAGAGATATCTTAATCGCTTAAATAACTGGCCAAGAGCATGTCGGACCATGCTCAGTATAGGGTTCCATAGCCGTAACTATAAGGTAAAAAATACGATGTAAAAAAAGTACAACAACAAAAGAGCGTATCTTCATAGCAATTACGTCCTTTTGTTGAGAAGCGCAGTTTATCGGCAATAACTCAAAAACGGTTAATCCGATCTTGTTGAAAATAATTTTCGTTGAAAAAATTAATTGAGCGTTATCTTTGTAATTTTTTTTATATTTTTCGGACACACGGTTTAGAAGATAGAGGGGGGGGGACACAATTTTCACAACTTTCGGAGCGATTATTTCCAAAGGTATTCTCTTAATCAAAAACATTACTTAAGAACCTTAAAATGTTTTCAAAAGAGCTGTCGAACTATGTACCACACGTTGACATTTTGTGAAAAATTTTTTTTTTAGCTTATGTTACATGTATGGAGTGTCCCCCCTAGATTTTTTTATTTTTATTATTTAACTACCAAACTTAGTTGCGGCATCTACAAGACATCTATATTCCAAATTTCATCAGTATAGGTCTTGTAGTTTTTGAGTAAAATGCCTGTGACATACGGACGGACGGACGGACGGACGGACGGACGGACGGACGGACGGACGGACATGACGAAACTATAAGGGTTCCTTTTTAGCCATTTTGGCTACGGAACCCTAAAAAAGGTTCTCACCTAACGACGGCAAATTTCAGTTTTTACAGGGTAGCAAATTAAAACAAATATATTCAACAACTTACAGTATTTTAAGATAGGCTGGTGCATCTTTTTAACTGTATTAAGATACACTGCTTTTCCACACTGGTGACGTATAATTATACAAGTGTTAAATTTGAAGAAAGTATTTAAAATATATTAAACCGAATGAAAAACAAAAACTGAACTTAAGAAGTAAAAGAAAATAAGCGATAAGGTAGTCGCCCGAGCCATTACAAAAAATGTTATAATATGTATGTGAATACTACTCATAGTTGGATATGTGACTGTTATTAATTATATATTGTGTTACCCGAATAAACACGTGCACATGCACAATGTATGTATGTATGATCATGTGATAAAATTTAGAATTTGCAAAGCATTATCAAATATTCATTTTTAATTTAACAATATATTTTCAAATTTTTTTAAGTTTAATAATTGCCGTGTTTTCAAATTTGATGTAACCGCAGAAATATATCAAGATAAAAGGAAACAGTAGTCAATTTGTATGGGAACCAAGTGTGTAACGTTTTTCGCTTGGTGTTTGACGCCAAAAGTGTAATTTAGTGATGGAAAATGTAAATTTTCCATTTCATTTGGTGGTATTTGAATAATTAATTATACCATTATTATCAGATTCTCAAATCTGATATTGACGGAAACTAAAGTTGATGCCGTGCAGAGTACGCCACCGTCACTTCTTTTTATGACGCGAGGTACATACACTTTTTCATTCCACCTCAATATATTTATGTGGATGTAACTAACTATAGCTTGGCAACTTCGTAGGTGACACTCACATGCGTGCTTTTTGTTATGTGCAGCCGTAACTACTTACACAAGTTACAGCCAACACGAACGGCTGCCTGCGGAGGCTGCCTCCGTCGGTCGCCGATTGTATTGGCGGTAATTTGTGTAAGTAGTTACGGCTGCACATAACAAAAAGCACGCATGTGAGTGTCACCAACGAAGTTGCCAAGCTATATTTACCATTCTTTAGATTATATTGTGGCATATTGTGAAGTTTAATTATAATTTGTATTTGTTTTAGATATTTCGCATTGATCCTCCGTTCGTCTCAAAGCGTAACTGACGAATTCGCATCATCTGTAGAAGAAAAGATCTGTCAGTCAAGAAATGAGATCGGCTTACCAGCACTGGCTCTACGCGTCGACTCATTGAGAGTGGTAAGACAAATTATATATAATTCAAATTATTATAATATCCTTCATTTTTGAATTTAAGTGTTGTAGCTGAGTGTGGCACTTCTCTTGAGTTTCCGGTAACTATTCGTGAGGTACCTTTCTTTTTTTTTCACTTTACTGGAGAGAAATATTTACTATCGTCTCTTCCCACCAATGTACAAGTAATTTTTAGGGTTTAAACACTCAATTAAAAAGAACATTTTTTATTCAATATGTATCATCCTTAAACTTGTCAAAGTAAACAACTGCGAGACTGTATCGCCTTTTGTTTAAAACACAGGGATTAGCTTTCATGCTATTCACTCTCGAACAAAAGACGTAACTAAATTGCAGACTCCAACTATTCCGTGCACAAAGTTACGTTACTTTTCTTGACTTTTTTAGTTTGACCAAAACACAGAGAATTCGAAGACAAAGCCCCTGTCCGTGTCAGCGGTGTTCAAAGCGCTAGAAACGAGTTTGAAACTGAAATACAACAACGTTGTTACATTCAATTTGAAGAAACGTGCAAACGTTGACTTCTTTCGTAAAATTGAAAAGATTTTGGGTAAGTGTTTCTAAAACAATCACTCTTTTGATATATCCGATATTGTTATTACCTGTAGTAATAAATTAAACACAATTTTAATTAAATTCTCCCATTCATGCAAAAGCATTTCAATTTTGTAATTGTATTCAGAGCAGGAATGTCTATTGCATGGGAGCTAAATTACAATTCATGATAATAACTTTTGATGTTTTGGTTAATAAACCAGGCGGTGCAGAGAGTTACCGGATTTGATTAAACATGCACAATTCAGCCCAATAGCTTTATCCAATGCTAATAGGGAATATGCGAACCAGGATATTACATAACAAAGATTTATCTCTATCTCTTTCTCGCAAAACAGAATAGAGTATGGAGATTGTATGGCGGCCGTGTACTATGACGTCATAGTCCATATCGGATCTCTCTCTCTAATCGCTGTAATTAGTGCTTTAAAATGTTTATATCTTCCGTATTTCTCGGTCGATTTCAATTTTATTTTGACTGTATGTCATCTTTTCTTTTTTACGGTATTTTCATATTTTGTTAAGAAAGCTGTTAAAAAAAGATCATGCATATTCCCTATTATTGATATTGACTATGTTCTCTCGGACTAGAGAACCCTCTCACCAGTGCGGCCCTCTCAAGGTGGTCCAGGCCAAGCGATCTGGTTCAATCCCAGGCGCCCCGGCCCCCACCTAGTTCGACCCTCTCAAGGTGGTTCAGGCCAGCGACCTGGTTTGATCCCAGGGAACGCCACAGCCCCCACCTGGTCCGATTTTTGCGATAGTCCGTAAGACTTGCAAGTATGTCATTGTGTGACACTACGTGATGGGAACTAGCCTTATACCCTTATAGCCTTATACGCTTGTTTGCCACTCTAGTTGTATAAAAAAAAAAAAAAAAAAAAAAACCTGAAATGAGGTCGTCATTATAATGACATAACATTAAAGAAAGTAATAAGAAACGAGTAAAGTTGAATGTAAGTTTTTACAATAATAAAACAAAGAGTATACGATTGTTTTAAATCGGATGAGACCAAGGGGAAGCGCAAACCCATTTATTCTCACTTTCCATACTATGCTAATATTATAAATGTGAAATTAACTTTGTCAGTCTGTTGCCTTTTCCCGCTTAAACTGCTGGACCGTTTTGATGAAATTTGGTGTATATATAGTTTGGAATCCCGGAATATACAGGTTGTTTCGTTGAACGTAATACAAATTAAGCAATTCCGGCTCAGTTAACGACCGAGAACAAAATGCACAAATTGATTTATTAAAATACGTCAAAATTAACTGTTCCTAGTTTGATAACAGAATAAAGAAATTACAATCTCGTAGTGTAGGCGCCCCTCATAACGTCACGCTTACGTGATCTGTTTGTTTGTTATGACCAATAACTTCAATAATGTGTCTGCATGCGTTTTATTCATAAATTATCGACCTAAATAAGCAAATAGGTAAGTTTTCTCTACAAAATTAGATTCAACTTTTTTTCTCTTAACTCTAAGTAGGGTATCCACGATAAGGCCAAAAAACATGAATAATTAAAACAATGATATTAATTAATTAAGATGACTTTAAGAACACGAGACCTAGCACAGGTTTTAAGCACCAGGGAGAAGAGTTTAAAAAACATAAGTTGTATTACTTGTATTACGTTCAATGAAACACCTTGTACTTAGAATCCATTGGAACATTTTTATTCCGAAGGGGTGTGAAATGAGCGTGGAAGTGTCAATGGGAGCGCGGCAATTAATTCTACGCCTAAGAAAATCTAAATCAAAAAAATCTTAAGACGATTAACGAATCCACGTGGTCGAAGTCGCGGGTGAAAGCTAGCTTATCGCAAATATAAATGTCAGTATAAGTAATAAACGCTACTAAATTCGTTCAAATTTACTTTTTCAACAGGGGTTCAGAAAATTGAAGACATCGACGAAAAATTAACCTTGACCAATTTATGTCTAACCAACATTAACTTGGAGGAAATTCGTCTCATAATACGGGAAACTTACGACGTAGCAATCCCGGTGGATAAATTGAGAAATACTACGATTTCAAGGTAATGGAGTATCTTTATTAGAAAAGGAAATATTTGTTAGGTCACTGATCAAAAATAATAAAACAAACAAATCCTAATTGGCGGCAACAATGCTATAGTATTTAATCGTTAAAAGAGCTAATAATATGATTTTGATGACACTTAAATAACACAACCAATTCTAGTTGACGTGGGTTGTCGAAATGGTTAAGGCAAAAAAAGTTACGAACAAAAACTGTTCAATTTAGTGACATGATACAAAATTCAGTGTATAGGTAAAAGTATGAATTAAAAAATATATTTTCCTATTTACAGTTTAAAAACATTGGGTAGTAACCTTATACTGCAAAGAAGCAACTTTGACAGCGCATTAGGAGCTTTCTATACATACATAGATGAAGATGAATGTATGGCAACGGAGCCAATGGTCAATATGCCAACCAAATTAGCTAACGCTGCTGAGGTAAAACTATTCACATATATTTAGATTTAAGAAAGAGATTCCGTATTCCATGAAATAGAGATAAGAGAGTGTACTTCATTATTGGAACTGAAATTGTATTATGACAAAGAGACAATCGCATAATAACTAGAAAAAATAATATTTGACCTTTGAGTTTTTCTAGTTTAATAAGAATATGACCAAAATATCGAGTACAGGTACATTATTTATATTTATACGCATTTGAGACCCGTTTTGTTATTTTCACGGGTAAAAATCGAGAATGTCCAAAGAAATCAATAAATGAAACCTGTATTTCTTAAGGTAATAATAGAACAAAATTTAAGTAAGGGAAGGAATCTGTGTTATGTATAATTTTATAATGATTCTCTTTTTTAACAGAAAGAAGAAGAGTTGGACCCAAAAGCGACATACCTCATGATGATACCGGGTTTCGAAGGACACCACAACATGTTGGTGCCAATATGCCAAAGACTTAAGATGCAAGTTCAAGTTCTTCAACTAGGGCCAGACCTAACGAACGACAACGTGCAACAAATGGCAGTTAACATGATGAAGGTAAAATAATCAAATACTATAAATTTTAGAAGATAAAAACGATTAAAAAAAAAACTTTTGTCATAGTTGAAAACTATTCAATCTAAGTAAGAAAAAGTAAGAAGATGTCAAAATAGGTATTTCACAGAATGATTTGAAGATTTTTTATTATATTTAATCGGTTACTTATTTTCCCACCATTCGAATATATACTTAGGAAACAAATAAATACCTATAAATTCGGTCATGAAGATACATCTATCCTAATGAATATGTCGAAAAAAAAAAGTAAATAAGGTCCATATGGTAACTTTATTTTAGGCAAAACATTTTCGAAAAATCTTTAAAAGAGAACAAAAGTATGCGCTTCGTTGATAATATATAAACCAAAGTATATAAGGACCTAGCTACTTTTTATCTTTCCTCTCCTTATCAAAGAGAGGTCAAAAAATATTATTCAAATTCAGTCTTCGATAACAAGATCATAGTTATAAGATTCCTCGTAAAAATCGAGATAACTTTTAATGCTCAAACGGCTAATAAAGGTCGAATCAGCAAAATTATTCCGAACCATTCAAGAGTTTTTAACTCGAAGTAAATATTTCCCTTTAATGTTGTAGTTCAGTAGCCCGGAGCGATTTCGCCTTCATAAACAAATTGCAAATAAAATATATGAGTTTTTCTGTTCCTAATCGATATTTTAATATTTCAGTTTATAAAGAACCGCTTCGAGCTCAAGTCGAAATTTTACCTGTTCGGTTATTCGTTCGGTGTGAACGTGGCTTTGGAATTAGCGGCGCTGATTGAGAAAGAAGGTAAGCGTTTAGTCAATATTAAATAACTGGCCAAGAGCATGTCGGACCATGCTCAGTGTAGGGTTCCATAGCCGTAACTATAAGGTAAAAAATACGATGTAAAAAAAGTACAACAACAAAAGAGCGTATCTTCATAGCAATTACGTCCTTTTGTTGAGAAGCGCAGTTTATCGGCAATAACTCAAAAACGGTTAATCCGATCTTGTTGAAAATAATTTTCGTTGAAAAAATTAATTGAGCGTTATCTTTGTAATTTTTTTTATATTTTTCGGACACACGGTTTAGGAGATAGAGGGGGGGGGACACAATTTTCACAACTTTCGGAGCGATTATTTCCAAAGGTATTCACTTAATCAAAAACATTACTTAAGAACCTTAAAATGTTTTCAAAAGAGCTGTCGAACTATGTACCACACGTTGACATTTTCTGAAAAAAATTTTTTTTAGCTTCTGTTACATGTATTGAGTGCCCCCCCTAGATTTTTTTATTTTTATTATTTAACTACCAAACTTAGTTGCGGCATCTACAAGACATCTATATTCCAAATTTCATCAGTATAGGTCTTGTAGTTTTTGAGTAAAATGCCTGTGACATACGGACGGACGGACGGACGGACGGACGGACGGACGGACGGACATGACGAAACTATAAGGGTTCCTTTTTAGCCATTTTGGCTACGGAACCCTAAAAACGAGCAGATACTATAAAGTTCTGAAAAGTCATAATTCAGAAGATTCCGCTTTATTAGAATGACCGATACTTCATAATAACGACAAATGCCATTTCGAAATGGCGGGACCTTTTGAGTATTCGCCAATATTACATGTGTGCACAGGGGAATGATAATTTTCAAGAATGACCCACACATGTTGAAACGAACGAGAATGTCGTTATTAAAACTACCTATATAACACACGTTTGCATTTTAAGGCAATTAGAAAATAAAAAAGTATTTGAATTCGATGCCGCTTATTTTAATAATGTCGATCTTTAATTCTGACGTTGACTGAGGTAAAAATAAATATTGACCTGCTTAGAGTCAAATTAATTAAAACTCGATAGTTATTCTTTATTTTAACAAGTTTCAATCCATCCGAATTTGATTTGCAGGTATATGCATTCAAACACACACATTTCTTAATAACATTTTAATCTTCTTTTATGCTCTAAGAGTTCTGCAACATCTTTTTTTATGCCAGGTCATGTCGGTGTCGTGTACTGCTTAGACAGCAGCCCGGACGCGCTGCGAGCCCAGCTCACCGCCTACCTCGGAAACCTGACCGACACCAAGCTGCAGGACACCATCGTGCTACACATGTATCGCCTCATGGCGGGCCGTGAGGACCAGGACCTCATAACAGAACTGGAGAAAGCAGACTCGTGGTCAGACAAAATCGAACTGTGCGTGATAAAACTAAGAGGCTTAGTCCACTACTCGAACCAATACACTCGCTCTGTTCTACAGTCAGCGTACAACAGAATTTTGACCACGAGAAACTATGAACCGAACTTCGAATTGGAATCGGAAATCATTCTGATGAAGGGCATCCCACATCCTAACACTCAAAACCTATCTGATGATTACAATTTGTCTAAATACAGTAAACAGCCTGTTAAAATCTTTCATTTAGCATCGGATCACGCCATGGCGCCTCATGACAGCAGAGTGGCCAATATTATAAACCAATTATTCGAACCTAAACTGCTGGAAGAATATAAGGAAAAGAATCTGTGTGAAACGTATATGACTTATTTATACAAAATGTTCTAATTATTTTTACATTTATATGGCCACTTATTTTAAGTTTTTATTAAACTCGTGAGTTTTACGGTTGTGTTTTTATTGAATGTGAATATCACTCCCTTTTATTTGAGCCAGATATAGCAAAGGACTTTGCTATTTTTGGGATCTACAAAGTACAAGAAATTCATAATATCATTCATCGACTGGTTTATAAAGAATCCTATTGTACTTATATTGCAAAAGTGAAGATTTTTCCATTGGATGTTTAGAGATTGGGATGTTTGTAACTAAAAACATAGGATACTTTATATCCCGGTAAAAAGTTCCTTTGGGTCAATAACGGGAACAACGCGGGCGAAGCCGCGGGAAAATGCTATTATTGAATAATTGTAAGTTTCGCAATTGAGATGGCGCTGACGTAATGACCGATGTTATGTTTTACCGGTTTTCAGGCACTACTCATGTTGCGCAGATAATTGAATATGTATCAAGTCAAATAAATAAACCAATTTTAATCAACTTTGGTGTCGTTAACCCTTAAATTAGCAAAATCCAATAATGAACTTGAAGTAAATATGATAATTAAAGCGTCAGCAAATTTAAACAGTGCCAACAATTCTGATTAAATAATATATATAATACATTATAATATGTCGCCGCCAACTAGCTTAATTAGCTATTTGGTTAGATGCCTTTTCATTAACACACTCCTTATTTTAGGTTAGGTTTGTTAGTCAGCTTGTGTGCCTCAGAGCAGAAATAGAAGCCCCGCGCAGCGGGGCCTCGTCGACCTGCGGGCGGGTCATAGTTTAGTGAATATGTTAGGCAGTTAACCAAATGGCTAATTATACCAGTTGGGTGCGACATACATATCATCAGAATACATATATGGTAGGTTGAACACTCTCAAACTAAGGGTTAACATGAATTTATAATCCTCTTTATGTTTATATGAAGAACCAAGTAATTTGAATCACCTCGCAGCAACAAATGTACCTAAATACCGCCCTAAAAGCACAAACCATCGCAATTTCTGCAAAACAGCCAGACCGGTAGATTTATTTATTTGCCGCAATAAGCAATTAAACCATTTGTTCAGGCATGAGCCGAAAGGCCTACAAATGGGTTCGAGCTAACCGTCCGAGCTTTATAGGCGGTGAACACGTATACTTAAACGGTTAAAGGAAATTTTTAAATGTTTGTATGCAGATTATTGCAATAGCATTGAAAATTTTAGCCATTTGATAAAAGAGGGATCCTCTCTGATGGCATAACAACTATTGTCATATTTTCGTTTGTCATAACTCATTTCGCATAATGTTCGTACTCATATGTAGTATTTGTCATTAATGATTATTTGCATAACAGATCGTTTGTCATAATTGCGTTTGCTCATAATTTTGATGGGCATAAACAGAATTCGCATAATATTTTAAGTAATATTGTTGCATATAATTCAACTCATTTCGCATAATGTTCTTACTCATATGTAGTATTTGTCATTAATGATTTTTGCATTACAGATTGTTTGTCATAATTGCGTTTGATCATAATTTTGATGAGTATAAACAGAATACGCATAATATTTTAAGTAATATTGTTGCATATAATAGTAATTGTTGGCCATAAAAAGACAAACCATTAAATGTGTTTATAATTTATGACAATAGAAATTTTCGTCACAATGTGGTGTGGAGAATAAAGCATAAACAAAAATAAAGTAAGTAATCACTTTTAATTTTGAAACATGCAGTAACAAAAGTACACATGTAGTGTAGTGTTTACACAGGTAGTGCAAAATTTAAAACCTTAATTAAAATCTAAATTTTATTCAGGCAGTTAACTAAATGGCGCCGTTTAGTGAAAAGGCTAGCCAGTTAATCAAATGGCTAATTAAACTAGCAGGCAAAGTTTCAAGGCAAGCAAAGGCTCCGCTCCTTGGAAAAAAATAGACATAAAAAGTAGGTTAGGTTAGGTTAGGTTTAGGTTAGGTTTGAACTGCGTCCCCCAACAAAAACGAACTGCTGGCAGAAAAAGAGGGTTAGGTTAAGTTAGGTTTAGGTTAGGTTAGGTTTGAACTGCAATATGTAATATCTTAGAAGCCCACATGGGGGGACGGGGGGGCGGAGCCCCCCACAAGGGGGGCTCGGGGGGCGAAGCCCCCCGCATGGAAAAAGTGAACAAAACAAACTCCTATTTTTTAGGTTAGTTTCGTTAGTCAGCTTATGTCCCTCAGAGCAGAAATAGAAGCCCCGCGCAGCGGGGCTTCGTCGACCTGCTGGCGGGTCATAATTATTTAGAAAGAAGACCCTAATCAAATTTTAAAATCTTAATTAAATTCAAAATTTCATCCAGGTAGTTAACTAAACAGTGCCTTTTAATGAAAAGGCTAGGCAGTTAATCTAATGGCTAATTAAACCAGTTGGCAAAGTTTCAAAAATATGTATACAGGTCTTATTATTGTGGCTGTAAGGTATATGTATACATATTTTGGAATTTTGTTGGGATATTTAACTTTTTAGCCTTTGACTGTATTTGTAATAATTATAGGTATAGGTAAATTACACCAACTTCAAATTAGCAGCAATTGCTTGCAAAAATGCACATTTAGACGTATACTGTGTTTTTTTTGTTAAAATATTTTCGATGCGAGCTAATTTGTCCACATATTTTTTTTTATTTGCAGCTGGTGGAGCTCCAATTAACAGCTTTTCCATTTCTGCTGTTTGATGTTTCATTTCCTGAAGAATTTTCCGTGATAAATAGTAAAATCCTGGGTGATTTTTGCCAACAAAATGTTGGAACCTGTTGTGCCACGCCTCGGCATTATTTTGGGTTCGAGGTATATTTTCTTCAGTGAGATCATGGGTACTCCAAATTGCAGGGTTATATTTTGGAGGAGAAGTCGCACTTCCCCATACATAGTTTGTGCTAAACCATGTTGCTATCCTTGCTGTAAGTAAACAATGAGTTTTGTAAGTTATAGTAATTAAGGTAGCTGTATGTAAAACTTTTTTTTTCATATACTTAGAAGCAAATCGTTGCCAGAAATATAGGTTAGGTTACGTTGGAACTATGTCCCATACAGAAAAAACCTATTGCCAGAAAACTAAGTTAAGTTACAATATTAACTTCAAAGTAAACAAGAGAAAATATAATAATGGGATGGGAGTATAACACTTTAAATACCTGCTTCCGGTGAACACTCCTTAATCAATTCATCATAATATAGTGGAATTTCGCTTGGTGTTAAAAATGCTAATGCATATAAGCATTTCATTTCCATAGCGAAGGATTCGTCTGTTCCATATAAAGTTTGGTAACCACTTTTTTGGATTTTTCTATAGATGATTTGACCAAGATGGAAATTACAGCCTTTTAAAGTTGCATGTTCGAATTGTTGTTTAACAGACTTTTGAGCTGCTTTTTCGAAATCTAAGAGTATGAATCTAGGCGATAAATTCAATTTGTGTTGCTCACAAATTTCATTTAATAATCCAAATAGTGTATTATAGGTATTCTTATCTCTATTGGTGGATAGGGCAAATACCATTGGGAACGTTGATGTCTCGTGAATAGCACCGTGAATAGTGTATAGCTGATGAAATAAATTTGGTGCTACTTTAAATGTACCATCCATGATTATGTATTTAGATGCACACAGATGATTTATTAAAGTTTTTGTTGAATATATTACAATTCTTTTATCTGTGTCATACATTTTATCCATCAATATAAGATCATCAATTTCGACTAACGATTCTATGTATTCCTTGTTTATTTCAAAGTGTATCTCATCAGGTTCTGTTATATGGTTGTGTTTTTTCTTTTCTCTATAGATAATTTGCCTCAAATTACAATTTTTTGGTAAGTGTTTTAAAACCGAAGCTGAGGTACTGGCCTCACAATCTGCAATTATATGGCATGGTTTCTTGTCCAAATGTCTTTTTGAGTCATCTTTAATTTTTTTTAATGCTTCTTCGACCTAAAACAAGAACAATATAAATTAGATACATAAATTTACAAATCTTTAAAAAAACAATCACTGCAAATGAAATGAATACCAATAAAACCATTCATACCTTTACTCTTACTGCATCTGGCTCATGGTTGTGTTCTTGTTCAGATTTTGATACATTAATATGTACATTATTCTCCGTTAATGCTGTTATTATGCGAGCATTACATTTATAGTGAGGATTTCGTCTTAGCTCACATAACCAGTAATATTTCTTGTCCCGCACATAATTCTTTTCATAAATGAAACCATTTTTATTCAGTTTCACAGCACCTCTGCTCGTAGTAAATGTAAAAACGTGATACGTGATAGAGAACCGATAAAAGATTGTATTTGATAGTACAATACAAGCTATACAATGTCATCACTAGACTAACACAGTCAAAAAAAAACAAAGTTTATTATCAAAATTGACGTAACGATTTTTTTTTGTGCATTGTCATAATCGTTTTAAACAGTGATTGCTGACTAAAAATATTATTTTCACTTTCGAAATGAGGTCACAATCCGTTCTCGATCGATGTCCCCGCAAAGCTTTTACTGCAACTAAGTGCTAGTGCACTTAGTGCCAGTTTTTAACGCCGCCCTAGTTACATGCCGGATTCCTAAATCAGTCTGATGGTGCTCTTACACGATGCAAGTAACTTGCAGTGGCGTGGCGTCCATAGAACCCGATTCCCACCGGCTTGCCTATTTTTTAAAGCATATGGCCGGAATATTTACTACTCTTGACGAAACAGTAATCTAAATCTGCTCCGGCTTCACTAAGAATACACTTGACGCCACGCCACTGGTAACTTGGACATATTAGCACTTGCACAGGTTCTCTTCTTCTCAGTCGTTGCACTTTTTTGCAGACGGGTGCCCTTACTCCTTACAGATAACCGTTGCTAGATAACTAGACTAGTCGCCGTAGAGCGAAAAGTCACCAAATCACAAAATGGCCAAAATTGACTTATATATGTCATCAAAATCGCATTTTTTTTCTCCAAATTTCAGTCTTATTGCGGTAGCAATAGCGATCATAGTTTCAATTTTACAAAGTTAAAGAACTAACTAAAAACTCACTTCGGATTCAATATTTTAGTCGAAAAATACCTAATTCCGTTATACATTTTTAAACTTCTTGTGACTTATTTATGAGCGTACCTAAGTCATTTTAGTTATTTTTTCCCTAAGTATTACTAAACTATTTAACCACGAAGAACCTCATTCAAAAAGTCACTTAATTTACTTAGTTACTTTTTGAATACCTGGTATGTCAAAAGTGTGAAAGCGAAAATTAACTAACTCTATTTAGTTATCTTTCATTCATAGTTGTAAGGCAATGTACATCATTTAACCAAAGCGATAATTAATTAAACAGTTTTAATGAGTTTTACCCTGCAAAAAAATATACAATACAATAACTAATCATATTTAATTAATTTTACAATAAAGACTGTACTGTACGCCGACGTGATTTGATTGCAATTCGCTCGCAAGTTAGTGACTTTTCGCCCAGTGCCGCAGGCCCCCCGCACTGATAAACTTCAAAGTTTCAAAACAAATGAAAATTATTATCAGAAAATCCGTAAAAATAACAATGTTCTTAGTAAAATAGCGTAGTAGTGGCATCACAGTCACTCTTCGACCTCTTCGTCTGTTTCTGTGACATCAGGCTCACACAATCGGTCAATAACTGTCTTATTGGTCGGTAGACTTTGGTACCATGAATGAAGCTCTCGAGGAATAACTCCTTTAGTGCATAAATTTAAGAGATCTTTTTTCTTCGCCTCAGATATAGGCAATGCCTGTGGATATGCCTTTGGAATGGGATAGACTTTTATCTTATTGATACAGTCCTCGGCGTCGTCATGGTTGTCTGGTTCATCAGATACAAGCCCCTTGCGCCTCTTTATGCTTCTCAGCGGCTTTGGCGGGCCGCCGTAAATCTGTTGGACGTTAAATTCAGAGTAGGGGCCCTCATGGTTGTAGCGAAATTTGACGACACCAGGACGCTGCTTCTCAAATCTGAGACACTCAAATTTAAGCCACGTCAATTTGTTGCCGTCAGTGTCGTGTTTCTAACGACAGCTTCATTCAACGCCCTGACATCGAGCATTTCGTCGTGAAGTAACTCTTTTACGACGTATGGTGGAGCAGATTCTCGGTGCCTTTTGGAACGGGCACATTCCATTATATTTTTCCAATCGATCATGGAGTAAACTGACGTATGTCTCTGCTTTCTTTCGATTGAACTATGCATCGAGTCCACTTCCATATGAGTATGCCCACTCTCTAGATATTGTTGCTCCAACACTTCCAAATGCACACTGTCTTTTTGAATTAAGTGAATTAAATACGCAGTTATATATTGATTTCTGTTTTGACCCGCACACGTATCACTGTAAATGGTTACCTCTTTTATTATTGTCGGCAACTGACTTATCTAATGATCCATTGCAGTAGCTATTTCAAGCTTTCGAAAGCTGAATGTACAAAACTATACCATATAGCCAAGCCCCCTCATGACGCATATTGCATAACGTGGAATGAAACAAATAGTAAAAGAGGCAGCAATGAAATAGCTACTGCAATAGATCATTGGGTAAGTCAGTTGCCGACAACAATAAAAGAGGTAACCATTTACAGTGATAGGTACGTGTGCGGGCCAAAACAGAAATCATATATAACTGCGTTTTTAATTCACTTAATTCAAAAAGACAGTGTGCATTTGGAAGTGTAGGAGCAAATATATCTAGAGAGTGGGCATACTCATATGGAAGTGGACTCGATGCATAGTTCAATCGAAAGAAAGCAGAGACATACGTCAGTTTACTCCATGATCGATTGGAAAAATATAATGGAACGTGCCCGTTCCAAATGGCACCGAGAATCTGCTCCACCATACGTCGTAAAAGAGTTACTTCACGACGAAATGCTCGATGTCAGGGCGTTGAATGAAGCTGTCGTTAGAAACACGACACACGACACTGACGGCAACCAATTGACGTGGTTTAAATTTGAGTGTCTCAGATTTGAGAAGCAGCGTCCTGGTGTCGTCAAATTTTGCTACAGCCATGAGGGCCCCTACTCTGAATTTAACGTCCAACAGATTTACGGCGGCCCGCCAAAGCCACTGAGAAGCATAAAGAGGCGCAAGGGGCTTGTATCTGATGAACCAGACAACCATGACGACGCCGAGGACTGTATCAATAAGATAAAAGTCTATCCCATTCCAAAGGCATATCCACATTGCCTATATCTGAGGCGAAGAAAAAAGATCTCTTAAATTTATGCACTAAAGGAGTTAGTTATTCCTCGCGAGCTTCATTCATGGTACCAAAGTCTACCGACCAATAAGACAGTTATTGACCGATTGTGTGAGCCTGATGTCACAGAAATAGACGAAGAGGTCGAAGAGTGACTGTGATGCTACTACTACGCTATTTTACTAAGAATTTTCTGATAATAATTTTAATTTGTTTTGAAACTCTGAAGTTTTTTGTTTTGAAGTTCCTTTTAATTTGATTTGTGGGTCAACTTTATTTGATTTGTAGTCCATTTTATTTTATTAAAGTGTTCGCAGAATTTTAAATGACGTGATTTAATTTGATCCTTAAATATTAAGCAGAATCCAAAAAAATATTTTAGTAAGTAGTTTTTAACTAACACGTATTTTCACTTTATCATAGCAGTCATAATTCAACTAACTTTATTTAGTTAAATCTAGACGCACTAAAATGTGGGCAAATAATCATTAACTTCGTTCAAAAAATCACTAATTCATAATTAAGGTGTAATATTTCAGGGCAAAAATTAATTATCGCCTATAGCTCCTAAATCGTTAGTGTGAATAATATAAATCCATTTTGAGCCCAAAGAATAGCAGTTTCCAATGAATTAACACATATAAAACCACAATTAAATCTTAAGATAATTTCAGTAATAATTTTTTTAATTATTATTTCTTTAAACCCTCATAACTCAAAAATGACCATGAACGATTTGGTGACTTTTCGCTCTACGGCGACGTAGTGAACTGTGAAGATTTTTTTTCCTAGGAGATAACTAGTTATCTCCGAGGAATGTATATTCTTCGCAGATAACTTTTTTTTTTAACAGTTTTCTGTGAGGAAAATCCAATCCTTGCAGATAACTGGTTACCCCCTAGGATTTTATATTCTTCGCAGATAACTATTATTTTTTTAAGTTTTCTGAGAGGAAATTGTATTCCTCGCAGATAACTAGCTATCTCCAAGGAACTTAAAATCTTCGCAGATAACTGTCTTTTCTAATAGTTATCTTTGAGGAAATTTAAATTGCACTACCTAGCAAGTGTTTTGTAAACTCCATTTTTGTGGCATACCGTTTATATAGGTGGAAGAGTATATATAGAATATGAAGCATAAAGATCTCAATCTAATACGGCGGAAATAAATAATTCTATGGACCCTAAATCCGACCAAATTTAGACTTCATTTCCTAAAAAATGATTTTAGAGTTTTAATCTTATGCTTAAAATGATAAGAGGTCATACTTTCTGCAGAACGGCATGCGACAAAAATAGGGTCATGCTTAGATTTATTTATTTGCTTTTAAAAGCTGTTGCAAGCCGTTCCTACAATTATACGTCTTGTTTGGTGATATTAGCAATGATTCAGAGAGTCCGAATATAATACCACTTGCATATGCTCTTATGACGACGAAAAAGGAGAACAGTTACAATTTATTATTTCAAATAATAAAATCACAAATCCCACTTTGGAATCCGGAAAAAATTACGATGGACTTCGAAATATCGTCGAGAAACGCTATTAAAAGAGTGTTTCCGAATATTGAAGTAAAAGGATGCTTTTACCACTTCACATCTAGTCTACGAAGAAAAGCAAAATCATTAGGCGGCATGAAATCGAAGATAAACAGACGCCACGTGAGCCTATGTTCAGGCCTTGCCCTTTTACCTACAGATCATATTGACGATGGATGGACATACATCTTGGATGAAAGTCCAAAAAACGAATTCGCACGGGAATTTAATGTGTATATGTACAACTTTTGGCTGAGTCGACGTGGGTTTCGTGATATATGGTGTTGTTACAATGAAATAAATCGCACTACTAACAAATTAGAAGGTTGGAATTCCCGGTTGAACCGAATTGTAGGTCGCAATAAACCTACCTTGCCTCACTTATTAAATGTGCTAAAAGACGACGCAAAATATTATGGGATATCTAAATCTAATCGAAACCAAAATTTCACGGCAACAAAAAAAAAGTTAGAAGTCATAGAGCGCCATGCACGTATTGCAAGAGCAATCCTACAGTTGCTGCAATCGCACATCACCGTTGGGATTGCTTAGAAATGATATTCCCATATGCTTATTAAAATATTTTTTGACGTGTTAGGATAATAATAAAGAAAGACAATTTTAATTTTGGTATTTTTAAGTTTAAAATAAAATTCGTTTATTTGTAGATTTGGGTTTTATTTTAAACGTCGTACCCTTGGTAAAATAAAGCCGTATCTGCCTTACGTTTTAGTGCTTTTATCACGAAAATGTTACAGAAATCGTACCCTTGATAAGATAAAGCCGCAGCTGCAAAATGACGACTTTTCAGGGGAAGCGTTTAAATAATTTTGTTTCTTAAAATTTACAGCATTTGTGTAAAATTTGCGTGATAAAAGCACGAAAACGTAAGTGCAGATACGGCTGTATTTTACCAAGGGTACGACGTTTTAAAAATAGTAAGTTGTTAGTATTTTTTAATCTTTGTTTTTCATTGTGACAATTACTCGCAGATAACTGTTAGAAAAGAAGTTATTTGCGAAGATTTTAAATTCCTTGCAGATAGCTAGTTATCTCCGAGGAATACATTTTCCTCAAAGAAAACTATAAAAATAAATAGTTATCTGCGAAGATTTTAAGTTCCTTGGAGATAGCTAGTTATCTCCAAGGAATACAATTTCCTCTCAGAAAACTTAAAAAAATAATAGTTATCTGCGAAGAATATAAAATCCTTGGAGGTAACCAGTTATCTCCTAGGAAAATAAATCTTCACAGTTCACTAGTTATCTAGCAACGGTT
Source organism: Eudemis profundana (assembly GCA_947034925.1). Taxonomy (NCBI): domain Eukaryota; kingdom Metazoa; phylum Arthropoda; class Insecta; order Lepidoptera; family Tortricidae; genus Eudemis; species Eudemis profundana. The sequence continues at coordinate 3,443,699 of OX344808.1, forward strand.
ATCTGTAAGGAGTAAGGGGACGGGTCGGTGTGATCAACTACTAGTATTACTCGGTACAGATATGGCTCGCTGTATGATGTCCCGCCATCTCTCTCGATTGGAGGACATTCCGGTGCACTCATGTAAGAGTCCGCCCACAGCCTGCCACAGCCCCTGAGCTTTTCAGTTCTTTCGTGTCTTATTGAAAGCGAAAATTGTAAATGCCTCGAACAGCTCTCGAAAATGTATCACAAATGTCTCTTTGAGCCAGGCTTGTTACACTCAATTCCTCCCTTAAGCCGTAGAAAAAGATGAGGGTAACTCTAATAACTCGAACCAAATTCTAAACTAGTTGATTCGAATCGAGTTCATTCGCTACTCGAATGAATTCGCATACCTAACTCTAGCTAGAATTGATATGGACCGGACAAGCGAACTGATAACGAATGCGAGTTATGCGAGTGCAAGCGAGTCAGCGATTCGCCAATTCGAAACTCGACTCAACGAATATTCATTTTGTTTTGATTCGTGTTCCGTCGTTGGACGCGTCGCCGATCCCATCCGGTTGATGCGAGTCGAGTCAACTCGAGTTATCCGAGTTGGAATAAAATCGACTCGTAACATCACTAGAGGGTACTCGAGCAAGCAGTTCGCGCCTTTATAGCTTATGAACATGGCGTCTTTTTTAAACGCGCCGTCGAAGTGGGTATCTCTATTTATTTTTAGGGTGTAAAAGTGAGTGAAAGGAGCTACGAAACGCGTATCGACAGCGTGTCTTAAAGACGCCGTGTCATAGGCCCTTACTTGAATCAAGCTTGATCACACTGCTCGTGCAAGCGGCTTGCGCCTTCACTTACTCCAGCTACATGCATCGTGTACAAGTACCATGAGTGTATGTATGTGCGCCCGAAGCTCCGAACCATTTACCTAATCCCGTGATAGACGGCCGCACCCTCGTTTTATTTTCTGTTGGTTTGAAATTTTAAATGTGATCCCGTTTCCCACGGCGTTTGGCTGAGAGTTTTGGGAATGTGAAGGTTTGTGTAGTAATGTTAAGATAGCAAAGATGGTGTATTTAAATTACTTAACACGTTCACTGTCTATACAAAACTATCGGACAATGTCACAAGTCCCAACTGTGTAATCAGTATGGGAAAGTGACCCCATAGTGGAACCACGGACTCCTGAAAAAAAAAACCTTGATGACGCCAATTTGGGGGCACCGGGACAGGGACAGGGAACGTTAGTAACGGTGGCCTGATAAGTTACCTATTAGTACATTACACACCTAGGGCGGTAAAATCGCAAAGATAACGCAAAGAAGAAGAAATAGACTATAAATATTCTTGTAATAGAAACCCAAGGAGCACACACGCTGTAAAAGAGCTTATACAGCTCTTATAGGGCCTAAACTGGAGGTATAATGGCTGTATAAGTTTTTTCATCACACTTGCTCGAAAATGGTGCATTACACGTAGGTTTTGCGGGCCGTAAATGAGCTATTACGCCCTAGGGCGTAATGGTTTTCTTTTTAAATTTGAAACGCTGGTTCTGTTTTACTCTTATTTGTCATGTTCAAAGGAAACGCCAACTTACTTTTTTAACTTTTATCACTGAAATATTTATTTAAAGAGAACTGGTATTGCAAATACATGTAAACACATATTTCTGTAACATTAATTAAATGTTTCAATAGTGTATTTCAGTATTTTGCAATTATAAAATCAACCGTTTTAGGTCTGTACCGCTATAGTTTCCGAACGTTGCGCATTGTCTATGGATATGTCACTAATGTCACTGTCAGTTTTACAATTTTATTTAGGTTAAGTAAGGTTAATTTTAATTAGATTTCCTCACAAGTGTGATGAAAAACATTGTGTGTGCCACGGGCGGTAAAGGAATTACAAACTCGTGTTATTAAAGCCCTCGGCTTCGCCTCGGCCTTGTAACAAACACTCGTTTGTAATTCCTTACCTACCGCCCTTGATACACAATGTACTATTTCATCACACTTACTCGAAAATGGTGTCATTACACGTAGGTTATGCGGGCCGAAAATGACCTATTACTCCCTAGGGCGAAATGGTTTTCTTTTTAAATTTGCAACGCTGGTTCTGTTTTACTCTTATTTGTCATGTTCAAAGGAAACGCCAACTTACTTTTATTACTGAAATATTTATTTAAAAAGAACTGTTATTGCAAATACATGTAAACACATATTTCTGTAACATTAATTAAATGTTTAAATAGTGTATTTCAGTTTTTGCAAATATAAAATCAACCATTTTAAGTCTTTACCGCTATGGTTTCCGAACGTGACTTAATATTCGCATTGTCTATGGATATGTCACTAATGTCACTGTCAGTTTTACAACTTTATTTAGGTTAAGTAATAATAAAGACATTTATTCAGACCAAAGTTATGCCTAACTATTACATAATATCTAAAATTTGAGATTTAGTAATTTTCTGTAGGTCTGTTTGCCAGTCGGCATAGGCCTCCTCCAACCTTCTCCATTCACATCTATTCTCTGCCACTCTGTTCCACGTCGTTCCCGCAACCTTCCTTATATCATCATCCCATCTTTTTTGTGGTCTGCCTTTCTTTCTTTGCCCTTCTCTGGGGTACCATCTCGTCACAATTTTTGACTACTTTTCTTTGCCTCGTATCAAGTGGCCTGCCCATCGCCATTTCAGCCTTCTAATTTTGAGTGTGATGTCTTGGACCTTTGTTTTGTGCCTGATGGTATTGTTTCGCAGTTTGTCCAATTTCTTGACATTCATCATACTCCTTTCCATTGCGTGTTGGCAGGTTGCGAGTCTGTGTGTAGTTTCCTGTGTTAGGGCCCATGTTTGGCTGCCATACATTAGGACAGGCAGTATGCAGGTGTTGAACAGCTTACTTTTTGTATGTATATGTAAATTTTTGTCTTTCATAACCTCTTTGAAGCTCCAGTATCGTTTCCAGCCGTTAGTTATTCTTCTTTCTACTTCTTTATTGATGCAGTCTTTTTGGGATATTACCTGGCCTAGGTAAATGTATTCATCTTCGTAGTAAATTTCGGTATTATTAACTGTTATCGGGTGTTTCTCTCCATTTGTCATGACTCTGGTTTTTTCGGGGTTCAGGGTTCATTTAGGTTAAGTAAGGTTATTTTAATCAGATTTCCTCACAAGTGTGATGAAAAACATTGTGTGTGCCACGGGCGGTAAAGGAATTACAAACTCGTGTTATTAAAGCTCTCGGCTTCGCCTCGGCCTTGTAACAAACACTCGTTTGTAATTCCTTACCTACCGCCCTTGATACACAATGTACTATTATACAGCTTGTGTGCTACTTGGGAAGTACCTACCTACTTACAAAAGATAAAATTGGTATCATGAACTTCCTAAGTCCTACTACTATTTCTAAATGCAGCTAAATAGAAACGCTGTCTTCAAAGCTGTAGCGAAACTGAAACAAAAGAAGGGAAACAATGGAATATGTCGGAAGTTTCCAGAGATTAACTGTGTTAATCTGGAGGCAACCCTTAAATTGTGGAGATAAGTGACCAAAGTTCGTCGCGATAGCGCGGGGTTTGCTCGAGTTGCCCGTATTTGTTTTTAGGGTTCCGTGACCAAAGGGTTCAACTATTACTAAGCCTCCGCTGTCCGTCCGTTTGTCACAGGGCTGTATCATTTGATCCGTCCAGAGACTTGAAATTTTCACAGAATGTGCCGCTGTAACAACACATATTAAAAACAAAATTAAAGGGCTCCCACACAAGAAACGACTTTTTATTGGAATTTTTGGCTCGATGATGGCACGGAACGGAACCCTTTGTGTGGGAACCCGGATCGCGCTTAGCCGGTTTTTTGGATTCGTTTAGGGTTGTGTGCTTGTTTTTGCGTCAGGTCAAAGTGGGTGAAACAGATTTCAACTTTTTGCTGTACTGATGCAGGATAGTCGGGAAGTCAGATCTGTAGATTTGTAGGGCTTGATAAGCACCTATATGTGTCGATTTCAGGTGTTTTTAGGGTTCCGTAACAGAATAGTAAAAAAGGAACCCTTATGGTGCGACTCTGTCTGTCTGTCGGTCTGTCACAGCCAGCAACTATCGATTTGTAACAGTTTTAAAATTCGCTAACCCGAGCCTACTAGATATAAAAAAAATCTTTTACCTTTTTATTTTTTTTAAAGGGGGCCGAAATGGGAGGTCGTAAATTTCAAGTTGTGCTATTGTATCTATTTTAAGTTGTGCTATTGTTTCTTAATCATGTATTTTTTGATGTAGGACGAAAAATGTTTCTTTCCTTCCTTTCTTATCTTTCTATTATCTTTGAAGTTTTTTCTTCCCTTCTTTAACTCCTTCTCCTCTTCGTTAATTCCTTCCCTATTATCTTTGAAGTTACTGAACAGAAAAATATGTCATAATTACCAATTATTAATAACCTCCTAAATATTACAGGAAAAATATAATGGTTTTCCTAACTTGCACCGTTTTTTAGAAATTTGCAAAAATCGTAATACATACTTATTGGCTCCTACTAAACTAACCGCCTTACAGTTTTTCATAAACTATTCGCGTATCTACTTACGAGTTTGTGCCAAGGGTGCGCAAGTCCGACTCGCACTTGACCGGTTTTTTATTTTTATTTAATTAGTGTCACTGGATTTTTTACCATGAAGGATTATGGAGTGACGATAACTTTTGATTAAATCATGTGTAGTCTCGATACCGCATGTTTACGAGCACTCCCACCACGGCGGTTTATTTCATTCATGTTTCTGCAAATATAACAGCATGCGGTGGTGACCAGAGTTAACTTTTATTATAAACGATAGACGGTATCGAGGCTACACGTGATTTATCAAAAGTTGTCGTCATTCAATAGTCCTTCGCGATAAAATCCAGGGACACTAATTAAATAAAAAAAAACCGCTAGAAAAACGCCTGAAATCGACCAATGTATCTAGTAGTTCAGTACTATTCCAATTTGACATGTTTATTTATCAACATACTATGTATATTCAACGTTAAAAGCCCATAGTACAAAATACTGATTAGTTTATTCGATTTAAATGTTAAACTGTCCCTCAATATTATTATGCTCGTGAGCCACTAAACTAATTCATAATCTACTAAAAGTATACACTAAAAGCGGTAATATTTCTAGTTATAAATCAGCATTATTATAATATATCTCTTTAATACTTATCCTTCTACAACGGTCTAAATATACTACATATATATCAATTATAGGTTTTCTTTGACTGATCGACAAACGTTTTCAAAGGTTCAAAGATTTATTTGCTAGGAATACGAGTAGGTACAGTGTATACTCGTATATAGGTCTTACAATACGTCTAATGTTTTGTTTTATCGAGAGCATTTCTCTCTGAAACCGTATTTTCCTTGGAATTGTTATAAAACCTAACCTAGTTACAAGTACTAGATATAAGTGATTATATCTGGAAAGCAATTATAATTTGAACGGAACTATATTCGTCTTCCGATTCAAGACGACTGAGTAGCAAAACTGATTCAAATTTGGCCTATTAATAGTGCAGAAGTGACAAGCGCAGAGTTCTGCTATAAATTGCAGCTGAGCTGCTACAATCTAGAGTACGCATTCTTTTGAGAATTTATAAGGAAAGTTGTGGGAGTACTTCATAAGGGTGCCAAAACAAATAACTTAGTTTCCTGATAGGTCAGTCACCTAATCAAAATACTTGTTAAAAAAACGAAAAACTTATTTAGTCTGCGTCAAGTCAAATTTTTAATCAATATTTTCACAATTAGTATGTGTGCAAGTGCAATATGCAACTATTGACGAAATTTCTCGTCAAAATTACGTTTGATTAAAATAAAAAAAAAAATTTTATTTCTGCAACTACTTGCAGAAATAAACTAAAGGCTCTTTTACAAGTCTGATTCTATGTATTATTTCTTTTGGCGCTTCGGGTAGTGCCGTAGTGACCTTCTTACCAGTTTCTCTTTTTTTTAAATGTTTAAATATAACAACCAGGTATGACATTATTACATTCGATTTCATTAATGTTACAATAAACTTAAAACTACATTTTCAGAGATGTAAAAGGTCAAACCAAGACAATCAAAAAAATTGAAAATAGATTGATACCTACTAAAATTCATGGAGATGTAGAGAGTCTCGGTTGTCAAAATATTAAGCATTGCATGTGGAAAGGACCTCCAAACGTCAAAATATAAAATGGTAATGTTTACAAAATTCAAATATAGTTCCTATATGGATTTGAAAATTAAATATAGGTATACTACACTTGATAGCAAATAATCCGGGTCATTTACATGTAATATAGTAATCTTTATAATCATATTTTCTATTGTAAAATATTTTAGTATTTTTTCTTACGTATGTCATACATGTATTTATAAAAATAATAGAAACGACAAATATAAATACAAAAAGAAGAATAAAAAAAACAATTGAGCAAGGTTTCGAACCCAAGCCCTGTTGCAAAAATGCTTTCAAAATCACGATTATGTTGGAAGTCAGGGTACAAACTGTAAAAGACCTTTGGAGTTCAAACTCCAAATCCCAAGCTACAAAACATTGCTCAGCTGCCAGACCCTATATATTTTTTATTTTTTAAATATTGTAGGGACGATCTCATACAAATCGACCTAGTCCCGAAGTAAGCAATGCTTGTATTACGGGTATTAGACGACGATTATACATACATATATATAGATAGATAGAAATCATCCAAGACTCAGGAACAAATATTCGTGCTCATCAGGGGCATTCCACGAAAACGTCTACTTTGTCGGGCACGTGACGGCTATGGCAGCTACCTTAAAATCAAATAAAAAGTCCTAATAGTGTGGGACCCAATTGTAAAAAAGTCTTCAAATAACGATTTTCGTGTGACTCATCTCCGCCATACGAACTACTGGTATGTACGTATTAGGCATATTTTCCTGAACATAAAAAGTGCGGTAGTCACTTCGTAGGGGTATGGAGGGGGTAGCTATGACGTAACAAAGATGGCGGCCGGGCCTATTCTACTTTCGCTATGTTTAGATAACTACTGGGCCGATTTAGTCAAATAGGGTGTCAAATGAAAGATAATTAAATGAATATTATTTTATTATAAAGATTCAATACTGTAAACCTAAAACCAAATGAAATATTTTCAAAAAACTACAATTTGTAAAATCAAACTTTTATTAACATGTGAAAAACTCGGAAACCGTTAGGATTATGGAAATTTTGATTATTATAAAAAAAATAGATACATTTATCACCTTTCGAATAAACTTTAAATCATTAAAATCGAGCTGTAAACAACGGAACTGCAGTCGTCTAAGTGAGCGTGGGTAGCGCCGAACTGACTATGGTACTTCGATTTTGGTACGAATAATCTTGTAAATAACGTAACAAAACGGGTACTAATCACAGCAAAATAAAAAAGTATTATGGGTGCTTGGCTAAATGTCATAGAGGTTTGCAAGACAAAGAGAGTGACATGTGTTTTTTTTTTCAAGATGGCGACTTCAATATGGTGGCTGATTTTCAAATTAATCCGAGGAGGCCGAAATTCAGTATGGGGGGGTTTTTGGGGCCTACGAGTCTGAATCTGAAATCAGAATTTTTTCGTTCATACAAAAAATATTTTTTTTCATACAACTAAAAAAAGTCAATTTTGCGAGCCCGAAGGGCGAGCATCAGGGTGCGAGGCCGAGCCCCCGCGGAGGGCCGCAGGCCCGACGCGTCGTCCCCTTGGCAAGTTCTCCTCATCCCCAAGTAACCTAAAGCGAGGCCGAAGGCCAAGCTCCGCGTAGGGCCGAAGGCCCGAAGCGTCCGAATAGTCCCAATTTTCTCTATATCCAAGTATATTTAAGCTCACCCAAGGGCCGCAGGCCCTCGGGCGAGTGTCAGCGATGCGAGGCCGAAGGCCGAGCTCCGCGTAGCACCGAAGGTACGAAGCGTCACAGCGCCGCTCCCAATTACGCGAGCCCAAGGGCCGCAGGCCCGAAGGGCGAGCCCACCCAGATCCTTACTACCCTCACAGTATCTTATACCTCTCCCGAGGACGGCAGGCCCTCGGGGGAGCGACAGTGACGCGAGGCCGAAGGCCGAGCTCCGCGTAGCACCGAAGGTGCGGAGCGTCACAGCACCGCTCCCACTTACGCGAGTCCAAGGGCCGCAGGCCCGAAGGGCGAGCCCACCCAGATCCTTACTACCCTCATAGTATCTTATAGCTCTCCCGAGGGCCGCAGGCCCCCGGGGGAGTGCCAGCGACGCGAGGCCGAAGGCCGAGCTCCGCATAGCACCGAAGATGCGGAGCGTCAGAGTGCCGCTCCCACTTATGCGATCCCAAGGGCCGCAGGCCCGAAGGACGAGCTCACCTAAATCCTTACTAATCCCCAAGTGTCTTTCAGCTCACCCGAGGGCCGCTTCGGTGCTACGCGGAGCTTGGCCTTCGGCCTCGCGTCGCATACGCTCCCCTGAGGGCCTGCAGCCCTCGGGAGAGCTATAAGATACTTAGGGGGTAGTAAGGATCTAGGTGGGCTCGCCCTTCGGGCCTGCGGCCCTTGGACTCGCGTGAGTGGGAGCGGTGCTGTGACGCTCCGTACCTTCGGTGCTACGCGGAGCTCGGCATTCGGCCTCGCGTCACTGACGCTCCCCCGCGGGCCTGCCGTCCTCGGGAGAGGTATAAGATACTGTGAGGGTAGTAAGGATCTGGGTGGGCTCGCCCTTCGGGCCTGCGGCCCTTGGGCTCGCGTAATTGGGAGCGGCGCTGTGACGCTTCGCACCTTCGGTGCTACGCGGAGCTCGGCCTTCGGCCTCGCATCGCTGACACTCGCTCGAGAGCCTGCGGCCCTCGGGTGAGCTTAAATATACTTGGATATAGAGAAAATTGGGACTATTCGGACGCTTCGGGCCTTCGGCCCTACGCGGAGCTCGGCCTTCGGCCTCGCTTTAGGTTACTTGGGGATGAGGAGAGCTTGCCAAGGGGACGATGCGTCGGGCCTGCGGCCCTCCGCGGGGTCTCGGCCTCGCACCCTGATGCTCGCCCTTCGGGCTCGCAAAATTGACTTTTTTTAGTTGTATGAAAAAAAATATTTTTTGTATGAACGAAAAAATTCTGATTTCAGATTCAGACTCGTAGGCCCCAAAAACACCCCCATACTGAATTTCGGCCTCCTCGGACTAATTTGAAAATCAGCCACCATATTGAAGTCGCCATCTTGAAAAAAAAAACAAATGTCACTCTCTTTGTCTTGCAAACCTCTATGACATTTAGTCAAGCACCCATAATAGTTTTTTAATTTGCTGTGATTGTACCCGTTTTGTTACGTTATTTACAAGATTATTCGTACCAAAATCGAAGTACCATAGTCAGTTCGGCGCTACCCACGCTCACTTAGACGACTGCAGTTCCGTTGTTTACAGCTCGATTTTAATGATTTAAAGTTTATTCAAAAGGTGATAAATGTATCTATTTTTTTTATAATAATCAAAATTTCCATAATCCTAACGGTTTCCGAGTTTTTCACATGTAAAAAAAAGTTTGATTTTACAAATTGTAGTTTTTTGAAAATATTTCATTTGGTTTTAGGTTTACAGTATTGAATCCTTATAATAAAATAATATTCATTTAATTATCTTTCATTTGACACCCTATTTGAGTAAATCGGCCCAGTAGTTATCTAAACATAGCGTAAATAGAATAGGCCCGGCCGCCATCTTTGTTACGTCATAGCTACCCCCTCCATACCCCTAGGAAGTGACTACCGCACTTTTTATATTAAGAAAAGTATGCCGAATAAGTACATAGTAGTAGTCCGTATGGCGGAGGTAAGTCCCACGGAAATGAATTTTATTCTCATTGGGTCCCAGACTATAAATGATATTATTACGTCACAAACCATGGTATTAAATATTGACATACCAAAAATATACTTCCTAACTTTGTTTGGAAGTATGAACAAAAATGGCGTCACGTGCCAGACATTCTGGTGGAATGCCCCATCACACAAATATTTGCCCTTACCAGATTTGAACCCGGGACCTCTAGCTTCGTAGGCGGTGTCACTATCACTAGGCTAAACGTGTCGTAAAAAATGGTCACTCCACTATAATAATCTGTATTGGCTGCTCCATTCTGCCTGTAGTTGGCTACAAAATACGATGGCCGGGACAAATTGACAGCGGGAGTCCCGGCGCAGCCCGGGGCGATTATTGCGTCCAATATGCGACTATCGACGAAGTTTCTCTTCAAAACTACTCCGTTCCAGAGAGTTTCGTACAAATTTACTATATTAATTTGAAAATGGTAGTTATTTGTATGAGACTTACTGGGCATTTCTCCAGAAATATGTCTGCGACTCATTCATCTGTCTCCATACATTTAGTATGAAAAAGGGCCAGATGAATGAGGTGACCGCAGACATATTTCTGGAGAAATGCCCTACTAGCACAGAAAATATCGAGATAAAAGGAAATAGTTCTTCGATTTGTATGGGAACCAAGCGTGTAACGTTTTTCGCTTGGCGTTTGACGCCAAAAGTGTAATTTAGTGATGGAAAACATAAATGTTCCATATCATTTGGTGGTATTTGAACAACTAATTATACTATAATTATCAGTAGGCTTATGATGCTACGCTTTGTCACGCTATAAATAAATGATAAAGCATTCGTCACGTTCTGACAATATGTGTGTGAGAGTGACGGATGCTCATTTATCTATCACGCGACAAAGCGTAGCATCATAAGCCTACAGATTTTCATATCTGATTATAATATTTACGGGAACTCAAGTTAACGGAGTGCAAAGTAGGTCGTTACCACTTCTTTTTAGCACGCGAGGTACATACACTTTCTCCTTTTCTAACTCGATATATGTGCCTACTAGTTACAAAGTAGATTTATCTATACAGACGACCGCTTTAGCTTAGTTGGTAGTGACCCTGCCTACGAAGCAAGAGGTTCTGGGTTCGAATCCCGGTAAGGGCATTTATTTGTGTGATGAGCACGAATATTTGTTCCCGAGTCATGGATGTTTTCTATGTATTTAAGTATTTGTATCTATTAAATATATCGTCGTCTAGTATCCATAACACAAGCCTTATTGAGCTTACTATGGGGCTAGTTCGATTTGTGTAAGATTGTCCACTAATATTTATTTATTTATTTTATTATCTATCTATACAGAAGTACAAAAATACAGATACATGTAATAAAATAGTGACAATACTAAGTTTGGATATTAAAACAAATTGCTGAGCAGTGTAAAGAATAAGTAGTATCTAATACGCAAAGAAACAGTTTTTAATTTTTTGTCTGTTTGGCGGTCTGTTTGTTTGCGCATCACGCAGAAACTACTACGCCAATATCCATAGAATTAGGTGTACAGGCCAAAAATAACCCCAGTTAAACTATGACTAACTACGGCCAAGTAAAAAAGAGACAGGTAAATTATTTTACAAACACCAATTAAGTTCAATTATTATGAATGTGTACGAAAACTAAAATCTGATTTTAGTTTCAATATACAGGCTGCCTCTACCTATGGGGTTTTAAATGTAGGGTTTGATTCTGCTTGCCTAACTGGGATCCTTTTGTTTAGCAAAATCTTTAAATAACTTTAATTGATATAATTAATTAATTTTCAAAGTTCAGTTGTGAAATCAGTGTAATCTCACTTTGCGATATTTTCGCTATCTCGTGGTAAGAGGGCAACATCTCCTTGGTACGAGAACTTTCAAATAATAATGTTCAAATCCGATACTTCTTTTTCAAATATGTCATAAAGAGGTTTATCTTAGTTTTTCACATTTATGGCATGAAATTATTTTACAACCTCTTAGGTAAAAACTTTTTTTCTCAAACATGAAACACACATTCTATTCTACATTTATTTGGGCCACAGCATCACGGCATTCAGCCATTAAAAAAACAAAAAACGAAGTTTGCTACATTTTGCAATTTTATTTATTTAAAATTGACATGAACATAACAAATAACACACTATAAACAATTTTAAATTGCAATTTTAACGACACGAATACACATTTAAAATATTTTATCTAAATATTCGCGGTAAAAATGTAAACTGAAACAGCTTTTGGACCAAACGTCCGAACATTTGCATTGTCTATGGATATAAATGTCACTAACGTCACTTTCTGACAGTAAGTTTGTGTTATAAAGTATTATTCAGGTTAAGTAAGTACTAATAAGTAAGTTTATTTATTTCATTGCATATTTGAGAAAAGCACTATACATACATCGGCGGGAAATGGGGTTGCCAGCCTCGTAATTATCTGGCCTCGCTTCGCTCGGCCAGCTATATGTACTCGGCCGCCAACCCTTTACTTCCCGGCCTCTGCAGTAATGTACTATTAATCGGTACATGTTTAAAAATGTGTGAAATTTAGTTAATCAAAAATAGTTTCTGTCAAAAGAATTTTATTCTGTTTATCGATTGATACGGAAGAAAAAGCCTGATCAAGTGTTCCTTGCGCAAAAATAACAGATATGGTATTATTGTACGGGGAAACACAAGGAAAAGGAGCCCGAGCACTCAGACTTTACCGAGAACGGTTACCCAATCGTAGGCATCTCGTGTAAAAAGTAAATAAGTAATATTCAACGAATAAGGGAGGATGACCCATTGCCCATTGACTTCATCCTAACTTTCTCATACTAACCGATTGAGCTAAGTTTGCACCTCGTTTCTTTAGCATCACATACCAACCAGATGCAAATTTAACTTAAATTTTTAATTAATCATATTCTGGACTGAATTTTTTTAGGCAACCCACTTGCAATATATTTATTAACTTATTTAATTTAATATTAAATACTTTTCATCCATTAACCAGTTCGGTGAAGGTCGTTCTATACTGGGATCCTCTACTATTACGGAAACTCTCAACAATTTTTTTTTTATAAATTCCAAATTCCGCTGTATGACGTATGTACTGACGCAAAGACATCATATTTTTCATCACACTTGCTCGAAAATGGTGTCATTACACTTAGGTTTTGCGGGCCGTAAATGACCTATTACGCCCTAGGGCGTAATGGTTTTCTTTTTAAATTTGAAACGCTGGTTCTGTTTTACTCTTATTTGTCAATTGTCATGTTCAAAGGAAACGCCAACGTATTTTTTTTAACTTTTATTACTGAAATATTTATTTAAAGAGAACTGATATTGCCAATAATGTAAACACATATTTCTGTAACATTAATTAAATGTTTAAATAGTGCATTTCGGTATTTTGCAAAAATAAAATCAACCATTTTAAGTCTTTACCGCTATGGTTTCCGAACGTGACTTGAGATTCACATTGTCTATGGATAATGTCACTAATGTCACTGTCAGTTTTACCATTTTATTTAGGTTAAGTAAGGTTATTTTAATCAGATTTCCTCACAAGTGTGATGAAAAACATTGTGTGTGCCACGGGCGGTAAAGGAATTACAAACTCGTGTTATTAAAGCCTGTACAAAATAATGGATCTGTACAAAGGCGAACTCATCCACAAGGGATCTCTTCCAGTTAACCTTTTAGCAAACGAGTAAGAATACCTAACATCAAAGATGATAGACAAACTATCATGCTAACTTACTTACACAAAGAAAAGGCCTAGTTTTATTAATATTTATTAGTATTTATTATTTGCTTGTATCAATATTTGGTTGAAAGTGTTTGCGAAGAAAATATCACATGTCTAAAGTGTCGTCAGCCAAACTACTACGAATTTTAGACGCAATATAGCCAACAGCCGAAAAAGTCCTTTCAGCTTCCACGCTAGTTGGCGGAATTCCTTTTAAGGCATTGTACGCGAAGCTTAGATATTTGCCTATGGAGCCCCCAGATTCATAAAGAGTCATCTCTTTTTTTATGATGGACTCGAGTGTGTTAGCCCGAGATGGCGACGGACATATGAGCTGACGCTAACTCCTGCTGCAACGTAAGTGAAAGGTTAGGATGGGAAACCTCTTCGTAGTTTGCATTTGTGACTTCACATAGTTGATCTACTTGGTGAACATCGTCTTCGATCGCGCTCGCGGCGAGACATTTAGCACGTGCCTTTTTGCAGTCCTGCAAATCCCGCGGGATCCCGCGCTCGTAATCCCGCTATGAGCGAGACTGAAAAAAGGCGCGGGATCCCGGAATACTGAGATCTAGGAATACCGGGTTCGGAAGCCCTAATTGACGCGCACACACGACGTGTACATGCGTGTGTGATTACGCGGACAATTTAGCTATTATAATTGGTTTAAAATTATGTACCTCGTTACTACTGTTCACCTTTATTTTTCACATTAGATCTTTATAAGTATTGGATAAAAAAATCAAAACCTGTTATTTTGCCATTAAATTACGCACGCAAGCAAGTTATTAATACATAGGTCCAATGATATCACATGCTACTGACAATAAACGATGTTAATTATAATTTGCCCACTTAACGTATTAAAATATTTAATGAAATCAATCACACTACGATATATTGATATAAGGTCAATGTGGCTAATTCTGTCTGGTGGGGCAATTCCGTACAGCGGTTTTTACGGCTTAACTATCTTTCTAACAAACTTCTAATTTCGTCAGTTAGTGTGAAAAGTTTCGCTCCTGTGCCAGTCGAGTCATCAAGTGCATACTATCGTTTGTTTGGCCGCAAAAGCCGCTGTACGGAATTGCCCCACCAGACGGAATTAGCCACATTGACCTTACCCTACATGAATATGGAATAACCACACCCTCATAAAACAAATACGCATTGTTTTAAAAAGCCCAAATTCATTGAATCAATTCAAATATATGCAAATTTAATGAAAACATTGATTGAGCGTATTCAAATTGTTTGAATGCATAATTTTATTTTACAGCATTTGTTTAGGAGAAGTCAAGAATGTATATACGATTACTTATGTAGAAATTAAAGATATTATATATAATAAAAAGACTGTTAAGACTCCGAAAGGTGGCAATAAAATCTATCAATTCAAGAATAAATAAACTGTTTAAAACTTTAAAGGCTTACCTTACCTAATACGTTCATGGTTACTCTAGGCTGCATTATGCGATTATAATGTGGAATTTGTTTAAAAATATTTGGGTAAGACCGCGGAGCGTTTCAACCGTATTCTCATTTGTGTTACGAAATATTCACATACGTCGAAAAATTCATAAAAGGAATATAAATAAAATATTATAAAATCTTCTTATTCTTATTTGCACTTAAAGCATTTGTTATAGCATATTCATATGAATATTTCGTAACACAAAGGAAAGAGTGGTTGAAATGCTCTGTGGCCCCATTACCCATTTCAACCAACTTTTCAACCAACTATGTCGATCAACTTTTTCTTGTTTGTTATTCTGTCCCGTTGTCCAAGAGACAACAGTGTCAGTTTCTTATCAAAACTGTATATTGTATATCAGTAGCGTGGCGTAAAAGATATCCTTGGGCAAGCCGGTGCAAATTTGGCGTTCATTTTCCTTAAGAGCTGTAGAAAAAGGTGGTCAAATGCCTGATATTAGGGTCAATTGCAGAAAAAATGTACCTCTTACTTTTTTGTTTTGGTCATGGTGTGCCTCATACCATTTTACTCAGAATCATGAGCACTTTTCATTTATGAAATAAAAAAGTGGTCCAAAATGGCCCAACTTTTCCATACAAATTTTGAATTTCTCAGTTTCGTTAAACCCAAACTAAATATAGGGGAAAATCGACACAAAACTGAGATTTTTTTCCTCCGGTTCGTTACGATTTTCCCCTATATTTAGTTTGGGCGTAACGAAACTGAGAAATTCAAATTTGTATGGAAAAGTTGGGCCATGTTGGACCACATTTTTTATTTCATAAATGAAAAGTGCTCATGATTCTAAGTAAAATGGTATAAGACACACCATGATCAGACAAAAAAGTAAAAGGTACATTTTTTCTGCAATTGACCCATTAGGCAAGGTGGTAGGAATTGACTTCTTTGGACGCCACGCCACTATTGTATATGCTACTAATGTGCATAGGAGATAGTCCATAAAATAGTGGGCTTATAACTACCATGTTTAATTAGGTACATCACTATACACATATTAAGCATTGTGTTTAGATCCAGGACTTGGTCTATTTGTATGACAATTTTCATTTCAATTGTCGCCACGTTATATATTAACAAACAACCTCCTCCAAATATCTTCACAAACGTTGACATTTATAATATTAGTGGGATATAATGACCATTGTTTAAATTTAATTATCACTCGTTCACTTTATCGCATTATACATAGAGAAAATTCTGTCAAACACAAATAATAATAATGATTATATGATGCTCTTATAGCCATTGTCATGTTAATTACAATAGGAATAAATTCCAATAATGCCAAAGGATCGGCAGTTCCAATAAAGTAGGATTAAATTAAATAACTCGTTACCTTTCATTGAAACAATAAACTGTTTTAATGTATTTAAAACTGTTTTTATTTGGTACAAACCGTTTAATTAATTAAAATAGATGAATCATTTTGGTTCAGTTAACACCAATTTGCCATTTATAGTTGCGAAATCAGTGAATGTTAATTTAATTGCACGTAGATACAAATTAATAATGTTAATTAATGGTCAAATTCTTCTTTTACTATCATAACATAAGTAATGTTTACCGTCAAGATGCGTCTTTTTGCTGAAAATGTCTATTTCTTAGTGATTCTCATTTTCTTAGTGGCTAAAAGATGCTTCTATCTAAATAAAATAAACTTTTTACCCCTCTGCTCAACCGTTTAGAATTATATCGCTATTCAGTTTATAGGTACTGATGCAGCCGCTTGCACGCTTTCGAGTGTTTACGGTCCATAAACAGGTCGAGACAAAGTAAGCTACTTAAACTTTGAACGATCCACGTCAGCAAGAGAAGGATCTTTGATTTAGTGATCACTAAATGAATGGAAAATGAGTTAAGTCTCTAACTGAGACTTTGACACTTAAGCCTTTTTGCACTAAGGTCTGAATTTAAGAGAACATTTGGTTCACATGATTGGCATTTGCGTATTTATAAAACGATTGATGTAGCATCTTGCGGGGCTCTTCTAGAGAGTTTTACTGAGTAAAAGTACTTTGCGTCTAAGTAACATAAAAAGTATTCAAATACGCAGTAGCAACACTAACTGAACTAGAGTAATTTAATTAAAATTACTTTACTTTAATTACGAAATCTCGTCTCGTTTAACCCTATGAAGACACAGGTCTGCGCTTTTTCTGCCAAGAAAACCCCCTTTTGTCCAGCGCCACAGTTTCAAGGAACATCCCTGTCTATCTTCAATGGTATCGGGATCCTTGGCGTTGACATTGCCAACCACGTGCAGTTTCGGGGGTCACATGGCGAGGCAAAACTTACCTCAAAAAAACTGGGTATGCTAAACCGGGCTAAACAGTAGGTACTTCACCCCGCGGCAGCGCCTTGTGCTTTATAAGGCGCAAGTCAGGCCTTTTATGGAGTACTCTTCACATCTCTGGGCTGGACCAGCTTATCAGCTTGACCCCATCGACGTCATCCAGAGACGCGCCGCCCGCACTGTCAACAATCCCATACTTACTGATGGTTTAGAAACGCTTCGCCTCCGGAGAGACTTTGCATCTCTCTGCGGCTTCTTCCGTCTATATAATGGGGAATGATCCAAGGAACTGTTTGGGTTGGTGCCTACCGCATCATTCTACCATCGCGCCACTCGTCATTAGCTGGCGATTCATCCCCATTTCCTTGAGTCACTACACTCAACAACGCGCCGGTTCTCTAGAACCTTTTTAGCGCGTACAATAGTGATCTGGAATGAATTAAGGATCTGCTAAGATTTTACCACTGCGCTGCAATATGGGATTTATTAAGGGTCTCATCAAATTTCTTCGAGAACGGCAATGCATTGGCAACGCATCTAGTTTTGCAAATATCCATAGGCGACGGTGACCACTTTTCAGCAGGTGGGCCGTCTGCATGTTTGCCAGTCTAAGGCAATAAAAAAAAAGTATTCCAACTACCTACTTAACTATTAACCAATAAGGCATTCAACGTAGGCGATCAAAATACAACTGAAACCATATACATTATTACAAAGAAATGTTCTTTATTCAAACTATTTATATGTGAAATGTTGATTTTCTGAATTAATCTCCAAAATTAAGAAAACGCTTTCAAAAACTGCTCCTTTTTGCATTGCCATACTAACAAAATAAAATTTGCCGTTAACTCTCGTAGTTTCTAAAATCTTTTGCAATTGAACAAAGCTACGTTTTCACTTGATATATTTGGATTTCCTAGAGCAGACGTTTGCCAGGGAAAGATTCTAACAAATTGAATTTCACTTTTCCAGCTAAGAACAGCAGTCTTTGAATAAAATTGGAATGTTTTTGGTAATGTTTTTTATGTTTATTTTATAGGACCATCAAAATATGAAACCACCTGCGGCCGTTGTCGATTTGAAGTATTGAAAACGGGAAAAATATAATACATTATTTAGATTACTCTCAAGCCTTTGTCATCGTAAAAATAAAATTTGTAACTTTTATTATTGACTGTAAAAAAATTTAGGAAGTAAATTTTTATTTCTTTGCTTGTTTCCTTTAAGTATAATGGAGAATTTTCTAGATTATAAATATCAAAATATTATTTAGATTTTAGAGTGAAAAAAATTTAACGACAACTACCTCAACTATTAGGCGAGCAAACTTACTTTAAAAAAAACTATGAATATTGCTTGCAAGGTACCTATCCAAAATCGAACCAGTCAAATATGAGAAAAATAAAAAACCAGACAAGTGCGAGTCGGACTCGCCCACCGGGGGGTCCGTACAAATTTGTAGGTACATATCGTCACTACTTCAAAAAGCTCGTATCTGACACTGACTTCAGGTAAAAACGCAGTAAGTGTATATTAAATTTGTATGTAACGTTGACGTTTTTCTCTGCGATGTTTTTAGATACGAGTTTCTTCAAAGTAGTGCCGATATATCAATGTCTTACGTGGTATTACTGTA
Organism: Eudemis profundana; assembly: GCA_947034925.1. Classification (NCBI taxonomy): domain Eukaryota; kingdom Metazoa; phylum Arthropoda; class Insecta; order Lepidoptera; family Tortricidae; genus Eudemis; species Eudemis profundana. Next base: position 3,462,699 of record OX344808.1, read on the forward strand.
CATACATTTTGATTCTTATAGTAAAGACTATATCATGTTTCAGTTTTTTTCCTATACTTATTAGGGTGGTCCAAAAAACCCTTTTTTTATTTTTTGATAGGCCACCCCCTCATTTTGTTGATAAAATACACCAAGTTTTGTAATTTTTAATGTTGTATGAAACCTAAGAAATAATAATTATTATTTTATTTTTCTGATTTTTATTTCAGTAATTGTTTTTATACAGTTTGGGCATGTGATTAATAAAATGTGAATTCTAAAAATATTCTATTTTTAATAATTTTTTGAAAAAATATTTTTTTGAATTTTACCGATTTAGTCACATTTTATTAGTGATATTGAACCTATATATAGAACAAATATATAGTCAAACAAGAGCTTGCAATATGCTTTTGTTGGTTTTCTTTGAAATTAAGATTTTGAAAAATGTATAAAAAATACAAATAAAAATATTTTTAGAATTTACATTTTATTAACACACACACATGCCCAAATAGTGTAAGAACAGTTACTGAAATAAAAATCAGAGAAATAATTATTTTATTTTTTTAGGTTTCATACAACATTTAAAATTTCAGAATCGTTGAGCACCGCTTTATAGTTGAGATAAAATTAAAAAACTTGGTGTATTTTATCAACATAATATGTGTAACATCATAAGGGGGTGGCCTATCAAAAAATAAAAAATAGGGTTTTTTGGACCACCCTAATACTTATTTGTAGTATAAGACGGTGTATTACTTGCCAAATTTCATAGTTGTAGGTCAACGAAAAGTACCCTACAAAATTTTGGTTTCCTTAAGAGTGTCGAAATATAGGTTTTTTGCGGTATAAACGGCCGTATCTTTTTTTTCATCACACTTGCTCGAAAATGGTGTCATTACACGTAGGTTTTGCGGGCCGTAAATGACCTATTACGCCCTAGGGCGTAATGGTTTAAATTTGAAACGCTGGTTCTGTTTTACTCTTATTTGTCATGTTCATAGGAAACGCCAACTTACTTTTTTTACTTTTATCACTGACATATTTATTTAAAGAGAACTGTTATTGCAAATACATGTAAACACATATTTCTGTAACATTAATTAAATGTTTCAATAGTGTATTTCAGTATTTTGAAAATATAAAATCAACCATTTTAAGTCTTTACCGCTATGGTTTCCGAACGTGACTTGAGATTCGCATTGTCTATGGATATGTCACTAATGTCACTGTCAGTTTTACAATTTTATTTAGGTTAAGTAAGGTTATTTTAATCAGATTTCCTCACAAGTGTGATGAAAAACATTGTGTGTGCCACGGGCGGTAAAGGAATTACCGCCCTTGATACACAATGTACTATTACGTTAACTTAGAAGTTTGATTATTTCACAGCTGCAAGGGACCGTAGAACTGAGTATGTGTATTGTTTTATTTTCGACTCGATACGTCCACGCGTTCCCAAGATAAAGGGTCTTGGCAGACATACAGACACACATACAAGCAGTCGGACAAGAAAGATATTTTATAAGGGTTCCGTTTTTTCGTTTTGAAGTACGAAACCCTAAAATGACGTGTTTTATGCTAGAGATTGAAAGGGTTATTGACTATATTGAGTCTGGCGAGCTGTATTGGACAGTAAAATGTATAGCGAAATTACATTACATTAAATTTACATTTATTAGGAATCCTAATTCTTATCCTATATTAAGTTTTTTATCCATTTCTTAAGGCGCCCATACCAAATTATTAAAAAAAGCGTGGTCGGATTTCTTCAATTCGGTATTTCAAAATGTATACATATATGAGTTAAAAGGAAGGGTTGCTAGCCGATGATATTTTGATATTAAAACTTACAATTTTCCAAAGGTTTACAATCAGTTTCCCACAACACCTATGTATAGCTTTATCTGCGGGATCAAGAGTCTCTATATATAGCTACATATTAAATTAAAGTACTTAAGTAATGTTTTTTTAAGAAACGCCTTTTTAAACGGTTTTTATCAGGGTCACGTCTTATTTCTACCGAAAAATTATTTATCAAATAGGTACGAAATAAGTTTTTTTAGGATCTGTCCCCATAGTATATATGTTAACCCGTGGTACCAGATAGTTTGCTGGTAGCCAATAGATTTGGTGTTGCATACATGTTCCTTTGACTTTAGCCTTCATTGGTAACAAATAATGAGATGAAAATCCACACTTGGGAAAAGGGGAGATTATGGAAGGGCCACCATTCTTACAAGTGCACTCAGCTTGCTTTGTCTACTGAGTTCACAACGGCTTTGAGAACGTGAAATTACCTACTTGCGGGGCACAAAAATTATGCACTCCAGACATCGTAACGATATGAAGAAGAAGGCAACAAGAACGAAATTAAAACGTGAGACTGATAATTCATGGAAAAATAAATTATTTATTGTTAAAACATACGAAAACGAATTGGATCGGTCGTTGAGTGCGGCGTAGCGAGAATGGCGGCCGGCTCCCCAGGAGCATACCAGTCCGCGGTGGCCTAAGCGATCCACGTTGGCCCCACAGGAGACGCAGAGATGGTATATGTAGACTCCGTACCTAATCGGAGACTAATCGCGATGCGGAATGTAGTCGGGTCAAAAATGTGCCCTAACACCGGCATGGCAGTGAAGGATACGCATGAAGCCATTGGCCAGGCTCTGGTCTGGATACTGCTAAGAGTCTGGCGCGGTCCTTGCCTGATGAATCCGTGATGAGTGCGTTTAGGGTGGAAATGGATGCGATGGTATCCCAGGCCCTCTGGTTTTTTTTGGTTTGGATGGCAAATTTGGGCTCGGTCCAGCTAGCCAGGCATTAGAAGCTTAGATCGAGCACGCGATCTCTCAGTTTGTAGCCGCCGGGGCTTTGAAGATTTTACCTGCGATATCGGAAGTGCTATGGATTGAAGCTACTGACTTACACGCTGATTCTAGGAAATGGCCAATGAAAAAGAGAGGTAGAGTACAAGTTAAGTGGCACTGTAATTTTTCTTAAGGTGTGCAATAAATTATTATTGTAAATTATTGTATTATAAAGGAAAAAACTGGTGTCGTGTAGTATGAAAAAGTCAAATAGTAGTTGTAATTCAGGCAAAATATTTATAAATCTAAATGTGCAATTTGAAGAAATAACAAATAAACAAAAAATATATTTTTGATAAAAAAAATCGGAAGATTTTGTATATCCATCGTCTGATTTGTTACAAAAAATTAGCTTCTCTGTACCGCGACAGCAAGCTCGCGCGGTTAATTTCAGGCCATTTGCTGTGAGCACCTCTAGAACAAATGTCGGCAAACACAGTATTATTTGTAGAATGAGTAAAGAACATAATAAATTTTTCAAAGAAGTAAAGGTCGATATTCTGAATATCTCCTTAAATAAGTTTAAAAAACATTTGTATGAATATAAAACCGGTGTAGATGGTAATTAAGTATTGTGTGTATGAGACGTCTTATTTTCTCTGGATGTGCTGTAAAATTCAACGTAGGATTATTATTTCCCTGGATGTTTCACATAAATTTGTTAAATGTTAATAATTTAATTTAATTTAAAGTCCTATATTATTTCTTGTATAAGTTCCTTGTTCTCCTTTTTAAATGTTATATTTTAGTATTGCAAAATGTAAGCGATAATATTTATGCAAGTTGTGTTTGCCTGTAATTGGGTGAATACTCAAATACGATAAGTACCTATTGTTTTAATTTCGTGTCATATAGTATTGTACCTGTTGGCAAACCTTATAAATAAATAAAATAAAATTATCTCCCACAACGTCCAGTGAACTAATACGCAGTGCAAATAATTTCGCAGTGTCCGTCTGTGCAGGCGTTATCATTAACCCTACATTGCATACAGTTCCACATATAGCACAACCAAAATATTTGCGAATTGTGACCAAAATCAGGTAGATAGCGACATCTATGATACGTGTAAGGATACTTTGCATTCAAGGCTACTCTGTAGTTCAGCGTGTTGCCGCTAGGCAGCGGTATATGTCCACGGTATCGAGCGATCGATTCAATTTCGGTAATCGGTGTAAGAATCTGTTTAAACAACTTTCAAATTGCGATAAAAAAATAATTTTAGAGTAAAATAGCAAGAAAAAATATACATTGTGTTTGTAAAACTGTGCAAAATTGAAAGGTAAGTTAAGTTTCATAGTATTGCGATATTTAGATAACGTCAAGCAGTATTTTTCAAACGTTCCCGATATGGTACTCCATGCATTGGCGTTCATATTATTGATACAAATCTAGTATACCATGTTTACACTTATCAGAGTCTTTATAATGTTGACATAAGATTTAATTTCGCCTAATCTGTAGGAACCGTATTTCTGGTGTCTTGGTAGTTTAATACTTTAATTATTATGTTTTGTTTTTAGATGAGGCGAAAGAAACCATTACCAGATGCAGATATTGAGCATTTTTTATCAATACCATCTGGAAGTGAAGATGATCTGGATTCGTCGGGGGCCGATAGTGATTTTGACATCGAAATATTGCGGGCAACAATAAATCAGGCCTGCGAAGAATCTAGCGATTCAGAGAAAAGTCGATCGTCGAGTCCTGAGTTAGTTGAGCTGACCCCGGTTACGTACGACATATTTTCAAATAATGCGCCACTTCACACGTCGGAATTATCTGTCAGAAATTCGGAATTGGCGTCAACATCTACCAAAGGTAACTTATTTTTACCAATCCATGTCGGTGATAACTCGGAAACTACTTACCAGGACGTCTTACACTCTAATTCTGCAGAATCACCTTACAACACCAGAAGCTGTGCATCTTCATTGGTAATTAACAGTGTTACTGATGCTGATTATACATCACCACAAGAGCCTCAAGCTAGTACATCAGGCCTAAGTAAAAAAACAAAAAGCTCGGCAAAAACTATACGCAAGGTTGCTAAGAAAGCCGCTAAAACTATAAAAGCCACTAAAAAGCAAGTTTCTACCACCAAAACTGCTGGTAAAATTACAAAAAGAAAGAAAAGACATTATTTGTGGCGAAAGGTGCCTTTTCAAATCCCATCAGTCCGGTTTACTGGAAATATACAATTAGATCCATCGTTTTTGGAATTTGATACGCCATTGCAATATTTTTTGTATTTCTTTGACGATGACTTACTCGATCACATTATCGAGGAAACTCATAAATATAGCGTACAAAAAAACGTGAATTCACCGTTCAAAATGACGAAATTTGAATTAAAAAAATACCTGCGTCTAAAAATGCTGCATCTTCTTGATGTCACGGTCATAAATTGCTGGCTGCTTTACAAAAGAGTCGGAGAACAGAAACAAGAACCAATGTCGCAAAAACTAAGAAAGTTCAAATTCGATTTGGCCAAATCTCTGTGTATGTGTGGCCCATCGATGATCAAGAAGACTGGTCGACCATCTACTAGAACTGAAGATCTTATAGCTCAAAAATCAAAAAGGGCAAATGTGGCAATTCTTCCACCTCGCGATGTCAGGGTAGATCGCATAGACCATTTCCCTATATGGAAGGAAAAACGCCAGCGTTGTAAATATCCTGGATGTCGAGGAAAAACATTTGTGGCCTGTGAAAAATGCAGGGTAGAACTGTGCCTCAACAAAGATAACAATTGTCTCCGTAAATTTCACACTTAATACAAAACGAAACATGTAAAAGCGAAAAAAGTGCCACAGTTTTTGTATCTCTATACTATGTTGTAAATTGTACATTAATGCATGGAGTTCCACATGTGGAACTCGAATAAAAAAATATATAATTTCAAAACTATGGGTTTCATATTTTTTTTAATATTTTTCCCTAGACGCTAACACTAATAGCCATTACATATAGTTTAATTATTCACAAAAAAAAAGTCATGCATCGTAGGGTTTCTAGCGCCGGACAGTCGGTGACGAGCGCGGCGATGGATGGATGATCATGCTTCACATGGATCTGCCACTTCTGGAAGGCACAACTTCAGCCTAGTGCTGCTGAACATACTGTTCGCGGTGTCTAAGTCGCGGACGATACCGCTCCAAATAATTTCATTATAACCCTTGTTTTTATTTATTTTTATGTGACTTTTTAGTGGTTTTTTTTAATGTATAATGTGACTTTGTAATGACTTAGGTTAAGAATATCTGTAATGTTGCTGTAACGGAATCGTTAGTATAATGTTCTTAAAGTAATAAATTTTGTCATATCTATCCTTAGGCTATTTACAAAGGTACTTAAAAAACTACTATACTATAGCTAATATGTACAATATCTAAATACACAGTCGTTGATTTTGCTATTCGTTTCTGACAGTAAGTATTACGAGCTATATAACGCTGCATCACGCAACATTCAACATTGCAACGTCACGGAGGGTCAACGCGAGAGGGGCAGAGGGTACCTCTTTCTTTCAAACTGACCTGCGCTAGCGAACGGTCTACTGCACTCAAAACAAAAAAATATGCAGCATTAGATGTTAATTTAAAATCATGATATCCTAAACTCTTGGTATAAAATTTTTATAGGTACAAAATACCTATTACAAAGTAATGCAATTTAAAATCAGCGTTGTGTTTTTTTACTGGGTGTGAACCAGTAGTTTATTGCAAACATGCCTAATGTTACTGCAATTTACCTATCATATAGCTAGAATCATTTCATTAGAATTAAGTAATTATTATAACTAAATATTTGAAGTAATGTGAATGCTTTGTCCCCGTTAGCGTATTACGAATCTACATACTTATATTAAAAAAACTACATCGCATTTAGATGTTTAGCTTAATTCAATATTTAGAATAATATTAAGTAAACCCTAGCTATTTTCAATACATTTACCTCAATTTCCGATCTAAGGAAATTATTAAATTGTTTAATTTTCACTTTCGCTTTCACTTGCTTTCTTTCTTCAAGCTGATTTAGAATACTGGTGCAACATCATTCATCACTATTTAATGCTTTTGGTCGTCACCCTGCTTTTTGTGCTTCTAACTTCACTTCTCGTCAGATATTGCAGACAGTTACGAAAAATCGGACTTTTTTACTAAGTGTCCAAAAATGGAAATTTCCAGGGATCCCCAACCAGCTGAGACTACCGATAGCTTGGACCGCCCTTTTATGAAATGGCCACACCGCACCACCTGTGACGTCACCAAATGAGCTGCCCTCGTCCCGCCGAGCACCCGCCGACAGGGAAGTGATGTCAATTGAAGACAGTGCGAAGTGTTCACGGCTTACCTCTTTACTACTCAGTGCAAACTCTAGTACTTGTAATGTTTTTGATGTGATAATATAGGTACAGTACCCTCAGAAATCCTCCCATCGGTGACACGTCTGCCGAAATATTAATAGGAAACAGATGAAATACTGACTACGCTTCTACCCAATCTAGCTCTATATATCAACGTCAGTTCGAGTATGAATTCGACCCAGTTTCTGAACTGCAGAAAGATTGATTTAGTAGTTTTAAGCGCGCAATAACCTAGTCTGGGAAATTCAGCAGTATTTCTGAGGCGTAAGAAAAGTTTTTTCATTTCAATTTAAATTTTTTACGTCAGAAATCTTGCGTCGGAAGTTAAGAGGTGAAGATGTGACGTGAAACTGAAAAGTAGTTTCGTTTCGTTTTCAAGGTAGCCCCTATGTGTGCGAGTTGCTTGCAATAGGAAAAACCGGTCAAGTGCGAGTCGGACTAGTGCACCAAGGGTTCCGTACAAACTCGGAAGTAGATACGTGAATAGTTCAAGAAAAACTGTATGGCGGTTAGTTTAGTTGGAGCAAATAAGTATGTGTTACGATTTTTGTAAATTTCTAACAAACGGTACATGTTAGGAAAACAGTTATATTTTTCCTGTAATATTTAGGATAATATTGATAATTGGTAATTATTACAAACTTTTCTGTTTAGTAACTTCGAAGATAATAGGGCGGGAATTAAATTTTTTTGAACGTTTTGCGTCCTAAATTAAAAAGTACATAATTAAGAAAAAAAATAAAAATGGTTTTAGAATCTAGAAACTAAGCACTTTCATTTGATACCCCACTTGATACAATAGCATATCTAAAATAGTTTTATATCTAGTAGGCTCGGGTTAGCGACTTTTAAAACTTCCAAATTTCAAATCGATAGCAGTAGTTCCTGAGATATCTGGCTGTGATAGACGGATAGACAGACAGTCGCACCATAAGGGTTCCTTTTTTACCATTTTGGTACGGAACCCTAAAACTAGTTGATGTGTTCGTGCGGCTCGTAAGTACAAGCAGCAGGCTTATTAAAAATGGCTTCAGTTCTCTGTTGGTGAGGCGCCGTCCAGCTATTTATTTTAAGGCCCTTGGCTACGACCAAATCGCTACTCAAAAGACGTTGACACACCATAAACGCATTTGACGTGCCTCATGTGTCACGTTATTAACACATGCCGTCCAGACAGCTGTTAAAAATACGTTGACTTATCGTAAACGCAGTGATGTGGCTCATGCGTCTCGTTTTTGACGCCAACTTTCCAAACAGGTGCGTAAAATACGCATGGTTAATACATGAACATTACGTATTTAGTGATTCGCTGTCTGTTCATTCGTCTATCAGCCTCAGGGCTCTGATAACTTTGTAAGCATGATAAATGTTTTTTTTTTTCTTTATTTGTAAACTAGCATTTACCCGCAGCTTCGCCTGCTGTTCCCTTTATGTCGTTTACGTTGTCCAAAATGAACTCCTAACCGGGATATAAATCCTGTTTTAATTCAGGACTTGTTCAACTTGCATGCCAAGTTTCAGCTTGATCCATCCAGTTGTTACCCCGTTATTTAGTAACATCAACATCTTCACAAACTTTCACATAATATTAAATGTGATTACAGGATAAGTACGGAGCTTTTGGTGAACGAATTAGACTCGTGATTGACCAGTTCTTACTAGATAATTTAAATTAGTTGACGAGCTTTTCAACTACTTTTAAACTTGATTATAAATATTCAATAAGATTACAGACCAAGCGTTTTAAAAAAATGTAAGTCGTTAAAAACCTTGTACGACCAAGTTTCAGTCGTTTTCTTTGTCATTTAACCCACCGACTCCTATAAGAGTAGTGAATAAAAGATCGCGATCGCTTAGCATATTTGCCAACGACGTGGCTTCGAGCCATGCATCATGCAACTATTCAGTTTCCGACTTCTTCAGTTTTCCTTCTTTACTGCAAGGGCAAATGTCTTAAAGAATCTTGAAATCATACATGGTTTCTACGCATTGTTTAGAAAATACTTTTTTCTTTTGATAATTACTAACTGTGTTGCATTGAAGCGAAAATCCAATCTTAATTTATTTATTAATATATAATTTTTATATAATTAGTTTTGAAGTTATTTAAGAAAAATAATATAATAATCTTTCAGTCTTAGGTCTAAATCAAATTTCAAATACACAAAATTACAATACACAATCACAACTAATCAAATTATCAAACCTATGTACTTATTATTAAACAAAAAAATATACAATGTCAAGCTTATACAACAAAATAAAAAACTAACTTAATTACAAAAAAAAAATATTAAAACAAACTACAAAAACCTATTCAAAAAGACCCCCCCCCATTACTCCCGGCGCGAAAGTCCCCATCAGACTCGCGGTGTTCCCGCGCTGAACTGCGATGGACAGCCTCTGCGCCAGGAAGAAACCGGAGCGGGGGTCATGACCCCTCACTAGTAAGCGGTGTCCCAGCTCCCCAAAAAAGGCCCTTGCCTCCGCACACCATCAGCCGGACGTCTCCACCGCAAGGGGAACAAACAAATAACCAGACAGGCCCGAGTACTTGACCCTCTTGAGCAACGCCGCTTCCTCAGCGGTCGCCCCTGGTGACCGCACGGTGCGCCCAAGGTGAGTGGCAGCAAAAGTACTCATTTATTAATTATATGTACATATATTATTTCTTAATTTAAAGGCAGTTCCCTGCAAACTGTATTAACACTTTGACCGCAGGACTATTCTTTATATTAAATTTAGTATAATATCTATCTAGCCTACGAGAATTCTATCTTGTGCAAGCATTTCACATTATAACCGACCTCTATGGATTGGCTGCCCTTCGTGGACGAGTTCCACACACCGCCATGCGCGCGAATGCTGGCTGGAATTGGCGACGCCCGATTTGAGAGTCAATTGTTTTTCGGCGGTTTTCTTTTACGGCGGTTTCGTAGTTCTCAGTGATTACAATAAAAATAAGGGTAAATATATGTGTGTTATGTATATAACTTGTGCGGATATTAAAGACAATCGGGTCCCGGCCGGTGACGGTATTTGTGTGGCAAGCAAACGGACAAACGCACGGCTCGGAATAAGCGACTTGGAGTTCCCATTTAAAAGGTAAGCCATCCATTTTGTTGGAGAGCTGTTGGTAATTCTGCACAAGGGTCAAGCCAACCAGTCTATGGTTTACATCCACAAGCTATCGAAGGGTAAAATACTGCACATATCTTGTATAACTGTGTTATCTCCGAGCACTTGAATTTCAAATTCCATCCATTGATAATATGTATATCGTTTGCAAATGATTCTGTTTTTGTAAAATTTAATTAGCTTTTTGATATTTTAATACTGATTTGTTTAGTTTTATTACGCCCAAATTCTGTTTTATTACAATTAGTTACTCCAGAGATGGCACTTTTCAGTTGCACAAAACCGTAGAATACTTTGGAAAACATGACCCTGAATTTTAAAGTGCACTAGGATAGCTGTCAGATAAATCTGGAGGTTACATTTTAGTTACTTACATAATCTTAAAATTCCGTTGTTTCATAAACGAGGCATGTACGTTTTATTAAAAACTAGCTTGACAAATGACTCCTCGGCGGCAGCTTTGGCAAACTCGTGTCATAATAATTTGCATCAAATAAGCCTCACAGCGCAAACATGCTGCCTTATCAGACGGGTGCATATGAGACGCTATTCCGTTTGAATTATTGCACCATTATTGTGCAAATTTTGTGCATTTACGTACGGTTATCGTACCAAGGTGAACCATGTATTATGCAGAGGAAAATATGCTTTGTGACAAAAGTATTTTACTTTTACCGCTTAATCGTCGTGTTTCGCGAATTTTAAATGAGCTCAGCCAAAAGCGCCTTTGTACGTCTGGGAATGTCGCAAATTTGCGTTTTTAGCCGAGAATGTTTGTCACACGGGCGGGATGGGGAAACTCTTGGAATTGCCAATCTCACAGCGCTTTCTACCCCAAAAATTACTTAGGTGATGAAGTTTTTGTACTTTAGTGTGATACGACGCGTTTTGTTGTTTAAATTTAAATACTGACTGACTTTTTATGTTGCCTATTGTCCGTAGGTTTAGTTGAGAGTAGAGGTAAATCAATGTTCCTTACGCCCATCGAACCTTTTTTTTTGTCCCGGAACAATGCTTGAAACTGCATAACACTACGTAACCTAAAGCCGTACGGGGTACAGCCAGATGTTACAACGACGTTCTCCGCTCCCCCACCTACTAAAACTCTGGGATGCTTCCGTCACGTGCCTTAGTGGTGATGCCATGGGATCGTGCCAGCACTTCGACCATGACACCACCGGCACCTCCGCCCTGGGGCGAAACCTCTCCGAAAAAGGCACACTGCCAAAGGCACGCCAATTGAACCTACGGTCGACGACGATATGCCTTTGTTATCTCAACAAATTTACATACTTTATACTTACTGCACTGGCTTAACAACCTGAAATAGATCTCGGCCTCTGGCACTTACTCCTGTCTAGAACCCAGACCATTCAAACTATCGTCGCGGCTGATTTTAATTTTTTTTAACCTGATCCCCCAACGGTTTGCTAGCGTTCCGACTAAACGTCAGCCGCAAGGCTGTATTCATAGTCGAAACCCATTAATTCTACGTGGCTGGGCCAGCACAGTTTAGGCAATTTTACTTTTCCGAAGATGTTAGACTACACACGAGCCACAAGACAGCCACAAGATGATTCAACCTTTGCTTCCACTTGCCCTTCTCCTTGATAGGTCCCAGAATCTTCCAGAAGAATCTCTTTTTATCAACAAGAAACTATCTTTACACGAAATCATTTTTTTTCTGTTTTTTGTACTTACCAGTTGTTTTGACACTTAGAGACGATATACGTCTCTAAGAAAAATTACTTTAACTTTAATTAATTTTTTAAGTTATATTATGTGAGTCACAGAATTTTTACATTTTCTGTAAGTTATTTTATAGTAAACATGGGAATGTTTTAACTGTTAGCTTGATAATCTATTTTTCGACGTGAAACATACGTTTTCTAATTTGTATTTTGACATTTGGACATCTTTTACTCCTCCAAAACATAATATTTTGACAACAGAGACTTTTTGCATCTCCATTAACTTTACTATGTTATGCCTATTTATTTTCCATTATATTATTTGTCTTGTTTTGAAGCTCTAGAGACCCTTTATATATCTAAAAATGTAGTTTTAAGTTTAACGTAATATATTAATGAAATAATGTAAATCGGATGTTGACTAATGTTGAATTTTACAACATAATATAGTCACATGGATTGGAAAATTATCATAACTCAAAAGAAATAAACAAAAAATGTATAAAAAATATAAAGTTATGAGACCACACAGTTTAAAAAAAACGATATTTTTTTATCCTCTTAAAGAAAAATTAAAGTCAATTTCGGAATGCTTAAATAATACTGAAAAAATAAATGTATGACAACCATGTACTTAAACGCACTTTTTCGTGCTCAAAATGGCAAAATGTTATTTTTTTCATACAGACTTAGTACAGCGATGGAACGGATGACGTCATAAGTTCCTTCCATTTTGTCTAGAGCGTTTTCAATGTTCAGTACCACCTGCTACTGTTGATTACAATTTGTGGCTGTTATACTTATACAAATGTATTAGGTGTCATATAGATATTTGTTCCTCACAAAGAGTAGAATCAATTTACGACAGAAAAAAAATCGAGTCAACAGGCGAATTATGTATGTTTCTTCCGGCGCTTCTTCGCATCAAAATGTCATTACCCGAAGCGCCAAATAAAAAAAATAGAATCAGACATGTAAAAGAGCCCTTGTGGGCCTACTTGCAGAAATAAACAATTTGAATTGTTATCATCGTCAAATTGGCAGCGGCGTAGTTGATTGTACCTGCCTTAATATACGATAATTGCTTTGTTATTCGAGGGCATTTTCGATTCGGATGCACTACATTTGGTATTAAAATTGTATCGGTACCTGAATAGATTCCGCATAATTGGAAGTTATTGTACGAGCGTATGCGGTGTTTAACAAGAATTAAAATGGCTTCTCGATGCGAGTTTATGGCAACAATGTGGGGTCGGGTTGCAGTTTCGTAATTCTTTTATGGCCGTGGCTTACATTGCTTACGGATGAGGTTGAAACGGGAATTTTGTTTTTCCATGTTCTGTATTATCAGGCATATTTTCAAACGTAAGCGTAGAAATATTCATTGGATTAGACGAAACTAAATCAGACTCGACAGCAAATATTCTGAGCTACTAACATAATTTGTGATACCTCGAAAACAAAGGCTGTCTTATTAAAATAGGTTTCACTTTAAAGCATCACTTCAAATATAATTTAATTTAAATTGAATATACAACACTAAAAAAGAGCAAGCTATTATTTAATTAATACGCTTGTTGCAATCGCTTACGAGATATTACATTAAATATTAGTGACCCGGAATATTTACTGTATGTGATAAGTGACAACACTAAGTATTAAATGCATGCATGCCGAATCTAGACCATTTAACTTCGATTACAATAGACTAGTTTTCAGGTGGTAGGACCTTGTGCAGGGTCCGCCCGGATCGCTACCACGATCTTACCCACTAACCTGCCGCCAAAAAGCAGTTATCGCACTGTTGTGTTCCGGTGTGGGGGTAAGACAGCCGGTGAAATTACTAGCATAGAGACATTCCATCTTAGCCCTCAGGGTTGGCAACGCATATGTAATATTAAGATTGCAAATGTCCATGGGCCTCAGAAGTCACTTACCATCAGGTGAATGGAGTTTAGTATGAAATACTGACTTGTGACGTCTGGCTCAACACACGTGATTTTGTGTTTTTTACTGATTGATTTTATTCGAGCAGTTTTGGAAACCTAATTTGATGGTTAAAGTTAATTTATTTATTTGGATTGTTGTCAAATACCTACCCTATTGTGCGGGTGCAGTGAAAAGGGATACAGTCACATTCATCATCGCAACATATGCCTAAACAACATACTCAGAACCCATAAATAACAAACAATAACGCTTTTGCAATATCATTCCATTACTTAACACAAAACTCATTCCGGTGACAGCTAACGACATCAACGGTTTTACCACTCTTTCAGCGAAAACCTATTTATCAATAATGATTTAGTTAACACCATTGTCCCGAACAGTGGATTATATAGTATAAACCAGGCTTTATTTCAGAGCCCTTTTTGAGATAATGGAATTAAAACCGCTTTGCATTTATACGGGGTTTTGTTGATGCTGAAATTTACTGGAACCTCTTTTGTTTTTTGGATAAGGTGTTCCGATAAAGTGATTAAATGGGGTCAAGTTTAAATCTGTGCACGCCATACCATTTTAGCACCAATAAATTGTACAATCGATTGCTAGTCCCCTGATTGCAAAGTGTACATAGGGAGGTAAGATGCAGCCGTCTTCCCCATACGTTCAACAGCGATTCCGACTGATCGCAACAACTTGCTGGGTGATAAGTTGCAAGGTATGTAGCTTACATAAGTAATAATGTTGCTCAAGCGAACTAATACCTTTACAATACTTTTATTTGCAAGCAACATATAAAGGAGACTTTTATCAAAAATATGTTTCGAAAAAAAAAACCTACCGTGAAAATGAACTTTCTTCAAATAAAAAATAAAAAGTTATATTACTTTACCCTTTGGTATCTATCACCTTATTAGAACATCGAGCATATCGTTAAGTCATTAATAAATTGGGCCTTTTTAATAGTTTCTACATCTTTTAAAGGTTTATTTATGTCAGTTTTTCTTTTCACATAAACACTGATAAGTTACTACGGTCCAAAAGCTACAAACCACATGTACCGCTGTTACTAATATGCAAATACTTGAGTAAACGACATAATAAATCAAGTAAAACACGCGTTCTGTTGAATAAAATATTAGTTACGTTGCGTTTGTTGCTTGTTTGGGTTCTAATGTGAAATCAAAATATCTTACACTGCCTTTTTGAGGTTATTTCTCATACCGTAAAATGGGGTGAGAAGAAGTTGGGTTACGAATGGGGAGAGTAGGGCTAACAGAGGGGTGAGGTGGTTTTTAAAGGCTACTGCTACCTAAATAATAAATATTCTTATTGCAAATGGAGCTGTAGTAATATTCATAATCCAAAAGTGTCGATCCAACAATTAGCCCAACTCACCTTAGTATGAAATCCCTTCTCACCCCAACTACGAGGGACTACGGGGTGAGGAGGGATTTTGTGTTTATTATCAAAGTTATAAATTGGAACTAGGTACCCAAAATTATAAAAAAACTAAAAAACAAATGGCCGGAACATTTATTATATGTGATGAGGAAGGCCTAAAACATTACCTTTGGGTTCCGGGTTACCTTTGGTCACCTTAGTGGTATGGTCCAATAATTATCCAATAACCCAGTATCCGCACTAGTTTGAGTATCTACTGGTGTATTGCTCTTCATGTCTTTCTTTACACAATCTAAATGTCGCATTGATAACAAACGAAAAGTTACACGATAATTTCCCAGAGATGGGCACAATCGCTTACATTTTCCAAAGAAGACTCACAATCCATCCGTCAACGTCATATTTGCTCATTTTAATCTAAACTGCCTGCATTACTCAAAAAGGATCTAATAGGTGGTTAGTCATAACTAGCGCCCTCTCTGTGACTTTATCCAAGCCAATAATCAGATATTTTGGCTAATGTAACGTTGTTATATTATCACGATACGACATATGTATATACAATTCAGTTTGCATATGTAAAAATAAAATTTTATCAAGGTTTGAATGTCAGTTTTGTCCCTACTCACCCCGTTTTACGGTATAATATTTCAAAATAGCTAGGCATATACTAGTAGATGGGTGCAATCATTCCCCTGACCACGATTATTCATAGGATTCCGGCTCGTTAGAACGACATTTTTAACCGAGTTAATAAAAACGAGGTATGTATAATGTAATATTGTCTTTATATATGTTTGTCCGCGCATATCTCGGAAACTATAAGTCGGATTGCAAAAAAATGTTTTTAGTCGGACTAGGTAAAGTCTAACTTAGGGAGTTGTATCTTGCTGATAATATCGCAAGAAATCGCAAGATAGCGTCTTGAGCACAGAAACAGCAGTGACATCCGGCTCCACTTGGCCGAACGTGAGACCATTGATTAATATTTAGTACTAAGATTGATATTCGTACCGAACGACATGACTGTAACTTAGCTGTCGTAATTCATTAAATATATTATAAAATAACTAAGTATATGTGTTATTTAAGGTCTTCAAGAGCATAATTGGCGTAGAGCGCGATTCAACTATAGGTATAAGTATCAAACTGTTTGCAAAATTAAGAAAACGACCGGAAATGTAAAAACTCAAGCAATTCTTTGACTATATTTTTTATATGTTTTTCTATTTATGTACTCGTAATACGGAGATCCTTGGTCTTACAAGCGTAGCACCAATTAACTTCAAGGTACAGCATGGCCTTAATTGCCTCTCTTCATAAACTGGCGCCCTTATGTAGTTGTAAGACCCTTGACTAATTATGTTATACGGTTAAGGGCAGGAGGGCTGCAGGGTGTACGGAAGTTAACAAGCTCGCTTATAAAGTTTGTTAGACTTTTGAAAGTGGGTTTGCACAAATGTGCATAATTAACTTTATGCCACACCTGGCCATAAAGTGGCTTTTTGCGCACACTGCGCGTACGGAAAAAGCCGCTTTCTGGCCAAGTATAGACATAAAATTATGTACACAACACGGGAGGTACTAAATAAAGCCCTGGATCGCATATTTACGTCCCTCGCTTGCAGCTCGGGCCGCAAACTTCTGCGATCTCGGCCTTTCTTTTTATTACCACCCTAGTTGTGTAATGTACTATTAATTTAAGGTATTTAATTCCAGTGGTTCGGTTATCAACCGTCGGAATGTAAAGTGAAATATACATGTTAAGGCCCCATTTAGACGGGACGAGAGCTTGTATGCAATTCACACATATGGTTCACTGCAGTGATTAATCGATCACCTCTGTACTCATCGTACCTAGGTAGCCCGCAATGTAATCAAACTCGCATACGAGTTCTCTGTTAAAATATGTCTGCGACTTATTCCTCTGTCTCCATACCTTTAGTACGAAAAAGGGCCAGAGGAATAAGGTGACCGCAGACATATTTCTGAAGAATAACCCCAAACTGGGGCCTAAGTTAGTCCGTTTGAATTATTGTACTATATTGTAAAAATTGTTAATGAAATAGGACCAATCATAACACATGCCACAAAATTGTACAACTTGTATACCAAATTATCATTTAATATATCATGACACAGCAATAAATGCGACCCCTTTGTATTTCCTGGCTTGTTAGCGTTGGTAAGAAGCTCAATAATTCTGCCTATCGGATTGTAAGGTTTGCAACTAAACCGTCAATCGCGTTCTCAATATAATTAAAGAAGTGAACTAATAACGACAGTTCGTTGTCGGCTGTCAAATATATCGGTCCGACTTGCACGGACCACAGCAGCGTGACCGTCAATTCGTGTGTCAATTGTTATTACTAAACTACCGGAGTATTATTTATTACTAAACTACTAGAGTACTAGATTGTTTACTTATTAATTGTTAGTAGTAGGTATTATTTATTACTAAACTACTAGAGTACTAGATTGTTTACTTATTAATTGTTAGTAGGTGGGTAAATATTCGAGCGTTTTGACCGCGCGGTTCAACGTCATTATTATTTCACGATTATTGACCACAGAGGAGAGACTAGCTGTCTCGGACAACTTCATTTCGCCTAAGATTCTTTTTAGATGTTTTAATAGTTATTTCGTTATTCGGGGCAAAGACAAACCCATAAAATCAGAAATCATAAAAATCGGCCCACTCGTTCTCGAGTTATAAATGGTGTAACTAACCCGACTTTGTTTTATGTATAAAGATATTGTATCAGGTGTATTTTTAAAAGCAAAGTGATCTGCAATGCCATTTACTATTTTTAAGACCTATATCTACAACGGACAACGGACTTACCCTAGTTCACAGTTGAATTATATTAGGCACGAGTTGCATGGTGAAGTTATGAATGAATCTTCTGAATTCTAGCGCAGGTCAGCACTTCTGTTTGCTGATCGGCTTATGTGTTAATAGCTAATAGCTTTTGCGTCCAGCTATTCCACTGGCTGTATGCGAAGATTACTATTACAATCTTACTCTCCATAGGGGAGACCGGGTATGGTTGTCTCACGGGTTGGTTGTCACAGCAGCCATTAAATAATACGAAACGAAGGAATAATTGCATCGCTCGGTGTTTAAAGATCGCAAGAGCTTCACCTCCTTCCGTACTTCACCAATCGATGCACTTATTCCTTTGTTTCGTATTATTTAATGGCTGCTGTGACAACCTACCCGTGAGACAACCATACCCGGTTTCCCCTAGCATAAATTGTGGGGACACTGCGATTGGTTTTGTATGGAAATTCGCCCGCTGCTCGCCCGCAAATCGCAAGTGTGATAAGGCCCTTAGCTTTGCGCTGTCCGTAGATACTAAGGTACAACGAAACATTTTGCAAAAATTAACCAAATGTATGTAAAATATTTGTTGTGGGTGTGGGTATGGCCATCACTCCCGGGAACCTCGGGAGAGGTGGCCAATTGGGATAGAAAAGTCATCATCATCATCATTTTTTTGTTTAATAAGTTAAATTTTTCTTAAGTACAGATAAAGAATTAATGGAGAAATAAGTAAGATAAAGAAGTATTACCAAAATAAAATTATAAAAAGAAAACCCCTTCTAACAGGTCCGCCTGCGGCATCGACCCCATGACGCTGGCAGCGTTTCCACGTTGGACCGCAATAGCGATCCACTGGAACAGGTAGGGGTCTCCCGAGGCGCGGACCAGCCGGGACGGCAGGTTCCTCATAAAGGATTTCATGTCGGCTGACCAGGGCCCCAAAGTTACCACCGCAAGCGCCGCAAATTCACAGTTTTTTTGTTGAATATATCAAAGTTGATTATTCTAAATTTATTGTATAACAGGCAGTGTTGTGTTCCCGTTACTGACCCAAGGGAACTCTCTACCGGGATATAAAGTATCCTATGTTTCAATCCTCCAAATCCAAAGGGAGTCTACCTTATTTCGTATAAAATTAAATGGTATAAACTCAAAATGTATAAATTCAAAACGTATAAAATCACTTCGTATAATCATTCATTTCAGTTAAAATTCATTTTGTATAACATTTAAAAGCTATGATACGAAATGTCTATTCTTCAATATGTCTAACATTCAAAATGTATAAAATCATTATGCATAACATTTAAAATGTATAAAATTATTATGCATAATATTCATTTTGTATAACAATTACTTGATCGCATATTTAAAACGTAGAACATTCAAAATGTCTAATCATCACAACGTATACAAAACAGTCGGTCGGACTCCGCAACTGCTCCGCCGCTGCGGGAAGAGCAGCCTCTTCGCCCTTGCGTATCAAAACACAGGCACTAATGCTCGCCTTCGCAGCTTCGGCTTGTTGGTCGCCTTCGGCGACCAGCCTCGGCCGCTACGCCGCTCACATTGTGCCTGTGCTTTGCTACAGCGGGCGAGGGCTACTCCCCCTCCACGCCTCCGGCTTTCTATATACACTCTAGGGGTAGGGCAGACAAGACCACGTGGATAGTGGGGTGCTCCGATTCGGGTTTTGTTACCTATGTATTCTCCAATGCATATAAAATACAATATTATCTCAGCCATTATTATTATTTGAACGTATTTTAGCGTATTTTTTTACGGCAAATTTATAATTTTTTATCAAATTTTGTAAAAAAGGCCTGACTTCCTTCAAACTTTAAAACCTGGGCCTCATATAACTCATATTTCAATAATTCTAAGGCTTTACAAAAACTTAGAGCTTTTAACAGTTATACCCCGTGAATGTTATACCTTATAATACTTATAACAAATAACATTTCGAGCAAATGAATGTTATACCTTATAATACTTATAACAAATAACGTTTCGAGCAAATGAATGTTATATCATACGAAATTATAGCAAATGACTTTAGAGTATTTGAATTTTATACGAAATGTAATTATACACTTAAATTTTTATGCCATCTGAATTTATACGAAATGAATCATTAGCCTAAATGAATTTCGACGAAGTGATTTTATATGCATTAATTTTATACCAAATAAGGGGATACCATCCAAAGGACTTGATCTACTTGCATTCTGAATTTCAGCTCAATACATTCAGTAGCTATCCCGTTATTTAGTAACAAAAACATCCAAAGTATCTAAACCTCCAAACATCTATACATCCAAACATCTTCACAAACTTTGCCCTTTATAATATTATTGTATCAGGTTTATTTTTAAAAGCGAAGTGATCTGCAATGCCATAGTTTTTCCCAAAAAAAAAAAACAACTTAAGTGTACTATTTGAATATCAATAACAACCTTAAAAAGGGAAGTACTAACCTATCCTAAGCTTAATACATGGCTGGCTGAACTCTGTGCCCTGCCATAAACTGTGTTTCGAAAAAAAAAACATTTGAAAACTATTCTCCAAAGCCACACGCAAAATGTTGCTTTGTTGACAAATTCCTATTAATAACAATAAAACGTGATTAGAATTTTATAACCATGATATTTCTCTTTTTATGCAACATAAAAACCAATCTCAGTTTCATAGCAGTCGTAAATGGGACAAACACTGGCTTGACATTTTTATTGTCCCAGCTTACTACACTAACACGGGATCCTGCGTTTGGAGATAAACTAGTGGTTTGCCTCTATTTTATTATTTTTGGAACTAATATACGAGTACTTCGTAGTGAATTGAAAACGTACGGACAAAAACGGTACGTGAAAAAAAAATGTCTGTTAAAAAATAGTAGGTACATTACACAACAAGGGTGGTAAAATAAAGAAAGGCCGAGATCGCAGTTGTTTGCGGCCCGAGCTGCAAGCGAGGAACGTAAATATGCGATCGAGGGCTTTCTTTATTACCTCCCGTGTTGTGTACATCATTTTATGTCTACACTTGGCCAGGAAGCGGCTTTTTCCGTACGCGCAGCGTGCGAAAAAGTCACTTTATGGCCAGGTGTGGCATAAACATAAATTTTTCATTTCATTTGGTGGTATTTGAACTGAAAAATAAATATTCCATCATTATCATAAAGCTTTACGGTCATTTGTAGCAGGATCGTACCCTACAGAGTCTAATTACGTAATGACGAAAAGGAAAATGATGGTCATAGCGCACCGGCGGCCGAAATGCGTGGGCAGCCGCCAGGTTAAGTAGGCCATGGCTAATCGTTTCTTTTGAACGGTATTGTCAAAACAGCAGAAGTGGAAAAGTATAAAAATAACTAAAATAAATTAGCTAGCTTATCTAGAGACTGACTGTGCGAGCAAAACAAAACGCCTCGCCAATTGCATAATTGGTTTTATACACGAACTAACAAACTAGTTAGGTAGTTCAAATCAGCGGTGCGAGAATGCATTTAATAATATTTCTAATTCAATAGAACGCGTATTCAAAAACCGGTCAAGTGCGAGTCGGATTCGAACTAGAAAGGTTTCGTACCGCCGTTGAACAAAAAGCGCCAAAGAAAACGTTTCCTATGGTCCCCTTTAATTTTTAATAGATTTCTATTTTTATTATTATTTGTTGTCAAGTGTATTATCATTGTTGAAATCGAGCAAAAAAATTGATAAAATACGTATCTTGTATGGGGGCCCCGTATAATTTTTAATTTTATTTTGTTAAATATATGATTTTAACCTAACATGGTCATTCACATAATAACTTATATTAACGACGGGATATTTACCATGTATGTTTGTTTTTGTGAGTTCCCGATATTTCGGCACTGTTGCAAGCGCCATCATCACGGAGTAACTGACGTGCTGCGAGTTTTTAGTTGTAGTCTACCCACACACCATAGCGATCTACCCTCTTTCGGGTTCGCTTCTTCCGCGCGTTATTCATACTACTACCGTCCGCATTCTCACTCATCGTAAATATCCCGTCGTTAGTAGTAGTTTTTATTTTGTTTTTATTATTTGTTGTTAAATATATCGGCGATAGAATTACATATCCTGTAAAATAAAACCGGTGAAGTGCGAGTCGGACTCGCGCACCGAGGGTTCCGTACACACTCGTCAGTAGATATGTGAATAATTCAAGAAAAATTGTATGGTGGGACAAACTTAACTTTGCTCTTGTGAAACTGTTGTCCCCATACATCGACATATGCCGCGGTTAGTTTAGTAGGAGCAAATAAGGTTGTCTTACGATTTTTGCGAATTTCTAAAAAATGGTGCAAGTTAGGAAAACCGTTTTATTTTTCCTGTAATATTTAGGATAATATTAATAATCGGTAATTATTGCAGATTTTTCTGTTTAGTATCTTCGGAGATAATAGGGGGGGAACGGTATTTTTTTTAACGGTTTTAGTCTTCAATTAAAAATTACATGACTAAGAAAAAAAATAAAAACTGTT
This sequence comes from Eudemis profundana, assembly GCA_947034925.1. NCBI lineage: Eukaryota > Metazoa > Arthropoda > Insecta > Lepidoptera > Tortricidae > Eudemis > Eudemis profundana. The sequence goes on from OX344808.1 coordinate 3,485,437, forward strand.
TTGGAATTTACATATTAAGCCCTTTCATTTGATATCCCACTCGATATATTAGCTCAACTTTTGATTTATGACATCCCATTTCGGTCCCCTTTAAAAAAAAAGTAAAAAAGGTATAAGATTTTTTTTCTGTCCCATAGGCTTGGGTAAGCGGTTTTTAACACTATTCCAAATTTCAAGTCGATAGCATCAGTAGATCCTGAGATATCTCGCTGTGACAGACGGACAGACAGACAGACAGACAGACAGACAGACAGACAGAGTCGCACCATAAGGGTTCCTTTTTTACCATTTTGGTACGGAACCCTAAAAATCAAGTTATTACGGTAAGATACAGCCATGTGACAGACGGAGAGCGGAGGTTTAGTAATGGGGTCCCCGTTGGCATCCTTTGTGTACGGAACCCTAAAAATATTCCTTGATTGTTGAACCGTTGTGTTATTGTTTAACGAATGCTGATTGGCTGAATAAAAACAATTCCATTTCGATTGCAACGACCGGCGACCTAAAGTTTTTTGTTCGAAATAATAACCTGTTTGCTATTTGTTTAATAATTCTGGCAGAATTATACAAATAAGGTTGGCTCATTCAAAGTCAAAGTCAAAGTATTATAGTAGTAAAAGTAGTTTGCAAGTAGTTTATTCTTCAATTTAGGCATATTAAATTGCACCTATGAATGTCAAGATTTAGCACCATTAAGGTTGTTGCACAAATTACAGTTCTTATGATTGCCATTAATTTTTTAAAGTGGTCGTAAGCTTACAGATACAGATGAGTAGGCTTATTATCATAGAAAAAAAGTTTGTTTCTATGTAATTAATTACGACTAACGTGACCGCCATAAATTATAGAGTTAGAAAAATTGATCACTGACTATCATCGTGTATAGTTCTTGCAATCTTTTAACACCGATCGATGCACTTATTCCTTCGTTCATTAATCTTTTGTTGCCATTGTGACAACCAACCCGTGAGACAACCATACCCGGTCTCTCCTACACGCAAAAGTTATTTACAATGAACACAATTACCTAATTACCTCTCTTGTTTAGGAACCTGACCAACCCAACCCCTAAACCGTTTTTATTTACAGCAAAAACACAAGTCATATTTTTATCTCCCTCCCAGTAATTAACCATTGTTTTTCCGGACCTTTTTTGTTCTATGAAAAATATCACGGATTAGTCGGTCTAAATTAATAAAGGCCAACAATGGACGCCATTGGAGCCGTATATCTACGGACAATGGAGGACAGAGGAGTATATGAGGCGTACTCCTCTGGCTGGGGTTCGGGGCCACTAGTCTAATAAATAAGGCGAGTTTTCTAAACTTAGCGACAATGCTGTTTGGTTTTTGAAAAATCATAGTATTGCAGCATTTAAAAAAAACGTGTACATGTTTTTTTTTTCTAAGAATTTTTTTTCTTGCTCAGAATTGTTTGTACTTTCGAACCTGATGCGCGAAAAATTGTGCCCCAAATTTCCCAAATTTGAGCGTCAGTTTTCATACTTATTATATTTCAATGACCAAGTTACCAGAAACAATGTCTCGCAAACTAAAGGACTTTAAGTCATCTATAATAGACTGATAAAGGGCCATGATGTGTATTATGCACTACGAGAAATTAGTCTTTCTTTGGCAAAGGTTGTGCCAGAGGCGCCAGTATAACATTATCTTTTCTATCTTTTCAAACGTTTCGGATCGCTCCCGGGCGCGTTTCAAAGCCAATTTTCAAGTAGAAGCACTTGACAATATTTTGAATGGATGCACTATCGTACAAGATGCAAGACACGAGAATTTATTGTCTTTTATGTAAAATGTAGCCTCTTTTCTGAAGCGCCTCCGATAGCAGCTTGCTTTAACGCTATTTATCCTAAACAATGTTTAAAATGTGTGTTTTGTATAACTTATGAGCTCGTTATATTCATGGCTTCGCCCATTTTGTAGAAATATGCTGCGTTTAGGAACAAACTATTTTGTTTGGTAGTTGATAGAATCTCACGCCTTTATAATTTTTTTTCTAAGGTATACCAAATTCATCGCAAAAAATAATAATGAAAAAACGTATAAATTTTTTATCTTAATTTATAGTTAGCTATTGTATTATGTATATGTTGCATTGTGTTAGTGTTTCCTTATTGTACTAATTCAATAAAAATATCAATTTTGAATGACTAAAGATACCACACATTTTTCAAAACTGTATTTGAATAAAGCACCCTATAACAATCGCCATCATCATTCAAAAGAAGTCCACTGCTTTTTTTTGTATAATGTCTTTGTGCGGACTAACTTTGGGCATTTCTCCGCAATTTTGGCTGAGTGTATGGGGGAGGGGGGCACTTACCTTAAAAGATGCCACTGCTCGGCGCACTCATGTATCATGTATCCACTGCCAAACATAGGTCTTCCTCAAAAAACGCTACCATGACCGTGCCTGCGTCGCCCGCATTCAGCCACCTTCTATTTACTTATATCTCTAGAAAGGGCTTCTTAAACTGTAGTCATTGGACCTCTTAGGAGTCCGTGATACGAGAGTAGAAGGGTCCTAAGTTACGCATGGCAAAAAAACCGGTCAAGTGCGAGTCGGACTCGCGCACCGAGGGTTCCGTATAAACTCATAAGTAGACCAACCTTACGACTAACAGCAACCCTGCCTTAAACCCACCTTAGCCCTATTAAACCAGGCAAAATCTTAACAGCGCGATGCAGCGTATGCTACAGCGACATCTATTGATACTAAATAGCGCGTAGATTTTACTTGTAATTTAAATTTAAACGTTACAGTTTGTTATTGGCTGATTAAAATAATTGTTTGTCAACTAAGTTAGTTCTCATGTATCATTTTTCATGAAGGAATCATGTTTTGAAGCACACTTTTGTGTATTAAATTAATATTGCTGCCACAAGCTACCTTATTTTAGAATGGTGTCCCTAGATGGCGCTAGTGGTATTTACTAGTGTCAAATTTCCTAACATACTCCTATTATAGAGTTTTTAATAATTATTGTTACTTTATGTTTTTTTCCCGATTCCTGATGAGTGATCATTGTATTCAATAGACATTTTTTATGTAAGCTGAAATAAACCGTCGCTTAGTTTTGCTACTCTCCGCTAGATGGCTCTCGTAGGGAGGGTAGAAGTAATATATATTTTAAGAAGTTTGTAAATTTTTAAAAAAATATTCAAGTTAGGAAGAGAAAATATAACGGTCTTCCTAATAATAAAAATAATCCTAATAATTAGATACATGAATAGTTCAAGAAAAACTGTATGGCGATTAGTTTAGTAGGAGCAAATAAGTATGTGTTATGATTTTTGCAAATTTCTCAAAAACGGTGCAAGTGAGGAAAACCGTTATATTTTTCCTGTAATATTTAGGACGACATTAATAATTGGTAATTATGACACATTTTTCTGATCAGTAACTTCGGAGATAATAGGGGGGGAATGGTTTTTTTTTTAACTTTTTTCGCCATAAATCAAAAACTATTTATTTAAGAAAAAAAATAAAAACGGTATTTTAATCTACAAATTAAGTTCTTTCATTTGATACCCCACTCGATATATTAGCCCTACTTTCAATTTTCAAAACCCCATTACGGAGCCCTTTAAAAAAAAAGTAAAAAAGGTACAAGATTTTTTTTATGTCCAATAATCTCGGGTTAGCTACTTATAACACTATTCCAAATTTCAAACCGATATCAGCAGTAGTTCCTGAGATATCTGGCTGTGACAGACGGACAGACAGACAGACAGAGTCGCACCATAAGGGTTCGTTTTTTACCATTTTGGTACGGAACCCTAAAAAACTTACAAATGCCAATGATTTTCATTTTCTCTGATGAGATATTCGGAAAGGATCCGTAATATTTTAGGTGGTCTGAAACTCAAACTCGAACTCACTCAAAAAGCAGAGTAACTCCGTCGTAGCTTGAAGAAGCTACGGCGGAGTTACTCTGCAAGATCGAATTAAATGGGATGAGAGCCGTAGAAAAACCGAAGTAACAGACATAGCTCAAAGCAAAGCAAGCAATTGCAAATATTACGCACCTAGCAGTGGCGTGGCGTAAAAGATATCCTTGGGCAAGCTGGTGCAGATTTGGCGTACATTTACCTTAGGAGCTGCAGAATAAGGTGCTCAAATGCTTGATATTAGGCAAGCCGGTAGGAATCGAGTTTTTTGGACGCCACGCTACTGGTACCTAGCAATGGAATGCACCTTGCTCGTAGAACTAACGACGGCAGAGACGGCGAGTTCTTCTGTGGCAACCAGATACCGTAAGACGCTGCGTGGGTAAGCTTCCTACAGTGGACTGATAACCTTCGTGTAGGCGTTCTTGGGGGAGACCTAGGTCCTGCAGTGGACGTTCATGTAGATGTCAGTCACAGACAAAAATAGAAACGCTGCTCTTGAAAGATGTCGTAAAAATAATACTGACACTAACATTTTATATAGAACCCACCTTTGATATGCACTATGCACTTAACCTGTTTTATATTTCTAAATGCATTGTAAATCGATGCTCCCGGGCGCCTGGGCCACCCATAAATTTCAGTTTAAGAGCCAGTGAATTTGCTTTGTTTTTAAATTCAGTGGAAATTGATTCTACGGAGCGCGATAAGCATTTAAATGGTTTTGTAATCGGGTTTTTAGAGATATTTTCTGTTTTGTATTTTGGTCAGTTTAGAAAAAATTAAGTTGTAAGTTTAACTCAAGTGTAAGTCGTTTATAAACGACTTACATCGACGATCTGTCGAATTTCAGACCGAACCCTGGTGAAATAGGTAACGATTCAATTTTATTCCGTTAAGGTACAGGGTTATTCTTCAGAAATACGTCTGCGGTCACCTTATTCCTCTGGCCCTTTTTCATAATAAATCTATGGAGACAGAGGAATAAGTCGCAGACATATTTCTGATGAATAACCCTACAGCGCTCTAGACAAAGTCAGGTTATAACTGTGATGTGGAAACGGCCGTATATTATACATAAATGGTATACGCAACGGGTAATTTTCTTCTCTAACCGTGCAACATTTTATAGTTCTCAAATAAAGAATCCTCCACGGGTAAATATGTGACGTTCCGCAGGAAAAGGTACCTTATGGAGGGTCGGCACTTACGTCGTGTAGCATCAAATTAATATAGGAGTGCCGTTAATAACAGCGTAAGCGCCTACCCGCCATAAGGTACCTTTACCTGCGGAACGTCACATATTAGGCAAGTAAGAGTAACGAGTTTTGTGGACACCATTACCTTGGATGAATTTTCGTCCGCGACATTTGTATGCCAAACTAAATGTATGGCATACCAATTATTATGGCGAAAATCCACCCACTTACTTTGCTTTTTTTTACTTTATATATCAGACGGGGAATCCAAATGTCATTCAAAATCCCGCAATACAACTCGTTCGCTATTATTAGCAAACAATCCGTTATGTTAATCACTATTTGCTCCCACATTCGCGGCGCGTGCAAACTTGAACTTTGCGCGCAAATATTGCCACATTTGCGTATTTATGCCTTCATTGTTGCTCGGGCACGGAACGAATCGAATATGCATGCAACACAGAAATATGTAGAGACCGAGGAAAAAAGTGCATGTGCAGTTGAAAATCTTTAAAGTGTCCGAGTTCTAGCAAAATACGTCATTGCAAATTGAACCTAACTTAGACAATAAAACTACTATTTGAATGCATTTTCTTGTCACAACTCGGACACTATGAAATTTGAACTATACCTACCTACCTAGCGTGCTAAAAAGAAGGGCCGGGGACCTACTTTGCTTACCGTCAACTTCAGTCACCGTGAATATTATTATCAAATTTGGAAAATATGATATTAATAGTATAATTAATTGTTCAAAAACCACCAAATCACATGAAAAATGTATGATTTTCATCACTAAATTACTTTCTTGACGTCGAACGTCGTACGCAAAATCTTACACGCTTGGTTCCCATACAAATCGACGATTTCCGTCTATCTCGATATCTGTGGCATGCACACATCACAGTTTAAATCATACAGTTGCCGAATAGCCGTCTATGACAGTAAAGTAAAACCAGTTTAATTCATTTATTTTGCAAATAGACCTCAAGCACCTCATTAACAGGTCTAATTAAACAAGCGCTTCGGAAAATTAACTCTAGTGAGAAGAAATGGAAGAAACTCTCAAGTTTATCTTTTAAAAACATTTTGCTTCCACGTAGGGCATGCAATCCCGGAGCATTCTCAATACCGGAATTCCGGTTTTGGTATCCGGTTTTGAAAAAAAAAACGATTTTATGGAAAATCATTTTAATTGTCTTTTCTATCTCACTTGTATCAGTAAATGTACAGCAATAAACTTTTGGTACCTATTATGTATGCCAAATCACAGTAATAATAATCAGCCTAAAGGTACATAAGTACAAAATTAACAAATCGAAACACCATGAATGCTTTCGCGAATTCCGATAATCCGATAATAAAATTCGGGACCGTAAGTCATAATATATAATATGTTTAACTAAATACAAGCAATTACTGCTCATTTTGTCCAATATAATGGAGAAAATACAATTTTACTTACAAAATGAGGGTAACAAAAAGTAAAACCGGAATGCCGGTGTTTCGGTGGGGTCCTTTTTCCATACCGGTATTGTAATAGCGAAAAAATAAGGCGGAATTCCGGTTATTCGAGATTCCGAAATTTCACGCCATCAAAAATTTTTTATATGTGCTTTATTTGATAGCTACCAGTGGCGTGGCGTAAAAGATATCCTTGGGCAAGCCGGTGCAAATTTGACGTTCATTTTCCTTAAGAGCTGTAGAAAAAGGTGGTCAAATGCCTGATATTAGGCAACCCGGTAGGAATCGAGTTTTTTGGACACCACGCCATTGATAGCTACATACATTTTGTCTGCGTGAAACGACTTGAGATTTCCGAAAAAACTAAAAAAAATAATTAAGTATGTATTTTACCAAAAAACGTTAGGCTAGGTTAGGTTAATTCACTTAGCATGGCTAACAAATAAATCAAAACTACAACTAACTTTTAAATGACTGTAGCGGTAGCACCATGAAAACTAATTTTCATTGTTTCAGCGGTCAGTAAACAAAATAATACACAAAATGAGTAGTTTGTTATTGAAAACTACTTTACCCTTTGCTGTTGAAACTTTTAGAACCTATAGATGAGACTTAGTTGTTAGATTCGTTAACCTCTTCGCCGCTACGTAAAACATTAAAGTCGCAAATCAGACGCCATGACATAACAGTGTCAAAACCGAAATTGAACTTTATGCTGGTGCATGAAGGTTTATACCGTTCTGCGGTCTGTGACCGATATATGCGTCGTTGGAGTCCAACCTGCGGAGTCTGAGCGTGGAAAAGTTTAATAACATAGTTATTTTGATTGTGCAAATAATCGGGTGTTTCGAGAAACCGATAGTATATTACATGCCAAGGGAGATGTGATTAAAGATAACATGTGATTACAGTTTAAATGATACAGCCCTGTGACAGACCGACCGAAACACGTTTCATGTATGGGGACTCTCTTTTCTTTTTCATTTTATTTTGTTTTTATTAGAATTTGTTGTTATAGTGGCAATAGAAATACATATCCTGTGAATTTTTCAAGTTTCTACCTATTACGGTTCAAAAGATGGATCCCTGTGACAGACGGACAGACGGGCAGCGGAGGCTTAGTAATAGCGTTCCGTTGACACGCTTTGGGTACGGAACCCTACAAACCGTATTTTTTCAGGCCGCGTCAGGCAGGCTTTGCCTGCGTCCTTCCCGTTACTATCCCAAGGAAGCTTCCTACCAGAATATAAAATATTCTATGTTTCAATCCAGGACTTGGTCTAGTTATGTGCCAAATTTTATCTTGATCCATTCACTTGTTACCACGTTATTTAGTAATCATCTAGTCATCCAAACATCTTAACAAACTTTCACATTTATAATATTAGTAGTATTTCACAATGTCATAAAACTGAAAAAACATGGTAAAGTATCACTCCAAACAACTTGAACCACAATAGGACCAAATCATAAAAGGGCACTTGGGAACCCTTTTTCGGCGTATTTTTATAATGATATCAATCAAATGCCTCTTATACCATTGGCCTTTTGGCCCTTCAGATCTCAATGACTTTCCAGTTGATGTTTGTGGAGTTAATGGGTTTCATTTTAGAGTGTTGAGGTCTTTTTTAAATGTTTTTTTTTTTTTTCGAATTAAGTAAAAAATATTAGCTAGCTGATCAATCTGCATAATACCTAGGTAATTCAGTAAGTGGGACGATTCGCTCGCTCAGTAAAAGGCATGTTTTAAGGCAAGCAATGACAACATCGAATAATCATCAGGCATTATTTATTTGTAATTAGTTTCTGTATCAAATATATAACATTTATTTACATAGATAAGTTTTATTTCATGATTGTTCTGCATAGTTTACATTGCAACAGACTAGGTAAATATTCAGATTAAAAATTACGATTTTATAATTTTGTTTGCGAATTATCCGAGAGATGGATGTTTAGTTACCTAAGTAACCATATTTCTATCTGTTAATGGCAACGCGCACATAATGCCCCTGGTGTTGCAAGCGTCCATAAGCTGCGGTGACTGCGTACCATCAGGCAGGTACGCTTGTTTGCCACCCTAGTTGTATAAAAAAAAAATCTCAACCGTCTCTCATGAAATTTTGTGAGCAGGTTTGATAATTATACGTTTTTTTTTGTTGCCACAGTTTTTGAAATTTGGGTTACGCTCATAAGGACCAGGTTTCAGAATTACTATGCAAGTAAAAGGCATAATTTGCATCAGGTCTTAGTTGTAAAATGCCAAACATGTCATAGGTCCAGTTATAAAAACAACTCTGTATAATATTGGACTTAGTTGCACAACGTCTTGTTTTCATAACGGCGAAATATACAAAACACCTTAATCGCAAATTGACATAGTAGCAGAATACATGGATAGTAAAATTACAGGGCAACATAAGGCCGAATATGTACAAAGTGTTAGTAAAATTATGGAATGACAAGGAAATGATAAATAGGAATTTATTAACAGTTATAACCTTGTCATTATGCAACCACGACGTTTTGCTTATTTAGACGTTTTAAATTCAAGACGTAACAAAATACATAATGTGTCATTTTACAACCAAATAATTATAAAACCTTAGTCTTAAATCAATTAGACATTGTGGAACTACGGCATTTTGTTATAATGATGTTCGTGCAACTAAGAAATATATTGCTCACCAAGTCATGTTTATTGAGATATTATGCAATTAGGACATTTTATTTACTTTGTCTAGTCCTTGTGAGCATTTCAATGGAGCCATGGGTGTTAACAGAGACGCGAGGTCTACAACACAGAGAGCACTAGTTTTGGCTACCAATCCCGGGATTATTCGTATGGCTGATATCGAGATTCCGGTATTAGTCATACGCAATTGGGTACTTGACTGTAACTGAAATTTCTAAAAATTATATAAGATCCTATTAAAATAAGCATGATAAGGAAATATGTTCAAGTTTTGAGTTTGATATCTAACGTGTAACTTTTTTTATGAGCCTCCAAAGTTGGGTAGGAAAATCCATTTTAAAAGTATAAAATTATTAAAAACTTACTTAATACCATTAAAATTTATCGTAACTTTTGTCATGAAACCGTTACGATAAACGCATGTTTTAACATAGTTGCAGAACAAACTTATTGATTTCCCCAAACAACGTATGAGTAGTGACGTCACTGTATAACGGGCTTCAAGTAGGGAGTGTTTCGGCACTTATTTGGGAAAGTCTAAAATGTGATTTTAACATTGTAGTATCTCGGTGAGTTTTTATGATATTGAAGTGGTTTTTTTTCACTTATATTTCTATTATTGAGAGGTGTTTCAATAACATATGACAGAAAAAAGTTTTAAAGTAGCCAATTATCGAGTACTAATGTACACAGTAATGTATACCTACGCATCTAATATTTAAATTATCTTGTATTTCAAATCTATTTATTCAATTAGTTTAACTTCTGGCCACTCAAGCATCGTTAAGTGACTTTTGGCCCTGTGATATGCAAATATTTGAATTTGAATGTGAACACGGTCCTTTGCGAATTTCGCGTAGTTTACAGATTTTGTTTGAAACAAAAATTATAAGCTATTATCGTTTTATCTACACAAAATATCGATCCTCAATCATATGTTTGGGAACCGTTAGAATGACTGCCATGGCTGACTAGATTTCAAATCATGGTCAACTAGATTTTCATAACACTATCGATTTCGATGTTAATATGTTTTTTATACATTCTAATGACACTGTCACAGGTAATAAACCTGATGCTACATTACTGGTTGCAATAATGGTGGACATTATAATTCAGTTTCTGAACACATAATAGGTGTTTTAAGGCCCCTCATTATATATCAGTTGCATAAACTACTATAAGGTGATTCGAATCAGTCGGTTCTCCATACAAACAAAAATATGGTCATCATAATTAAATATTGGGGAACAATCCTACACAAATCGACCCAGCCTCAAATTAAGCAACGCTTGTACTATGGGTCTAGACGACGATATAAACATCTATGACTGGGGAACAAATACTCGTGCTCATCACACAATTACTTGCCCTTAGGTACCATGATTGTAACCCGGGACCTCTAGCTTTGTAGGCGGTTTCACTCCCGCTAAGTCAAACGTTTCGTCACTATAATATGCTTCCATGACGTCAATCGTGGTTGTAATGTATTTTTCATTACACTTGCTCGAAAATGGTGCATTACACGTAGGTTTTGCGGGCCGTAAATGAGCTATTACGCCCTAGGGCGTAATGGTTTTCTTTATAAATTTGAAACGCTGGTTCTGTTTTACTCTTATTTGTTATGTTCAAAGGAAACGCCAACTTACTTTTTTAACTTTTATCACTGAAATATTTATTTAAAGATAACTGTTATTGCAAATACACATATGTAAACACATATTTCGGTAACATTAATTAAATGTTTAAATAGTGTATTTCAGTATTTTGCAAATATAAAATCAACCGTTTTAGGTCTTTACCGCTATGGTTTCCGAACGACATTCGCATTGTCTATGGACATAATGTCACTAACATCACTGTCTGTTTTAATATTTTCTTGTCATACTGGTACGATTAGTAAGGTTATATTATTAAAGTCCTCACAAGTGTGATGAAAAGCATTGTGTGTGCCACGGGCGGTAAAGGATTTACAAACTCGTCTTATTTCACCTCGGGCTTATAACAAACACTCGTTTGTAATTCCTTACTTACCGTCCTAGATACACAATGTACTCAAATTTCACAGTTTAATGCAGTTTGTCTGCGCGTAATGACATGAGAAGCCTCAAATTCAAAACTCAAAAAAATTTACGTGCAATCTGCCGTTTAATTTCAGCGCCATCTAGTATCATCATTTGAAACCGTTTGGTTGGCTTTTTTGCTAAAAATATCTAAAGAATCTTAAATCAATAATCAAATTTCTGTCAAGTATTCTCGTGTTGCATACTATAGCTTTGACGACCGCTTTAGCTTAGTTGGTAGTGACCCTGCCTACGAAGCAAGAGGTCCTGGGTTCGAATCCCGGCAAGGGCATTTATTTCTGTGATGAGCACGAATATTTGTTCCTGAGTCATGGATGTTTTCTATGTATTTAAGTATTTGTATGTATGTATCTATTAAATATATCGTCGTCTAGTATCCATAACTCAAGCCTTATTGAGCTTACTATGGGGCTAGTTCGATTTGTGTAAGATTGTCCCCTAATATTTATTATTATTTATTTATAGCTTGGCAAACTTCGTTGGTGACACTCACCTGTGTACTGTTAGTCACCAACGAAGTTGTTAGTAATCATGTTTTCTTAACTCAATAACTAAAAAAGAAGCTTTGAAAAAGCTTAACTTTTATATTCAGGCGGGGAGCAACATATGCCGGGTACCCTCATATTTTTATACGGACCGGACGTATTTAGATTTTAGTACTGTATTGAACGATTTTTTATTAGAAGCAGTTTTTGTAGATCGAGGACATTTTACTATTTTGTTAGGTTGGACAACAGCCAATGGCATCAAGGTTCAGAGGCTTTTAAACCGACTTCAAAAAGGAGAAAGGTTCTCAGTTTGACGTCATCTTCGTTATTTTTTTACGAACGTGCCCCGATCACGCGAAAACGGCTGTTTGGATTTTTTCCTTTTTAAGTTCGTTCGTTCGTTTATTGTAGAAGTCTCTTTGGGGGAGACCTACTAGCAGCAATGATCGTCTCCGTGTAGTTATGATGAACATAATCCAAATTGTCTTCGGTTTCCGCGATAAAAATTCATGACAATTTGGATTATAGTAATAAAACAACTTAAACGGATTAAATCGCGTATATTACTACATTTGATCTATTTTATTACTGTATTTACAACGTCGGGACTTAAAATGTAGTAATATACGCGATTTAATCCGTTTAAGTTGCTTTATTACTATAATCCAAATTGTCATGAATTTTTAAGTAGATAACTACCTAAAGGGGTGTCCCTAGTCAGCCGACCGCCTAACGCTGGTCGATGTGTGCGTGCTGCTCGTAAGTACAGTCAAAGCGACCGGCATACTAGAGGTGCTTCAGTTATCCCAGGCCAGGCTACGCTCGGCTATTTATTTTAAGGTCCATAGTTTCGATCCTTACCTACTGTTATGGTAACTTAACGTTGCTTTCATTAAGGGAATGGCATTTGATACCCATTTAATGTGCCTTGCAACGCCTCATAGAAATTAGTAGTTTCGTTTTCTTCCCCATAGGTCTGTTTTTGTCTCGTTAATGCATTCGCACGCCCCAGCGGACATTATGCGGCCTTGGTATAGTGATACTTGGAACAGTAAGTTAAGACTAGAATGCGACTATGATAACTTTGCAGAGCGGGGCATGGCAGAACCTCCGTTTAAAAGTCAAATTTCTATGAAAATGAGACATTTTGACTTCCGCGATTATCAATCATTGTAATAATAATAAAACAGCTTATTAATTATGATATTTTTTGCATAATACAAGTGCCGCTTATTTTTAAGGTTAGATTACTGTGTGTAAAAGTCTTTACACATAAGGCCCATCTGGCGATACTAATTTTTAATTCGCATTTTTAAAGTTGGTAGGTTTGCACAACGGTAACTTTGACTGGGAAATTTTATGATTTTCTCAGTTTACCTGCGATCACGAACGCTGAAAAGGGCTACGAAGCGTTGGGACATAAAATATGTAGTATTAATATACGCGATTTAATCCGTTTAATTTGTTTTGTTCTTACTGTTTTCACAACAACTACGTCGCAAAACTGGACATTACGCGCGCGACCTCTAACTTTCATATATTCACCCCTCGTGCGCTCTAAGAGCAACTTTGTGGTCATCCCGGCACATAAATGGCAACACTAATTTATTTATTTATTGCCGAGGAAATGGGTTGTGAAGATGAGCAAGGGACCTTCGGGTCTGAGGTGAGGCTTTAGTGTTTTGGATGGGGTTAAATAGAAAGGGCGTGTTTGATCAAGTTACTATACCTATCTTCTACAAATATGAGGTACCGGTAGGTAAATCGAATGGAAGTTAAGTAATTAGGGGATCAAGGTAAGCAACATAAAAGTTGTGAATGTAAAAGTAATAGGGTGCTAAAGTATTTTTGTGCCATTGGCGTCGTGTAATTATTTATGATCTTGAATGTGAAATGGGTACCTAATTAGTAATTACACTGACAAAGCAGAAGACTATGAGCGTATGAATGTCAATTAATCGGGGTTTTATGCAATAAATACCACTAATTACCCACTAATACTAATAACTACCCACTAATTGGGTGCCGGAAGATAGATAACGCAGACGGGGCAGATCAAGACGGAGATGACGGGACGACCTGGACGCTTTTCTTGTTAACTGGCCAGAAGAGGCGATCGATAGAGAGACATGGAAATCAAGGGGAGAGGCCTTTGCCCAGCAGTGGGATGTATAGGCTAGCAAAAAAAAGCAAGGGATTCTGCTTTGTACCTATAAAACACAGGTGTCTTTGTTTTGTGACTTGCGAGTGTGTACTCGCAAGGGTTATTTTTCGAACACATAATTCTTCTGGCCCAATTAACCAGAAGGTTTTTTGTCACGGGAATGGCATTTTTGGTTGCTTTGTATAACTTGGCAGATGCTACACTCAAGATAAAATGCCATTTCAGTCAAGCACAATCTTTTGAATCTTCTTTAATATACAGGGAACACATCCAACAAACAATATGGGTGTTAAAAAAACCAGACTTACCTTAGGGGCTTCAACAAACATTTTCCAGCGCATTCCTTTTCAATTGGCAGAACAGCCGCATTTCGCGAAATCAAACCAAGATAACCTCCTTGTAAATCAAGTTAATCACATCTAGGAAGGTTTTACTATTCTTCCGTCTCTTTCGCACCTACGTCGCGGCCCATAAGCGGGATTAATACTGCGGATTACCTCGTAAATGTGCCGTTTCAGACGACTGAATGTTTAATTTGGCCCTCTTAATAAATTCTATGAAGAAAAGGATTTTATGGAGCCATCGAGGTAATCTTATGAGGATCAAGTAGCTGAGTTGTTGGAACAGGGAAGAGGGCCTCTATTTGATGTATGCTATACATTTAAAAGTACTGTCTAAGAAAGCATTTAAAAACCAATTTCATAGTTTTTTATGAAATTCTTAATAAAATTACACATTACATAAAATATGTTACAATACGATTATTTCCACTTTGACACTCGGGTGCTCTCAGTTTTAATGGTAAAATTAAAACAAAAATATTGCTTTGCTAATCCGTGATATAATAACTTGTTAGTCAATTAGTGCTAACGCGTTATAATTACTTGCGTATTTTTTCATGCATTCACATGAAAAACAAAAAAATTAAAACATGTAAGTAAATATAACACAGGCGAAACACGTGTCGAGTTTTGTATCTTCGGTACAAAACTCGACACGTGTTTCACCTCTCTACGAGGCATCCTCAGGAGAAGCTGGAGATGTTGACCCGTCCGGCATCCATTGAAGAAATTACCTTCGTTACACACGATTAACATTTTGTTAAATTCTCTTTTTTTTGAGAATGACCCAGTAGGCTGTCAACAATTGGACAGTAGCGCGTCAAACACTGGAACTTTTAACTTACAAATCTAACGTCAAATAGGCATCGTTCGCCGAACAACGAAGAAAAACGGTTCCGAATTCAAACTTCCTATTTCTAAAACCGTTGGCAACGCGACCGCTTGGATTGGCAATTGTTTTTGCGCTTTGGCACGCCTCGAGTGCCCGTTGATTTATGTCCTGGCCCCCAATTAGCCGCTTTGGAGTGGTCTTATTTATAGCACTCTTCCCATTTTCCGCACTTTTGGCTTTCCAACTAGTGCGATTGGTTACTCGGTGCGGTTCCGAGACGATCTCTTTTTGTTCTTCGTGTTTATTTATTTATTTAAACTTTATCACACAATAATAAAAAAGTACAATAGCCAGACTTAATGCCTTGAGGCATTTTCTACCAGTCAATCGTGTTCGTTCTCGAAAAGCCTTTAGTAATTTGTAATATTCTATCAACGTTTAGTGATTGGTAGAAAATTGGTATTTAATCTTCTAATTATGTATACTTACAGTAAGCTCGGAATGTATTAATTTCATAAAATTATATGCAACTAGCGTTTACCCGCGGCTTCGCCTGCGTCATTCCCGTTATCATCCTCAGGGAGCTTCCTACCGGGATATAATGTATCCTGTTTTAATCCAGGACATGGTTCATTTGTAGACAAAATTTCAACCCAATCCATTTACTTGTTGCCGCGTTTTTTAGTAACAATCATCCAAACATCTTCACAAACTTTCATATTTAAAATATTAGTAGGATAGGATAACAATTAGCTGATTTGGAGTGGTCTTATTTATAGCACTCTTTCCACTTTCCGCAATTTTGGCTTTCCAACTAGCGCGATTAGTTACTCGGTGCGGTTCCGAGACGATTTCTTTGTATTCGTTCTCTTACAGCCTTTTGTACGGAAAGAATCAAAGCGGTCTAATAAAAAACATTGTTTCAATCTTAAAACGAAAATACAGGCATTATTACCTCGCCGGCACACTTTCCCGGCTAACCGGCATTGTCTAATTAAGTCAGATGCACAATAAGTTAATTTTGTAATCAATTGAGATTTATTGCTTTCGTGAGTTTATACGAAATACCGAACAATTTGCCGTTTAAGAGTAACCTTATTTATAGCACTCTTGCGCGATTGCTTACTGCCCTAACTAGAGACAATCTTTTTTGAGAACGACCATCCTAAAAAAAGTGTTAACTTTTTCCTTTGTGTAACGAAAGTAAAGCATATAAAGTGTATGGTAGCTTCCGTTACACAAAGGAACAAATTTAACATTTTGTTTAATTGAGGCCTAACTACGAACGTTTTTTTTTAACAACCCTAATACGTGCGGTTCTGAGGCGATATATTTCTGTCCTTCGTGCTCGTTTTGTAAAAGATTTCGGTCTTAAATGTAATACAGGTATGTGATTTAATATATGTGTAATATATAATATATATGTGTGAGCGGCATAAAATTATTCAAAACACTCCATTGTTTCTATAATCTTCTAATTATATTGGGTGTACTTACAATAGGTCGTTTTTTTCGCAATATCAACATCGTTTTTCAAAGAAAGAACAAATAATCATTTATGTATGACAGTACAAAAAAAAACAGTAAGAAAGAAAAAAAACAGAATATCTTACTTGGAGTCTTACTAGAATTTTAATAGTTATCCCTTCAGCTAATTTCAGTTGTCTGAAAGATTGTATTACCTATATATTCTTCTTATTCTCTCTTCTTTCTCTCAGCACTACTCGTACGTGTTCTGCTGGACATGCCTCCTGCATATATTTTCATTTTAATCTCATTGTGGCAGTTTTAACCCAGGTCGCCCTTCTCGTTTTTTATGTCCTCCAACCACCTATATATGTCTTATGATGCTACGCTTTGTCACGCGATAAATAAATGATAAAGCATCCGTCACGTTATGACAAATATGTGCGTGAGGGTGACGGATGCTTTATCATTTATTTATCGCGCGACAAAGCGTAGTATCATACGCCTACTGGCTTGTAATCGTCTTGTTTATTATAGATATAGACATTTCAAAATGTAACTCCGATAATATAGGTAAAAGTAAGTTAACTAATACGGTAAAACATTAACCGCTATGATAAAAAGTATCCGTTTTGATAAAAAGTCGTCAGATATAAAATGCTTCGCACTAAGTCTTGATCAGTGGTCACACCCGGTAACGTATGGGTGTTTTGATTCAAAGGAACCGAGCGCTTGCGAGTGGGGTAAACAGAATGAAATGTATCTGGGGGAAGAATTATAGGTAACATGTTTCTGAGCAAAAAAACTACATATACACCATGGATCTTAACCGGTTCGTTGCGGATGGCACGACAGGCGTGTCATGAAGGTTGGTGTGTGGCGTCAATTCCATTCAAAATCATATTATAAATGGAATCGCGTGGACAACCGCTAATTTATATACATAGCTAAGGTTAACCGGGGTGATTGCGTCTATGGGGGCAAATGCGCCTTTTAAAGATTCCATTAAATCCGAACACAGTAAGACTACCCCTACCCTACCTGCCTGTAAAGTACAGCTTATACAGGCAGGTAGGGTAGGTAGAGGTAGTTGAAAAAAGTTCCAATTTAATGGAATGACAGAGTACCATCGGGAAAGATTGAGCTGAAATTTGGCATGCAAGTAGAACAGGTCCTGTAGGCGTATGATGCTACGTTTTATCGCGTGATAAATAAATGATAAAGCATCCGTCACGTTCTAAGAAATAGTGTGTGAGAGTGACGGATGCTTTATCACTTATTTATCGCGTGACAAAACGTAGCATCATAAGCTTACTGGATTGAAACATAGGATACTTTATATCTCGATAAAGAGTTCCCTTGGGACAGTAACGGGAACAACGCGGGCAAAGCCACAGGTAAATTAAAATACTAGTGTAGAATAAAACGGATGAACGGATAAGTTTTTACGTTTGTATAAAACCAAACACTACTTCGGTTGCTTGTACCAAAACCTAGCAGAAGTGTTTGGAGATCGTCATCCAGTTTCTACTATAATAATATTGTGGTGGGGTAATGGTACGTAGGTACGGTCGCTTACCTATACAAGTATTATTTTAAAAAATTACTATCAGTTTATAATCATTAAATATTTTTATTAAAAAAAAACCCAACAGCGGTGCACTTTAAAAGTGCATAAAATCCGCCATTTTGTTTATTTTAACGAACTTCATAAGTACCCAGTGACACTCGCGCCATCAAGACGAATGTAATGATGTATCATTTATCAAAATCGGTTGTGCCGTTGAGTAGTTACGAGCGGACATAGGAACGGACATACATACATACATAAATACATACATACAAGTCAAACACATAACCCTCCTTTGGGCTTCGCCGCAGTCGGGTAAAAATATTGGCTCGCATCCTTAGGTTCAACTTAATGATTTTATGATTATTAACCTTAAAATAAACAAAATACCGAATGCCTTTTCGAATGACCTAGTTTCTATATAATATCTGTTTACTAAGCGAACATATCCCAAGGCCTCTGCCTCTACAAAGCATAACAATATTAGCATACAAAGCCATTGCTTGTTCGACAAATGCACAGTATACAGATTATTATACCTATAAAAAAACGCCAATACCGTAAAACGGGACAGGTAGGGTCAAAAGTGACATTCAAACCTCGATAAAATTTTATTTTTACATATGCAAACTGAATTATGCATATTATAATAAAATGTTCCGGCCGCAACTGTCCTCGCAATCCCTTCTCACCCCATTTTACGGTAACTATACAAAAATAGTATGTCGGAACAATTCACTATCAATGGATGCCTAAAGTCGCTTTATATTGATTTAAACTTTCACGATTTTCACTCATATAATAAAACGGGACTCATATAAACCTAATGAGTAACAAAATGGGACTTAATCGCGTAAAAACATGAATTTACCTCGACGTTTCGGCGTGCCGTGACGTCCATGGTCGCGAAGGTACTCAGAAGAACAGGGTCGAAGTAATTTCATGCTTTTACGCAATTAACTCCCGTTTTGCTATAATAATGAAGTCGCTGTAGTTGAATAAAAGTATCCCATCAAAAACATTACATGTAAAAAGATGCCAGTCTCGCAACGCAGTTCTTCTAAAAACAAAAAAGGTTCGAGACGCAGTGTCGGAGTTCTGCCCACGAAGGAATGTCAAGTTTGTCTATGCTTGAGTGTCTTTGGTTGCGATACAATGACGTTTATTCAAAATTGACTTAGTTTTGTTGTTGATTTGTCAATATTTTGCATGTCAGAAAATGTGAATTCTGCTGGATAAGAAATTGAAGTCAGTGATGTTTGAGCTGAGCCTTTTAGACAAAAGGACATGGCTAGTATCGCATACAACCTCACTGCATTCCCTCGTTTTATACCTTGTAATAGCAAATTTCCATTATTGTGCACCGATCGATAGGAGCCTACACTCGGCTGCGAATTATCAGTTATCTGGCCTGATATCCCGGCTGCCTCCTTCTGCACTTTGACATATAAAACTAAGAGTTTAGTAATATCTTCGCAATCTAACTAAATGTGTAGATTCTGAAGTGTTATCCTTTTTTGTTATCCATTCTAGTTTGAAATTTAATTCTTAAGCACACAGTTACATATAGGTACTTATTGACTTAATCTGTCAGTATATTTGTAAATAGCTTGAGTGAGCGCCATACATCAGTAAATGACGGAGTTATGAGGTAAACCTTAAAAAAAATCAACCGACAAGGGTACCTCTTTTTGTCCACAAATTGAATACATAACTTACTGTTACCGTACGGATAATGTGTCATCTCCAGCCATTCTCGAAACCGAAGTTAGCGGAATCTCTTTGTACGATAGACACAGTTTTGCATTTACTGACATACTTATGTGATGTATTATATTCTGGATGAGTAGAGTTGTTGATTAGAGCTATGTACGTTGAGATAACTATAGTATAAACTATCGATATTTATATTTAGTGTAATAATATTTAGTGGTGTGTAATTTGATCTTGATTTTTTCCTCCTAAATTTTATTTGAAAGGTGTAAGAGATCCCCTAAAAAATAATACTTTTTACGTATCAGTTGATTTTATATGGATTATTTTTCGTTTTATATGGAAAAAGGGCACGTCCATTCCTTGCGTGGTGATTTTCGGACACTTTTTGACCCTCCCTCCTCCTTCTTGGCGATAGATGGTAAGATTTTAGGCTACCACTAAACATTAGGCGTAGGTTTTCTAAGGCCTTATCAGAATAATTCAATAAGTTACGCGCATTCCGTAATGTTTGCATGATTATTATACGAACTGTATACTTTGTTGTTTACAGACTAAATATATCTGACATCTTTTACCGAGACTTTTAGATATTATCAAAAACATCCTAAATTATTTCGCAAAGAGCATAAATGTTGCTTAGAATTTTATTCTATCGATATATTGTGCAAAAACACTACTACTTGAAACGAAGCGATGTCGAATCAGCGAACTTACGAGTCATTGGAGCAGGTAAATTGCGATTTTGAGAAACTTAGTTTGTTACTGGTAAATAGTAGGTACTTTTTTTTCACGATTTAATCTGCCATCGGCCATCTAGGCCATAATCAGATAGGAGGACTAATTTTAATTTTCTTTCGGTTGGTTCCATTGAACGCCATCTCCAGTGTATGTGGGGCTTAGTGTCTTTGATCCAGCTCTACGCAAATAGTAGGTACTAACGCAAATTTTGCTGTCGGCGAATGCTTCACAGCCCGACCTCGATATCGGCTGCGAGCGAACGCGGCGACCAGAGATGGGAGTGGAAGGTCGGAGCGCGGTCTCTCACTCTTACATAAGGCCTCCGCTTTCTGCTACCCCTCCCCGCTGAAATCGCAAACGGACCGTTAGCAGGAGTGACTCACTTCGCCTGTCCTTGAGGCCACCTGTAGGTGGTTTTAGGGTCTTATCACACCTGCGATCTGTGGGCGAGCTGAGGGCGAGTTTCCACACAAAACCAGCCGCAGCGAACTCGCGACGAGTACGCCGCGAGCGACATTTGTATGGAACTTCGCTTCTAACTCGCCCGCACTCGCTCGCAAATCGCTAGTGTGATAGGCTCTTGGCTAGAGACCAGAAAGAGCATGCGTTAGTACGCATGTGATAAGCATCCACGGTCCTGCCGAGACCCCGACAGATTGCTAGCTGATGGCCCTTCTAGATCGGCGAAGCACAAGAAAAGTTGTTTAACTATGTGTGTTAAAGTATATAACAAAATACCAAATGAATTTAGGTCTATGAATACTAATATATTTAAAATCAAATTATATGAATGGATAAATAATAATAACTTTTACAGTATTAACGAATTCTTTGACATAAAGTAGATTGTAATTGCCATATAATAATTGTTAATTTCTTTTTTATATTTTAGTCTTTGTTCGTATTAGTAGATTTTTGTAAGAAATGTAGTGTTCCATGTACCTCTTAGTTTTAGCTTTTCATTTAATTTGCATACCGTCATCGGTTAAACATGTAAACCTACCAATAATTGAAAAAGACCTATGTATATAATGGTAATGTTTATTGCAAATAAATGATTATCTTATCTTATCTTATCTTGCGCGTTATGGGATAGAGAAAGACGGTCGGATGTGGTGAGTTGTGTGGTGAGGTGAGAGAGAAGCTTATGTACGTAGTCACAGATTATAGAATGTAAACAGATATTTCAGTGTCACTCGTTTCCATACAAAAATCAAAAATTCCCACGCTCGCGTCAATGGGTATTGTTTCGACGCGAGCGTGGGAATTTCCACCGCCACAGCCACAGCACGGAAATTGCGCACAGTACAATACGTTCTCGCATAGTTTTCGGTGGCGGCGTTCGACCGGCATCAACGGCGTTTGCGTACTGTCACGATAATTATATTGTGCCACAGAGACGTTTCGATTGCCGGCGACTGGATCGGCTACGGGCGCTGGAGGCCAAAATCGAGTGAAGTGCACCTGACGTAGTACTGATCGGATCAAAAATATTAAATGTAAAAAGATGCAAGTCTCGCAACGCAGTTCTCCTACAATAAAACAGTTTTGAGATATAATGTGAAACCAAGTCAGTACCGTGGGGTGTAAACAGAACTCGATTTCCACCGACTTGCCTATTATTTAACCGGGGACGATTCATTATTTGAGAACTATAAAATTTCCTCCTCGGTTACACATCTTTATAATATGTACTTTATTGAAACTCTTATTTGTTGGAAATGATGCTAAATATGAGTTTTTCTACTCCTGTACTCTTATCTGTCTTTTACTTGGTCTCGAACACTAATATAAGAACATACATAATATGAGTTCAGAGAAGTCTATACTCTATTCCCTATAACAGCACTAGTGTCGTTATAGTCACTTTACGTTATTGCTAGCAGCCACAGACTTCTAAATCTAGGTTAAACTTAGGTCAAGGATTAAGCGCTCAATTTTAACTTTACGGTAAAAATGCACAACTACCAACTTAACAAACAATTAAATTCCTACGGTTTTTAAGAAAAACAAAACTTTCCGAACTAAATTCATTGATGCCAACATAAAAAAAGTATTTTTAATTTAAGTATATGTCAGTCAAACGTCATATTTGCCTTGTTTTCAGGTTATGATTAATTTTGTATTTTATATAATTTAAAACCTCGTCGTAGAAAAAGTATTGTATGCAACGTTGTATAATTAAGTCAAAAAACGCTCATTGCGTCTCTATTTGCGATACTCGCCGCATTCGCGGCTCGTATCGCAACTCACGCAATTCGCATTTTTTGAACCCACTTATACAACTGTTGCATAATAGTATTTTATGCAACAGTTGTATAAGAAGGTTCAAAAAATGCGAATTGCGTGAGTTGCGATACGAGCCGCGAACGCGGCGAGTATCGCAAATAGAGACGCAATGAGCGTTTTTTGACTTAATTATACAACGTTGCATACAATACTTTTTCTACGACACGTTTTAAAATACATATAAAATACAAACAAGACATAACCTGCAAAGAAGGAATATGACGTATGACTGTCAGTATGTGTCTATGGTAAACTTTTTATTTTTTAAATTAAGTTGACACGCAGTGAATATATTAAAAATACTTTTGTTTTTATGTTGGCATCAATGAATTTAGTTCAGAAAGTTTCGTTTTTCTTAAAAGCCGTAGGATTTTAATTGTTTGTTAAGTTGGTAGTTGTGCATTTTTACCGTAAAGTTAAAATTGAGCGCTTAATCCTTGACCTAAGTTTAACCTAGATTTAGAAGTCTGTGGTTGCTAGCAATAACGTAAAGTGGCTATAACGACACTAGTGCTGTTATGGGGAATAGAGTATAGACTTCTCTGAACTCATATTATGTATGTTCTTATATTAGTGTTCGTGACCAAGTAAAAGACAGATAACAGTACAGGAGTAGAAAAAATACTGTTATTTATTTTCATGTTTGCATAAAGAAGTCGCTATAGTTTCAGAACGTTGACCATAGGCAGATAATCAGCGTTTCGAACATCCATTGTAAATAAATTGATACAACTTCAAAAGCTAAATATTCAGGATTTGCAAACTTTATAAATAAGGAAGCCGTAAAATAACCGATTACCATATATCAAAATTAACCTACTTTGGCGTAATAAAAGAGCAAACTTTCCATCGTACCCATCCAGGAAGCATTTATCGCTGGGTTAGGGCAATAACTGGCCATTTACAGTTTGATAGTACAACTTTACTTTAATGCCATTTAGTAAGAAAAAAGACTCTCGTTAGTACGATTATTATATTGTTAGTACTATCATTACAGGCACATATAAGGTTGCCATACGTCAGAATAAATTGACAACTTTGTTTCATACGCTTAGTAAAGGCGCTTCTTAGTACTAGATCACTATAAGATACAACCTTGTTAAACTAACAAGTTTACTTGATGTGCTTGATACGCTTCGTGAAACAAAGGCGCTTCTTAGTACTATCATTATTGGCAGATACAACTTTGTTAAACCGAAGGTTTAACGTCTTATCACAATGAGTTTGTGGAATGTTCTACGCAGCCCTGACTCCGCTTTAAAGGTGTTGGTGTTAGTGTTGTTCGGGAGTTATTATCTCCTGCAATATTACACTTTAGTGCATAACTCACTGTAAACATCTGTAAAAGTGCACTTTTAGAATAAGTTTGCGGTTTAGCGCTTGTCTTTTTAACCTTGCGACAATACCTACCAATAACGTCACTACAACTCAACGCGAGAATAAATAGTCTTCTAACCTAACTTTCTTCCTTCCTTCCTTTGATTTCAGGTCC
The DNA here is from genome assembly GCA_947034925.1 of Eudemis profundana. Classification (NCBI taxonomy): domain Eukaryota; kingdom Metazoa; phylum Arthropoda; class Insecta; order Lepidoptera; family Tortricidae; genus Eudemis; species Eudemis profundana. The sequence continues at coordinate 3,509,887 of OX344808.1, forward strand.
AAAACACACTTACACGACACGATATCGTATTGACACATGCGAAGCAACGTTGTTGGTGTTATGATGCCATGTCGTCGAATCCTATCAAATAAAAAGCCAAGATTTTCATATTTTTTCAAAACTATTAACTGATATTAAATAACCACATTTTTACTTCTAAATACCCTACAGTGGTGCAAACATACCGCGCTTTAAAATGCATAAATCCCCCTTTTTCTTTAAATTTTACGAATTTTACGTATCTAATGATGTATCATTTCATTTATCAAAATCGGGTGTGTCGTTGAGTAGTCACGAGCGAACGTAGGAACGGATATACATAGATACTGACTTACATAGATACACACTGGCCAAACACATAACCCCCCTTTTGGGCTTCGCCGCAGTCGGGTAAAAACCCACTAAGAAGAGCAAAGGGGGTACTAAACATGTTCTGATTCGGCTAAATGGGGAATTTATCGTAGGTAGGTAGCTAACGTTCAGTTAATTTCGTTCATGTGGATTTACGAGACATTTGTATGTAACACGGTAGTGAACGAAATACCGGAAGAAAAACTCACAGTATGTCACTGCAAGGTGAATAAGTAGCCTTTATTACGCTACCATCGCCGTGATAACCTCCAAAATAGGTTGAAAAAGAGTAAAAATTTTACTACCCCTAAAAAGTCTTATCGCAATCTCACTGTGGATGAGAGAGCTTGCGATTTAAGCCGTTCTTTTTAGTTACAACCGTCGTAGATTTACGTTATTTCCGCCCGACTATACCGTTGAGATTTTATCCTGTTCTTAAAACCGGGAACATTGTGAGTCCGTTTGTCAAACAAAAGGTTATGTATAAATAAAATTGGTCAAGTGCGAGTAGGATTCGCCCATGAACTGCCGTCGTTCCGTACTGTCGTCGAGCAAAATTACACCAAAAACACTTTTATTGTACGGAGACCCCTTTTTATTTTTAACTTTATTTTTGTTTTTATTATTTGTTGTTATAGCGGCACTTAAAATACATATTCTGTGAATATATCAAACATTTACTTATTACCATCATTAAAATCAAGCAAACAGACGCCAAAAAAGCATGTTTCTTGTATAAGGGACCCCGTTTTATTTTTAACTTTATTTTAATTTTATTATTTAATAACTAGCGACGCGCCCTGGCTTCGCACGGTGTTTCTCTATTATATTATGCATGTATTATACATATAAACCTTACTCTTCAATCACTCTATCTATTAAAAAAACCGCATCGAAATCCGTTGCTTAGTTTTAAAGATTTAAGCATACATAGGGACAGAGAAAGCGACTTTGTTTTATGCTATGTAGTGATGATAGTGATATGGTAGTGACAATAAAAATGCATATTCTGTGAATATATCAAGTATTAACGTGTCCATACCATTGTACATTTTGTACAAAATTTAATAGAAATGCTCGTGTAAACAACCGTTCAACTTAATTCAGTATTGTATCACCATAGAAGAAACGTGTTTGTGTCGGTTAGCCACAGGACTGTACCTTTTGATTCATTATTTTACTTTTTCGTCATCCTTACCATCCATGTGTCCTGTCATATCTTAAGACTAATTGTTTTTTTTTTGTTAAATTTCGCCGTTCCGGTGTTGTCTCCGCGGTTCGCAGAGCACGGTGTACTTCGTGCTATGTTTTTAAATGTAAAAGCAAATAAATTGGAGTGGACAGTGTAGTTATCTTTGCTTCTAAGACTGAACTTCAAGATACGTAACCGGCGTTAAAATACTGTTTTTGCACACTATTTTTCACTAATTTAAAGGGTTTAGATATTAAGGTTTTTGGTAAAACATCTTGAAACAAAACAAAAGTTAGTTGAAGTGAGCTCCGTGCAGTTTTTCTTCTCATATTGGCCGAAGATTTTGTCATTTGACTGGTGTTAGATGACGCGGTTTTGTGCAGAAACCATGACGGAACACGCAGCATGGGTCCCCCAGTTAGTGCAAAGCACAATAAATAGAACCAGGTATGTTCTTCCATGCAAGTTGAGGACGTCGTATAAACTTGACTATCAAGCATTTTGTTTGGTGTGTGTCTGAGTTTGGCCAGAGAGTTCGACCATGTACCCTACTAAGATTTGCCGTTAGAAACTAGCCAAGTCAAATCTTTAACTTCAATTTGTGTTTATCATAGTTACAAACGAGGCTACAGTTAATCGACCACTCATAGACTTTAACACGTTTCAATAAAGTTGATGTTCGTTTACAAATGTACTGTTCCCAGTGTGTTCGATTAGTACCGAACTTGGCATTCATTTAGATTTCAAATCTTTTGTCGGCGAAGTCGACAGCCACGATATTGTTAACACTGAACTTGGCTCCCAGATGTTTGTTTGTTAATAACTGATTGAGCTATATTCATGAAGTTTGAAGTTCTAGTTGCCTTAAGGGTTTTAATAAATTAATCAAATTTCATGTTTATGTTTAATAGATTTTTGGGGGTCAAAAGTGGGTCGAAATGGTTCACCGTGTATTATCAAACCGCGTTTAGAAAGGGATTGAGCTCATATGTCATTTTTGAACTAATGCATGATATGACATTGTCAGTGGTAGAGTATGCAGATAAATTAAATTGTTATTTTGGTACAATGAAGTTCTAAAGCATGGAAAAAATATCAAATTATACAGCGTTTTCCTTTTTTAGGTGTGCTCAATTTACAAGAATTTGCTCTGGCGACATTGCCTTCTTTTTTTATTAATGTTACTGTGTTTTTTCCAACGCCCGTCGCGGCCACCACACGATTCCAAACTTTGGTATTATTGTTCAGTAATCCAATTATTTCCTGCAATGTATGTTCTTTGAATACTTACCTCAGAGACGATTGCATTTACGCTTAAGATGGCCATCAAAGTTTTCAAAAGAACCTTCGTCTTATCGTTTTCTTTATTAAAATATGTTAGTACATTGTAGACAATTTCTCGGCATCGACCGTATAATACTTTACCTCGATTCATATTGTATACAAACGTATTTTTGAAAAGCTACGGCAATTTGATAAAGCGAAATAATGTGACTGGTGACAGATTTTTCAAATATGATAATACTATTTTTTATTAAACAAATGACAATATTTACCGAGAATAGAGTTTAAATATGCAAATCATATTTAGCTATTAATTCTATTATCTATAAGGGTCTGCACTTATGAAGATATCAAAGATTGGTTTATGATTATATTTAATCATTTATTAAGTACACTTGTGCTAACGGTACACTCGAATCCCTTTCTCAACGCGGTTTGATAATAATATAACACACGGCCGCTGTGTCGCCAGTTCTTTTCTTTTGAACTAGCCTTGACACGTGTCTAGATGTATGACGTATGTTATTTAGGTACGGAGGTATAATAAAAATCGAAGTTTTCGGCCTTGAAGAATGTAAGCACGAGCCGCCATCTTGAATTAAATGTGCCCGAATTCAATATGTTTTAAATAATATGTTGACGGTTGATTGTCTACGGGAAGAATAAACAAGCTCATATTTTTTACATTAATGTTTATTCTGTAACTTATTATACTTTTATACCTAAAGGGAATACCATCACGGACTGGATAATGATTCTTGCCAAAACTCAGTTTTCATGTTTTACAAATTAAAAGAGTCCTTGTATACGAACTCTGTTCTGTTCTGTAATAATCTGTTGTTTTCTGTTGTTTGTGTATTCTGTGGTGGTATTGTGTTTTGTCTGTCATTCTAGCTGTTTATATTCAAAGTGAACACTAAATATTCACTAAATTCGAATCTAAAAAACTTCGTACTCAAAATAGTGTCCTGGGATTTTTTTCGACATCGACAGCATGCATGAGTTTATTTATCAACAGATCCAGAATTTTCTCTGTAAATTCGTAACAACTGGCTAACCTAACCTGAGGCCACTGAAATATGAATTTTACCTGCAAATGTAATTTGGTAACGAGACACTGCATTCTTCAGCAAACTCGAACACCGACGAGGGAGGTATTTGGAAATATGACCCGGGTACGAAAATATTTGTAGATAAAATGTGAAACACATTTATTTGAAACTATCATACCGACAGTCTTACAGTAAATTATTTTTAGGGAAAATTGCTAAAATAAAATACATATACATCGTTGGCTCAACGATTCTAAGTAAGACTTGGCCTCCGAAACGAAAGTAAAATAAACTTACTAAACGAGCTCTCGAGAAAATTTCTGTAATCCCAAGGCAATACAATCCAACAACAAATAAAATAAAACCCACTTTAGTTACTTTTATGCATGACTGAAGAGGCGTTGGAATATTAGCATTTAACAACCATATGGATTTGAAGTCCGAAATAAATATGTTTGAATTTGAATTTTGAATTTGAATTTACCCGCGGCACCGCCCGCGTCATTCCCGGTAATGTTCCAACAGAACTAGTTACCGGGATATACATCCCGTCCTATGTTTTAATCTGGTCTACTTGCTTGCCTAATTTCAGCTCAATCAGTCCAGTTGTTATGCTATTATCTGCACTGTTAGTCTATCCGCAGAAAGCTTCCGTAAAAAACGTATAGTCCAATGCAAAGATGCAAAAATTTTAATCGGCACACTGTTGACAGCAGCATTTTTGAAATTGGGCACTGTTTTCCTAATCTAATTGTTACGGTACTCCTTACGATTCTACTTTTCAGGTCCTTTTCTAGGGGAAACCGGGTATGGTTGTCTCGGGGGTTGGTTGTCACAGCGGCCATAAAATAATACTAAACGAAACATTAAGTACATCGATCGGTGCTAAAAGATCGCAAGAGCTGTACATCCTTCCGTACTTCACCAATCGATGCACTTATTCCTTCGTTTAGTATTATTTTATGGCCGCTGTGACAACCAACCCGCGAGACAACCATACCCGGTCTCCCCTACACGCAAATAAGAGCTTGTAGAAAACGTGAGATTGATAATGGTAATCACATGTTAAAATTATATCATTAAATAAACGAATTTTGTAAGTACATGGTAATGTAGTGGAAAATGTACGTTTTTCATACAAAACCCGGGACAACGTCTACACCTGCGATATTATATTTATAAATCATAGTACTGTGATTTACAAATATATAAAGAATTTATAATAAACAAGAGTGTACAATTTATAAAATCGTAAACAAGACAGTATGTACAACTGTCTAATTTATTATAGTACATTGTGTATCAAGGGCGGTAAGTAAGGAATTTGTAATTCCTTTACCGCCCGTGGCACACACAATGTTTTTCATCACACTTGTGAGGAAATCTGATTAAAATAACCTTACTTACTAAATAAAATTGTAAAACTGACAGTGACATTAGTGGCATATATCAAGACGACACGTTCGGAAACCATAGCGGTAGACTTAAAATGGTTGATTTTATATTTGCAAAATGCTGAAATACACTATTTAAACATTTAATTAATGTTACAGAAATATGTATTTACATGTATTTGCAATAACAGTTCTCTTTAAATAAATATTTCAGTAATAAAAGTTAAACAAGTAAGTTGGCGTTTTCTTTGAACATGACAAATAAGAGTAAAACAGAACCAGCGTTTCAAATTTAAAAAGAAAACCATTACGCCCTAGGGCGTAATAGGTCATTTACGGCTCGCAAAACCTACGTGTAATGACACCATTTTCGAGCAAGTGTGATGAAAAATATATTTAGAAGTCTATTTACCTGAGCCACAGTATTATTAATACCGTTTGCGGGATCCACTTTGGACATAAAGCAGTAATTTTTACCCGACTGCGGCGAAGCCCAAAGGAGGGTTATGTGTTTGACCTGTATGTATGTATGTCCGTTCCTGTGTCCGCTCGTAACGTACCTACTCAACGGCACATCCGATTTTGATAAATGATACATCATTAGATTCGTCTTGATGGTGCGAGTGTCACTGGGTATGAAGTTCGTTAAAATAAACAAAATGGCGGATTTTATGCAGTTTCAAAGTGCACCGCGATCGGGTTTTTTTTAGTAAAAATGTGGTTATTCTTCCTACAAAAGGTACATCACGTGGCTTGTATGTGTGTGTGCACGCTGTGAATGAACGCACTACAATCAAAGTTTTACGAATGCTTATGAATGCTTCAGTACGAATCGGACCGTCTGTGCCTCGACCTTGAATACGTATCGCGCGCTCCTAAGGGTCTTATTGCACTGGCGATTTGCGAGCGAGTTGCGAGCGTGTTTTCATACAGATTTCGATCGCGGCTAACTTGCCGCGAGCTCGCTCTGACAAGTTTTGAATGAAAACACGTTCGCAACTAGCTCGCAAATTACCAGTGTGATAAGGCCCTAACCTAACTAAACGGCCGAATAGTGACTACTTGTCTATCTTTATACTTTGCCTTGGCACTGTTTTCCTTGGCTAATGCTATCCCGCGAGTCCTAAGGTCCCCGATTTGACGGTATGCGTCTATAAATAACGTATTTACCGAAAATTCTTTCCTTCGTAATAACAACTTTTCACAAAGTATCGCGTTTCTGCACACAGCTTATCAGCGGCATCTATCGAGTAACAGCTATTACAAATTCCTAACTTATTTAACCGGGCCAGTGAAAAACCAACCTTAATGTCAAACGATTAAAGTCCTATTTTCCACGGACTCGCTCGCGTGTTGATACTTTACAAATGTTAGTAGCGACCTATGTGGCTTTACGTGCGTAGCGGTGTCGAAGCGTATGTGTAGATGTCGCTACTAGGTATACGAATACAATTATAGTGGCCGCAAAGTTTTCTCTCCACTTGTCAACCATTTGCTATCTCATTTTGTACCCTTTCACTGAGGTAATAAGGTCGTTTTTACATTTGCTTCCTTGAGGGAAATAGACCTTAGGTTTTCAGATTCTATGCCGAAAGGAAGTTTGAAAGTGTAATGGCTTATTACCGTTTGCGGGATCCGCTTTGGGCATAAAGGCATTAATTTGAGTTTTTGGCACGCTGGAACATAATTATTATTAGTGAAAGAATCTGGATGATATAGTCTAAACTCCAAAACGTCTAGCTAGCTTACTAGATTAGTATATCTGTGTGATTTCGCTTGCACAAGAAGGTCATTTAAAAAAAAATCACCCCGCCCTGAATAAAATAATTATCATTTATTTGTTGCAAACACGGTGCTAACAAGGTGTAAGTAAGATTTATACAGTACAGTCCTACAAAATTACAAATTACAATCATTTTGTTATTAAATGGGTTTCCAAAATAATACATTACACAACTAGGGTGGTAATACAAAGAAAGCCCGAGATCGCAGATGTTTACACCGCAGGCCCGAGCTGCAAGCGACGGACGTGATTATGCGATCGAGGGCTTTCTTTATTACCTCCCGTGTTGTGTTGTGTACATCATTTTATGTCTATACTTGGCCAGGAAGTGGCTTTTTCCGTACGCGCAGCGTGCGGAAAAAGCCACTTAATGGCCAAGTGTGGCATAAAGAATTAAACACATTTTATTGTTGATAATGTTTCATAGAAAATATTTAAGGTTAAGAATTAGTAGGTCGCTTATTAGTGAAAACCCGCCTGTTATTTACCATTAAACATGCTCTTTTAAAATAATCTTATGCTGTTGTATCAAAATGAGTTTCTTCACGAAACTGCTAGAAAAAAAACTTACATCAAAATACACGTGAAACTTGTAAATTCCTGTAGGCGACTCTTCATGTTTAGTAGCTCGCTGAGGCGCTTGCAAGCGACGCGGCGCTTCAAACTTTTAACAATTTCTGCAACGACTAAACACGGTACCGTGTTTAAAGTTTTAGGGTTCCATACAAACATTAGACCCGTCTTAGGTGCCCTGGCCTCGAAAAGTATTTTCAAAACTTTTTTGCAATCGCTAGTAGACTCAGATATAAAAGTGTCTTCATTGAATTCGACACAACATCAAGCGCCAGAAATGGCATCGCGAAGGAACGTTTGAAAGTCTATTAACAAAAAAATAAATAAACCGGTAACCAGATAGCCACGACCGAAAATGTACGACTAAGAAGAAGAACACAGACGAATAAAGTAGATTATTTACTTAAGGTTTATTTTTATTTTACTAGTCTTAATCACTAAAACCAGATTTTTTGAATTTATTTCATCAACTGTCAGACTTCGCGTCGACTTCATAATTTATGTAGTTATTCGATGAAAATAACGCATTTTTAACAAAGGTGTGGTACTAAAACCAAATTATATATCCGCCCATGAAGTTTAAAAGCATTTATATATTTTTTTGTTAGCCTGGTATCGCTTTGGGCTTAAAATCACTAAATTTCATTTTACCTCATTATCAATATTCCCAGATCTCAAAACTTCATGGCCTCAAAATACCTAAATTGCAGAATGCCTAAATTTTTTTCACAATCAACCGAAACCTTAATATCGCCGATGTTCAAAATACCTTAGGCTCATAATACCTAAACTTCAAAACAGCATTATGGCAAAACAACATATGCTTAAAACAACCAAACCTCAAAATACCTAAATTTATACTATCAAATAAACACACGTTAAAAAAATTAGGTATTTTAGGAAAGGTAGGTAGGAAAAATGCCTAAATTTAGGTATTTTGAGGTTGAGTTGTTTTGATATTTTGTCATTTCTGTCATTCGGTAATTGAAGGATTGTGCATTTCAATCTTCAGGCATTTAGAGAATATGCCGTTTTAAGTCAAAGTCATAATGAATTTCGTTCATTTTAAGAATGTTACAATTTGACATTTAGGTTTTATGAGCTCATGGTAATTTGAAAATAGGGTGTATTGGCAAATAAGGTATTATGAGATTTAGTGATTTTAAGCCCAAAGCCTGGTATCGTGTCCCGCAGCTAGGAAAAGGCCTTTCCCCTGGATTTCCACTTGTCTCTGTATCTCCGCTCAGTTAATCATGAACGTGTCTAGATCGTCCAGCCAAAGGAGGGTTATGTGTTTGACCTGTATGTATGTATGTCCGTTCATTTGTCCGCTCGTAACTACTCAACGGCACAACCGATTTTGATAAACGATACATGATTAGATTCGTCTTGATGGTGCGAGTGTCATTGGGTATCGTTAAAAAAAACAAAATGGCGGATTTTATGCACTTTTAAAGTGCACCGCGGTCGGGTTTTTTTTCGTAATTAGTTCAGTAGCGCCGCGGTGTGTCAACGGCTCACTAGCTCTTATAGCTCAGTAGCACCATATCTAGTATAAATATTGTACGGTGAACATTTATAAATCTAAATTAAATCAACAAGCGCTTTGAGCTTCAGCGAGACTAGCATAACAGGCCGAGACTTCACTTGCCAAGCGACAAAACACGAACACTCCCGACGTGTGTCGTTTCTGACGTGCAGTAATGGGCCGCTGCAGATGCTCCATCACCGGTGTGGTTTTAGTGGGTATGCTTTTTCCTTCTGAGGGGCGAGTCCCATATCACTTAATGGCCCTTTTAAGGGCCTAGGAAAGGGCCCTGGTAAGGGCCTGTGAGGTATGCGTAATTCCACTATTTTCCACACAGTTAACAAAGTGACTGTTACTTACGTACTGTATTGAATAAAAAGGGATAAATTGTATTTGTCGCGTGACTAACAGTCGCATAGCACAGTTGTGCTAGACGTATTGAAGCAAAAAAAAATCACAAACCGTTCCTGTTTAGTATTTTAACTAAAATATTTTGCCACTCTCATGCAATTGCTTGAAGCGACATATTCGCTTCGTGTCCGGAACTTTAAACAAATTCATTCCGAGCTGAACATGCTATAAGACGAACGTGTTCATTTTTAGGGTTCAATTCAGAATATAAAATCCAGCTATATATTGACAATAATTATTGTTAAACGTAATCAACAAAATAAATTATTAATGGACATACGAGTGTGTTAAAATTAAGTATACGAATAGAAATAAATTAATCAAGTGGGAGTCAGGCTCAAAATAATTCTGCACATTGAGACAACTTTGATATTATTAATTAATTATAGGTATTGTGAAAGAGTTCTGTTGCCTGAGTGACAAATTGGTCAATGGTCAGATACAACGATTTTGACATTTAAGGTATGCGTTTTGCCTTGTGAGATTTGATATAAGGCCTTGAAGATCGCGACTGTACATTAGGTAGTACGGCACCCACGGGCCTTAAAGCGCAAGCTTGACTTGCTTGATTTTTTACAAAACTTTCTCGTTTCTCTAGGCAAGTTTTAGCTTCCAAGAAGAAACGAGTGCATTCAAGATTAATTTTGTTTTAATTAACTTCTGTTAGCAAAGTTGGGTACAAACCCAACACGCCATAGCGCTGCAAAAAACGTTCGCTTACCCATCCCATAACGAAGTTAATGGTTGGTCTCACCTAGCTTTAACGAGGCTGCGTGAGCTAGAGGCTTAAGCGGTAAAATAATCTGAATCTCTATAGCAAAAAAGAAGGTACCTTTTAGTAAAGCTAGCAGGTTTACGTTAATAGCTTTTAGTAAAGGTGGAATAATGTTGAAATGTGGTTCTGAAAGCGGGTGCAGGAGATTGAGGACTGAGACAAAAGTGACGAGGAAGTAGTTACGTCATAGGGTAAAAGAGAAAAGGACACCGTTGGAAATTACAGAGGAAGCATGACTGAAAGAAAAAAAAAATAAGAAAACGATCAGGAAGGAAATGTTGAAGGATAGACGGAGGATAAAAAAGACAAATATTGAACAAGTGAAGCAAAAAATTACAGAGTATCCATAGAGTAGGTATAGCTTCTGTGTTTTTGTATTGTGTCAAATGTGACGTTAAAAATAAGACTTAAGCTACCAATTCATGTATATTGTTCCACTGGTGAGAAGAGAACCTAGCTTATGATATTGAAAGATAATGAAAGAAATTAATCCACTTTTGGCGACTGCTTTTATGTACATGATGCGTTGTCTGATTTTAATTATCTCAAGTTAACTAAATCGCTCAACTCCTGTAGCTCGAGCCAGCTCAACAAAATAACTTCCACTTAACCTGGCTATACCGTTAACTGTTACTGCAGTAGTTTGTTGCCCCTTCGGATTCACAATTAACAAGAAAAAATCCATACGAACGCCATTTTATGGCCCCTTAGCGTGCCTTTAACGAATTTAACGCAAAAGCCTAACTGCGACAAGTTAATAAGAAAAATATAAATCCAGTACAAAGCAGTTCATTTCCGCCGTTTTGAACTCGATTCGTGCTTGACTAAAATTACTCACAAAACGGAAAAGTAGAATTCTTTGGCGAGAAATACTTATGATAAGGAATATGCTTTTTTTTCATAAAGTCAAACATAGGTAATGTTTTATGGCTCATTTGTTCACATCTAGTGCAAACAGTACACTGCTCTAGCAAGTTATTTTAATTATTAATGTGATTAAGAATATTAATCAAAACCAAGATATTTCGTTCACAGATTCTTTACTTATATAGGTACGATTTTTTGTTCTATTTGGCTAATTATCATGATTTAACTGCGATGCTCTGCCATGTTTTTACTTACTTATTTCAATAAAGTTCATAGACTCTTAAGAGAGTGATTAAATTGCTTTTAACAAAATAACGATAGCAGGTTAGTCAGTTCAAAACTCAAATTATTTACTCGTAAAAGTGAATCTGACACTGAAGACTATGAAGAAAAATAAATACTAAATGCCGTATCTGAGAAGCATAACACTGTAAGTATGTATGGAAAACAATAGGACTAGCAGCTTTATGCTTCTCAGGTACCGAATGTAAACAATAGAGTTTAAGGAAGCACGACAGTAAAGATAATACGATATACACGTACATAAATTTCTCGCAAGATGATAAAAATAAATAGTTGGGCGGGGATCGGAGCAAGCGCTTTGATAGTTCTACGCGGTAAACAGATGTGGCTAGCGCGCTTTACAATGTGCGGCAAAACTTTATCGTTGAAAACATCAGAACACTAAACTGAAAAAATATAGTCTCGAGCAGAACTCAGATTCCCGACTCCAACAGTTTCCCGAATCAGTATGGGCGCACTTACTAATTATACTACCGTGTAGTGCTCGACTTATCGAACTTTCCAATCAGTCCCTTCATTTATTGGGTTTTCGGGATTCGGACCCTTACCGTCCGAAATTTCTCAGTTTTTGAGTGTGTTTACATTGTAAGTAGACGTTTTTCAGTATTTGTATACTATAACTTACTTAGTAAAATCTGAAAACATTTTCAATTAAAATGCACTTAAAATGCTGAACAAAACATTAAAATGAATCCTTTAAATGAAAATGATAGCAATTTTAATAACGCCAAACGACTATAAAACGTAAATGCTGTCAAAGAAAATGCTCACATTATAGTCAAAAATGATCTGAATACAGATCATAGATTGTAACATTTGCATATACGAATTATGCGAGCCAAGTTAGAATAATGCCGACATTAAATTCACCTTAGCCAGAATCGTGAGCTGTAAAACCCCAGACGTCTATACAGGCGAACATCTGTCTGAATCTAGACTCGAAGATAAAGGGCGAGTTGGCTAGGATTACGGGACTGTGAGGAACAGTCGCTGAAAAACTTTACTGTTGTTCACTAAGCGTGTTTTTACGACTTGTTTTAGGAGTTTCATTCAGCTGTTTGTAACAGGCACAGACTGCAATGAACAGACCATAGACAGCAGCCAATTTAAGGTGATTCGAGCCAGTTGGTCCTCCATACAAATAAAAAGAGGATCATCATTTGCTTCAATTGGACGACAATCGTGGTTGAAATATATTTCGTTTTATAGCTTGAAATGTATCAAGTGAAATGACATGTCATTGAATAAGATGTCTCAATTAAAAGTGCATTTTTACCCGACTACGGCGAAGCAAAAAGGAGGGTTATGATTTTAGCACCGTATGTATATATGTATGTATGTTTGTATATTTTTATTTTACCGATCTTCATACCCAGTGACACTCGCGCCATCAAGACGAATCTAATGATGTATCATTTAATTTATCAAAATCGGTTGTACCGTTGAGTAGTTACGAGCGGACATAGGAACGGACATACATACATACAGGTCAAACACATAACCCTCCTTTGGGCTTCGCCGCAGTCGGGTAAATAACCAGTATTAACGTGCAATTTGCCGTTTAAAGTCAGCGCCATCGCCATTGTCAGCGTTTCAAACCAAACGTTTTTTGTTTTCGTGTCATTTCACGCATACAAAATGTATCAAGCTATAAAATAAAACACAATTCAAACATAATTGATGCCGTGGCAGCAAACGACGACCCCCTTTATGTTTCTATAGAAAACCGACGGAATCGAATCACCTTGATGTTGCCAATTGAAACGTGACTAAAGTTTTTTATCAAACTACTGAATCTGTGTAAAATTCCAATTTCCTTTATTAAATGTCCTTTCATTTCTGTACCTCTTTTAGTCGAGGAAAATATTATTCGGGACACAATTATGTCCCCTGTTGGCTGTCTAAGACAGTCCGTACTATCTCTTATTTAAAAGTTTAAAAGTAAGCTCTTTGAAAAATTATCTTCCCTCTTAAATATTTACTCTTAAATATGGTTTTTCCCTGTTTTGTTATTTACATTTTATCGGCCTACGTGAAGAAATTTTCATAACTTTTTTAATTCTTTCCCTCGGATCAACGATCACCACAATATCTAGTCGAACATCTGTAATGATTCAACTCTGTTTGGAAAAAATAACACCTTTTTATTTTACCAAAAAGCTCTTTAAAACTCAATAAGCGAATTACGTACGTATTGTACTACCAATGATTATCCCTGAACACTAAAATCCGAACAACAGCAACGTGTAAACAAAACTACTAATCAGTAAAGAGGTTATACTTAGAAAGGCTGAGTCTTAACAAGTTTACCTTCAAATAATCCAATAGCCAGAAGAAATCCCAACACTTTGGAACTACTAACAGTCGGGCGGCACGCACGTTTTCCATTTATTCCCTAATTAACTTGTTTGGGCCGATCGATGGGCTAAATTATATCACGTATACTCGTACGAAGTGTTTCGCTCGACATATGTTGTGTTCGAGTTGTTTTCGTTCGCTGACAGAGAGTTTTCTTGACAAACTAGAGGTACGTTCAGGTTCGGATGTGGTGTATTTATTCACAGTAAAATATCAGCAAATTTTCTTCCGACAAGAGGTACATAGCGCCGCTTGAATGTGTGCGCGTTGTATACAAACGAATAAGCAAACTTTAAAACCGTGAAATACCATACAGCAGTATACTGTAGTGTGTTTGGATGCGAAAAATCCCGCGGACGGCATCACTGCACTTCGACCTCGCATAACTACCGGACGCTCCTAAAGTTTACGAAGAGTTTGCCTACTTTTCTTTCCTTATACTTTGATTTAATTGTTACGATGATTGATACGAAAACCAATCACTTTTATAAATTTTATGTGACCTACTGTAGTCGAAGCCGGATTCGGACCAGCTTTTCTATCTTGAGCGAGACAACGTGCCAACTCCGAGTACTACACCACTTGGCCACTTTGAAATTTCTGATAAATTTTGGTTTGTCACGATAAGGCATATAAATACCTAAGCCATTTAACTGAATTGTCTGTTAATTGGTTGTAAAAATGTTGGCGACAAGTCCGAATAATATAAACTCTACGTTAAAAGGATCTTAAACGAAAACATCCCGCCGTGAATCGAAAAACGTAGTGTAGGGCGCCCAGTGACGACATTCGAAGGGCAGCAGTTGGTGACTGGAGCAGGAGAGCTGAAGACCGAACTCAGTGGCGTGCCACGGGACAGGCCTATTTCCAGCAGTGGACTGATACAGGCTGATGATGATGATGAAACGAAAACATAAAAGCAAATTAATTTTAAAGATGCAGGAGTGAATATCCCCGCCCGGTGAGGAAATGAAAGACCGAAAGCTTTTGATACACAATGAAGGTTACATAAAATGTAAGACTGAGCGTTAAATCAGTGAATCAGGAAAACCCAGTAAATATTAATACTGAATTGTAAAAGAAACTAGTTTCAATATAACGATTTGCATTTTTTTTATTTTATACTAATCAATTTCGCATTCTCGTTGATAGAAACTGACAAATATAGACATATTGACTACCTAAGACAAGACTATGTATCGAGTGGTATTGGTCAACAACTTAATGTTTACTATGTGTGAGTCTAAAGTCATTTATGACAAATATTAGTATAAAGTTTGAGAAGACTTCCTTTTTGGATAGGTTGCATATCGTTTAAAAGACAAAAATCTGAGATTGATTACAAAGCTATTGACGTGAGAATTTCATTGGCCGCTATAGTTTTTTCTTCAATACTAAGTACTAGCTCCGCCGCGTTAGTTCGTATTCCGTGGGGCCGATTTTGAGCATCAGGTACGCTTCCATACTTATTATATTTTGATGGTTCCAAACGACACATATTTCCTTTTAAATCCTCGTTTTCCCCACATTCATTCTTCTCACATCCTCGCCCAATGGCCACAGATTAGCCAAGATCAGACGTCGGATCGTAAGAAACTTATCTCGTTAGTCAGTAATGTACAAACTGACCATCAAGTCTTATCCGAGTGGGATAGTTTAATAAATAGAGATTATTGGCTCTTGTGTTTTATGAGGTCCCGTTAAGCTTTAAGAAAATGAGGAAAGTTTTTTCGATTATAAGGTCAGTGTTTGGTGGAGGTGGATGTTAAATGTTATTCGATTTAAGCTACGACCAAACCACTGTTCAAAAGACATTCAGGCACCGTTGATTGAGAATTGATTAGCGGTGTGCACAGCACGCGTTAAAAACGTGACGCATGAGGCACGTCACTGCGTAGGTACCAACAAAATTACTATTCTGATTTTGAAGTTTACAGTTTATTTATCTTTTATTTATCTAAAGAACCTCTCTGTGATTTACTTGTCATTCGATTATGTTGGCGTTTTGCAACTGAGACTTTATAAATATCTCTCTATACGCCGATTGTGTCATTTTATTCTCAATGTGTTCTGTTACTTAGCTATTAAGAAATTTTGCTTATTCAGCCGTTTTGCAAATAAAGACGTTGTACAACTAAGTGCAATTGTGTACCCAGTTATTTTAATATTATGGTATTTTACATGCTTGGACATTTTACCACCATGACCTGATGCAAATTAGACCTTTTTCTTATATAGTCATTCTTCAAGCTAGTCCTTACGATAAATACTTGGACACAAATACTCATGCTCATGACACAAATATTTACCCTTATCAGGATTTGAACCCGGGACCTTTAGATTCGTAGGCAGTGTCACAAACGGATTAAGTAAGCTAGATTTAATCTAGTTCACACAAAAAACTGATTACACAAGTTTCATTCGATTTTACTTCATTTATCGGCTTTTAGTGGCATTTATTTGCAGTATTAAAACGATATACTAAGTATTATTTGGGGGCACGGCAGTGTCGCCGCCAAGTCGAGCAAAACAAAGGCACGGCCGTACCATCCTTTTCTCGAAGCCATTCAGGCCATTTTCAGCCTCCCGTAATTTTGTACTGGCTAAAGCTAGAACCCTGAAATTTCAGGGATATATAGGGCACAATAAGACTTATATATATCCTCAATATCATTCAATTTGAACATGTAGTTTAAGAACTATTGCATGTCAAAGTTACTTAGTTTTGTCACGACTCACTGACTGACTGATGATCATCATAATTCTAAGGTACTTCTAGCAGACCTACGAGCTCCAAATTTTAAACATAATTAGTTTTTAGCCTATCAAGTCCTTAAAAACCTAAATATGTTGTAATTTCAGTCACAACTGCACACATAAGTTTGTAATCCTATACAAATGCATGCGATTACAAAGTTAGTTTTGCAGTTCAAATTGAAAAGAATGGATTGGAATGTAATAATTAAAGGAAGACCACTTACAAAATGAAATGAGATCCCATCAAAACATCACATGTAAAAAGATGCAAGTCTCGCAACGCAATTCTCCTACAACGAAAAAGTTTTGAGATGTAAAGTTAAACCAAGTCAGTACCGGGGGGGTATCAACAGAACTCGATTTCCACCGACTTGCCTATTATTAGATGTATAAAATGTTTTCCTCCACGGTTAAATAATAGGCAAGTCGGTCGGAATCGAGTTCTGTTGATACCCCCCCGGTACTGACTTGGTTTAACTTTACATCTCAAACCTTTTTTGTTGTAGGAGAATTGCGTTGCGAGACTTGCATCTTTTTACATGTAATTCTAAATTTATTCATAGTAAACAAATTGTTTTGTCCCGCATTTTTGGTAAACACAATACTTTCAAGGAAGTAATAAAATCCCGAACACAATATTACGAAACGAAACGAATACAATCGTAAACGATTTATACAGTTACATGGGTTTAATGAACCTTCTGTATTCAGTACATGGTCTTATTGATATTAGAGGTAGCTGGGACACTCGATACTATATTGAAACGACGCACTTGTTCCGCCAATAACGTAGATCGAATCAAAACCTCATATCAGTGTATCTAGTAAGAAAGGGCATGAGGTACTTGTCACACTGCCCTCGAGTAAGCGAGTAGAATTGAGCGAGTAACAGTAAGGGCCTTATCGCACTGGCAAAATGCACCTATGAATGTCAAGATTTACCATCGGGTCCAATGCTGCCGCCATAACGCAAAAGGACACATGTAACATTTTATTTCGACACTGAAATGTATAAATATTCGGAATCAGTAAATTTCACTGATTCCAAATATATATCTATACAACTCAACTTCGAAAAAAATTGTTAGTAGTGCCCCTTTCCCTTATGGCGGCAGAATGTGAAGCTCTGCCTCGAGAAGAACCGGAGTAAAAAACACGGCAAAGTATTTTTTTTTTAAAACAGTCCTACAATATCATACTCTTATATCATAATTTAATAACTACATTACAGTTTTCTTAGCACAGTAGGTGCACTTTAACTTGAACATTACTAATAGAAAATAATGATTACTGATTAGGTACTCATGTAGGACGTTATCCACAATATATCTGTTTATTTTATAGTATGTTGGAGCAATAAGGTCAGTCGGGGTAAAATATCGAAAAGTACAGATATTATACTACAGTCAAGTTCATCATTATCTAAGCAAAGATTGGACCAAAGATATCTGAACAGGACCTTATTGTCAGAAGCATAAGAACTAGATCAGATATTTTTGATCCGTTTTTTGCTCAGATAATGATGAACTCGACTGTACAATCGACATCTTAAAACCACTCGGTTTTAGTTATTTGCGTGGTAAGATGGCCGACGCACCAGAGGACGAATCGACAAGGCGGTCTGACACCATAAAAAAATCCTCGTGGTACCATGCAGAGGGCAGCTCATATGGCCCTTGATCGCATTATGTGGAGGGAGGGACTTTACAGTTGGTCACGATCCTCAGTAATGAGGGAACGACAAGAAAGAAGAAGTGGTAACATGTCGATTGTAGTATAAAATTTGTATTTTTCGATATTTTTTATGGTAGGCGTACTTGCCCGACTGACTTTACGTTTTTCTTTTACGACAGATGTAAATGTTGCTGAAGGTTCCTGTCCTGTGTCCGCTGGAAGCGGGCAAATCAAAGGCGGCGTTTTTTTAGCCTATGTCCAGAGTGGAGGTTCATGAAATTTACGTATACATATAATTATCAACATAAGTATTGTATGTGACGTTCCGCGACTAAAGGTACCTTGTGGACGTTGTCGCTTGTGCCCTTCTATCTTGATATCCTATAGTAACGGAGTCGGATACGACGCAAACGACAACGTCCATAAGTTACCTTTATCCGCGGAATGACACATATCCTCCTCACTATCCTCATCCTCTAGTCCCCATCAAGGACGTGGTGTCTATACTAGGAGTTCCCAAACTTATAATAAATAAATATATAATATAAATTAATATTAGGGGACAATCTTACACAAATCGAACTAGCCCCATAGTAAGCTCAATAAGGCTTGTGTTATGGATACAAGACGACGATATATTTAATAGATACAAATACATAAATACATAGAAAACATCCATGACTCAGGAACAAATATTCGTGCTCATCACACAAATAAATGCCCTTACCGGGATTCGAACCCAGGACCTCGTGCTTCGTAGGCAGGGTCACTACCAACTAAGCTAAAGCGGTCGTCGCGGTATAATATACTTCGACTCCTTTGGCAGGTTGTAAACTTTTTGCGACGCCCTTGTAACCCAAGACACGTGCGGGTCGTTCTAGGTGTAACTTACGGCGACTTGAATCTCCCGTGTCGCGACGCCCCTGGAACAGTGTCGTGACTCCTCGGGGCGTCGCGACGTACAGTTTGGAAAACCCTGGTCTATACTAATCAGTTCGCACTGATTTACCTATTATACAGCGTGTAAGTCTAATACGGGCGATAAATTAAATCGGACATAGTATTCATTAGTGTAATTATGAAGTAAAAGGTTTTTTTAAGTTGCAGTACATTACGACCCCATAATTTTTTTTTTTTTAATTTCTCAGCGGTAAACATGGTTGCGGTACGGCGGTACCGAAATGTCAACGTAACTGTCAACGAGCGTTTAACGTGAGTGTGTTTGCATTACATTGCGGGCTGAATTATTTTGTATGGACAAAATTATTGTTGCAACTTTAAGTAAATGTTATCTAATTACCTTCACTTTGTCCTATACTAACCACCGTTAAGAGATTCGCCCCTATTAGACTTACACACTGTATAAGGATCTTAAAAATTTGCAAGTATTAACAAAGCAGCTATACCTAGGCTTTTTACGGTTTTTTATTAGCCTTGACATTTTTAGAGAGGACTAGAACAAAGTATAAATACAGAAAAGTAGGTAGTAAACTTCGGCAGTTTAAGAACGCGCGATACGTATTAAAAGTTGAGGCGTAGAGAGTGCGATCCGAACTGGAGCATTCTTACGCATTCGTAAAACGTTGCTTGTAGTGCGTTCGTTCACAGCGCGTACACATACGCGCGATGTACCTTTTGTAGGAAGAAAAATTACTGCTATTATACTTTGACTAGAAGCCCGACATTCGACAGGATGACTCATTGTTTCGACGATAGCGTGAAACCTATCAAACTATACCTCTACGTCCGTTAACTTTGGGTTCAGAACTTCATATACGGCACAATAATTCCGACTTGAACACAACTAAGTTACTTATGTATAATGAATTTAAGTCACCCGAACGCTTGCTGGCCCAAATCCCTTAATCTACCTCACTTGTGTTTCCTCTATCCGACTGATTTCACAAACATTAACTGTGACATCTTCAAGCAAAACTCGCCTTTGACGCAACGATTTAAAGTCAAAAGTGTCCGCATTTGCACGTTGGCTAGTTTCTCAGACTAGAGAGGCGTAGGTGATTTGTGCTGTCACCTCTCGATTGTCGATTATCGAAACAAGGTATCGAGTTGATTATTTACGCCAAGTGCGATGGAGCGTTTGTCTTGAGATACGGTGTTACGCATTCTGATTTAGTAGCCCCCTTGTGCTTACTACAAAGAGGGTTGGACTGAATGTGAACAATAGGTAAGCGTTTTGGAAAAGTACTTTCTTCTGAAGTTTTCTTTGTGTTACTTTCAATTTAAATATTTTTTCTGCTACTTTATTCACTTTTACGAAGTTTAAAGTTCATGTTAAGAAGATTTTACACTGATTTCATTTGGCTCAACTTTTTTACAATATGGTTGTTTATTGCAGTTCCAATATTATGGACTCTTTTTATTTATGTAAAAAATGCGATAGCAAAAGTCCATAGTTATTAGTGGTATAGTAACTACGCAAGCAAACGCAACTGTTTTATAGTTACGTGTGTATAGGGACTGTAGGGGTGGTTGTACGTGTCTATGATAGGGTATATATGTAGTTTATGGAAGCCTATACTCTAATGATACACTCAAACTAGTCATTCTAAAGGTAACTCAAGTCACCAGATATATTGATCGTTTTCTATCTATCTACTTATACAAAGTGATCCTTATCTTAGAGCCTCATTACACTAGTGTTTGCGAGCGAGTTGCGAGCGTGTTTTCATACTGATTTTGATCGCGGCGAACTCGCTGCGAGCTCGCCGCGTCATGTTTTGTATTACAACACGCTCGCAACTCGCTTGCAAATCGCCAGTTTCATAGGGCCCTTCAGGACTTCACTTAACTCTTGTTCACTATCTCTATTTATAATCTTGACTAGATTGTTGTAGCACAGATTAAAATCTTAACACTAAAATGTTAGGAGATATTGTCTGCATATTAAACTTAATAACACTACACTGCAGATGTATGAAAGAGTACGTCCCTGACGAATGCTATAAAACACGACGCCCTCAACAACAAGTCAACAAAAGAAGTCATATTTAATGTATCGATATTTCCTCCTTCAAAATGAGCGCACGACCGCATCACTAGCTGCTGAGCGTTCGACTGTGTCCGCATTCAGTTTCCCGCATATCTTGATTGTGCGCTCAAACAAATCGTAGCACATCGCTTTCTGCCCGATTCTATCAAACTGTTTGCATCCAACACCGAGAACAACTAAATAAATAAGCTCCAGTGGTTTTTATTGTACAGCTTTTAGAACTTGGACTTTGTTTTTCGAGCTTGTTTCTCTTTTGTTTGAGACATTGTATTATGGCAGTTTCAGAATTTTTCATAATATCAATGTAGCAAGTAGATCTGCTCCTCGGTGTACTCTGGTATTATTAGAGCGTTTTCCAAAAAAAAATACCGGGGTAGCTACTTTCTCAAAATATGGACTTGTGAGGTTTTTTTGGCTCAGAATCGTTAGTACTTTCGAACCTTGTACGTTAAAAAAAAGTGCCCCTTTTTTTTCCATTACGTCACCATTTTGCATAGTGTTTGTATGAACGTGACGTAGTGGAAAGACAAAAATCCCATACAAATTTTGGGACACTTTTTTTTACGTATTAGGTTCGAATGTACTAACGATTCTGAGCCAGAAAAACCTCAAAAGTCCATATTTTGAAAAAGTAGCTACCCCGGTATTTTTTTTTGGAAAACGCTCATTACCTAAGATAAAAAATCGGACAAGTGCGAGAGCTCCGTACAAATTTGTAGGTATTAAAGTAGCCTGTAAATTTTGATTCTCTTACTAAGACTATATTTTTTGTGATTTAATTACAAATGTATAGTTTTCAAACTTTCCATATACTTATCTTTTGCATACAAATAAAAAAATCAGGCATCTCAGGCCTTCTCAACAAGGTTCCGAAGATACTGCCAGAATTTCCTCGCTGTATCGCAGTGCTGATGCATTTCCCGTTGCAGCGGCCAACTCGGCTGTGACGACCAGCTTTACAAAATACATCATCATTCATGTTATCATGTGTTCATGTAATCTTCGCAATATTTTCTTTTACAAGACCGACAAAGCATCGAATAAATTTATTACAAACAATTTGGGAAGCAATCGCAACACTAGCTAAGTCAACAATCGATACTCGAAGGGTAATGAGATTTGGCGCAATAATTCGATTCCTTTCAGATTCCTAAAAACTAAAATTAAAATAAAAACCAGACCACTTCGGCATGATTCCGAGGATGCTAGCGGCATTTGTATCGCAATGCCACTGAGTCGCGCAAGGAAGCTGCCAGCACTTCGGTCCTTTGTCGACCACCCACATTTTCACGCTACTTCTCGGTTAAAGTTGGCAAAAGATAGTCGGTATTGGAATCTCGAAACGACGAGTTCTTGAACAGCGAACCAGCGTGCCAAGAATGTAATCAAACAGGACAACAATAATATTGCTGTATTGTTTTTAATAGCAATAAATGTAGTTTAGTATCTATCAACTTTGTAATATTTTCTTTTACAATACCAACAACATCGAATAAATTAATTACAAACAATTTGGGAAGCAATCGCAACACTGGCTAAGTCAACAATCGATACTCGACAAGAAGGGAGGGTAATGAGATTTGGCGCAATAATTCGATTCCTTTCCATTAGCTGACCTTAAGTTTGGAGCAATCGGTTTGTAAATCGGAACACCTATTCTGAGATAACGACTTTGTTCTTTCATTAGACGCTGGAGAAATAAATTGCACCAATATACGAGTTTTTGCTTTAGAAAATAAAATAATAAAGGAATCCGATAAAAAAAAACTGTAAACACCAATGAAGTTATTTTATTACTGACTGAAAACACACTGAGGCAGTGGTCCCACCGCCGGTGAGTAAGCGAGTAAAGTTGGGCGAGTAACAGTACATTGCGGGCTGACCAGGCACAGAGTGATCAACCGACCTTTCCTGATTCGCAATGTGATGCTTCCCGCCCAACTTTACTCGCTTACTCGCCGGCGGCGGAACCAGCCTGATTGTTGTTTATTTTAAATAGGTATTTTTTACTACATATGAAAGAAACATGATGTTTCTTTATTTGTTTTTTTAATGCAGGTAAATTACACCACATTTTAAGTTACATATATATAGATACAAGAAATCAAAGTAAATAGAAAAATAGGTAGGTTTACGTTAAAAACCAAAGTCAAAGTAGATGGTAAAATTGAGGGCGCTTGCTGTGTGCTCCGGTGGTTAAGGCGCTGGGCCGGAAACCCAGAGGTACCGGGTTCGATTCCCGGTCTGGACCACAGGTGAGTACCATTTATTTTTTCTATATACTTTGATTTCATGTATCTATATATGTAACTTAAAAATGTGGTGTAATTTACCCGCATTAAAGAAACAACATGTTGCTTTCATATGTAGTATGTAAACTGTGTTCCTGATTCGTTGTATTTTTTTTTCAAATTTAAATAATTACGGTACAGAGTAGTTTTATAAAATTTATTCCTCGACAGCCGAGAGCGGGCGTCAAAATAAATTTCTCGATTCTGAATAGGGCCGTTTCCATGTCAAATTGTGCGACGGACATTTTTCCTATTACCGAGTGACAAAAGCCCGTCTTTTTGGTCCATTTTCTTCCTTTTTGACGCTCCAATTTAATTGGTGCAAATGCTTGCGGTTTTGCCTCGGCCTTTCTCTGAACGATTTCTCTGAGTAGTGATGTACCTCATTTTAGAATTTTTCATTTTTTATCGATGAAAAAAAATAGACATGTACATGCATTTATTTATTTACGTATTTAAACTTTACTGCACAAAACACGGCGCACTTAGTGCCATAAGGCATTCTCTGCCAGTACAACCACTGACCGCAACACCTATTTTAAATTGGTGTATATATTTATTTCATGCGTCTTTATTCATCTCTTAAACGTATTTGCCATTTGTTGTAATACATTTTTTGTAACACAAGAACTTTATCGCGTCATATTTTCGTAGATATGTAAAATGTTTATGAATTAATTCCATTGTTATAACAGGGATCATTTGTCCCTCGATAAATAGCTTATATATCACCTATCAAAACTAAATTAATAAGTAGCGACAAATAACGTTAAATTGTATACGTGAAGCTGACATGTCAGTTAGTTGATCTATTACGACGTACTTAATCCATGTTCATTCAAGTGGCTTTAATGAACATGTCAAGGTGCTAGATGAGACATATTAGTTACGAACGATAAACAAACATTCCTACTGTATTATATAATAAGGCTAACCTTGTGTTCCGATATACGGAAATACGAATGTAGAAAAAATAACTAGTGTCTTGAGCCCTTTTGCATAAATATCTGACACGACCTAATTGCTACAGGAATAGAGTAGTTTTATATATTACGCAGGACTTGTACTATCACTACCGGTAGATTTATAGTTGCAATGAGTTTTTATTGTTGAAAAACCGACACAACTTTTATCAAATTCTTAATTGCATCGACATATCATTTTATCGAAAGCATTTTTCTCTGAAACTGGATTTTTCTTGGGATTGCTATATAACAGACCTAAATAAATCTATTGGTTATCTTACATAATCATTGGCTTCTTCAATAATCATGAGAGTTTTCCGGTTTCAAGAAAAAAGTGTCAACAAAATGGAAGTTCTATAAAACGCTTGTCGACGAAACGGCAGGCACCCGTTGTGAAGTAATACCATATTTATCGATTACAACTATACTATAAGAAGTCGATATATCGACATTTTCCAATCCCTACTCAGTACGGATATTGAATGGTTGAACATATTATTTTTCTTCGCAGTGTCGGTCTCGGGGGTGTATTTCTCTTTTCACTTGACCGCCGATTTAGATGCGATTGTCATTTTTCGGAGGGATCAAGTGACGCGGTGACGTTTTTCATTTATTTTTCTTTTCATAAAAATAGGTACCGAATTCGATCAGTAATCTTAGTACCGATCATTATTAAAGGTTACAGACTCAAAAAACCAATTAAAAATCATCATACCCTGTGACTGTTCATGTTTATAACATAATAATAAACAACTTAAGAAGTGCCCTTCTTGCATGTGTACATCTATCTTTGTGTGTGTCCGTGGTATGGATAAAATATTACCTACCTAATAAATCTCAAATGTAGCAAGTCTATTCAATACACGAAAAATTAATGATTCTTTGGAATGTTAACAACTAGACTCTTCGAGGTGAACCGGAATGAGTTACTTGGCAAGGAATACCTAAAACAATATTTTTTCCAAACAAATATTGTACTTAAATAATAATATCAATAAAAGATTAATTACATTGTCTGTGCTATCGTGTATTAAATATTTTTGTACAATCTTCGCGGGCCATTTAATGTTGACTCTTTTTAGTCGATTACATTTTATAAAACTATAACACATAAAATTATAACACATAATATTAGTACCTTTTACTTCACTTGTATTCTAGGTCAACTCAGAATGATAATTACGTCACAACGTAACAAGTACAGTAGCAAATTCCGACTCGGTCAACATTGTACTTCGTGGCGCGGTCAGTTTATCCTATCAAACAGGGACTGTGTAGATTATTATTATTAAACCTACAGAAATATATCACGGTAGACGGAAAAAAGTGTATGTACCTCGCGTGCTAAAAAGAAATGGCGACGACCTACTTTGCACACCGTCAACTTTTATAATTTACACATTTTAATGAAAACGTGTAATATCTCCCAAACTAGTATCCGCTATAAACTACGTCACATATATACACTAAATAGGTTGTTCGTTTCTTCAGTCACGGTGTCAGTGAGTTCCAAATTCTAAATAACGTAATCACTACAACATTTAAATTAAAAAACACTTTTATGAGTCTATTTAGGGACTTATCTCGGCACATTTTATGTAGAGAGATAGTAATTTCATGCAGTTTAAACGTCCTTATCGATATCGATTATCATAAAAGTGAAGGGCTTAGTAAAATTAGTTTTTCATCTTTGTAAGAAATAATAATTTTGAAAATCAATTTTATGTTACTTATTTCAAATTTGAATCATCCTCACTTTCTCAAATTTCATGGACTTATTTCAAGTGAAAGGAAATCATCCTGCGTGCAATAAAATCTTTCATTATCCATGTTTCAATAAAAACTTTGTTCATAAATTTAAATACTACTTTAAATGAAAAAAAAAAACAACCGTAAAGTCACCCGACAGATGTCACTACCGGCTAAGTAACTCAGTCCCCTCATCCCATTAAGCCCCATCCATAAATTTCGTTTCGAGGGTGTACAGGGATACGAATTGTCTCATTATATCGTTTGGTTTGTGATAGGTACTTAAACACTGCCAATATACAAAAGGGTACAACTGACTTACTGTTCTTATTGACGTGTGTCCTTTTGTCACAGAAGAATAGGGGATCGGAAAGGTGATGAATATCTTGAAGGGTGCACGGAGCAATGCAGCGGAAAATGGCTTAAGATATCTGCAACGATGGGGTACCTAGCTGGCAATTTGAGAAGATTGGTGTTTTTAATTGAAGTGATACTTGAATTTTAACTTTAACATTGTTGTTTCTATAAGCATATATTAATAGGAATACTTAATACAATATTGATATTTTTCATCGTATTCATTTTGACTTTGTGATATCTGAAAATAAGTCTAGTTCAAAGACTTCCATTACGTACGGTCGCACGCTTTGTACAGCCAGCCTCAAAAGTAGCTGGACACTTTAGTACTACGCCACCACAATATAAATATGTTCAGCTACTTTTGAGGCCAACCGTACTAGGCTTGTATAAGAGTGAAGAATAGTGGAATGCAACAGCCCAGCGCTGTTTTGTCGGTCGGTCTGATCGGAACCGTAGGTAAAGAACAAAACGGGAGCAATATAAACATTAGTGTACTAGTGAACTAAATGAACTAAAAGTCCGAACTAGTATTGCAGAATTTTATTAGTTCGGAGAGATCCTTTCGATACACGAGCGCGCACGAGCCTACTCTGTACCGGTTTACAAACCGGGAGATGCGTGGGTCGGCCCTCTACAAGATGGTCTAAGGACCTGGTTAAGGTCACCGGAAATCCATGGAGGACAGCCGTCTAAATCTAAATGCAATCACCAACCTGCCTGCTAAGCGTAGTGATTACAGAAAATCGCCACAGTCCAGCAGTGAAAGTATTTTTAATGACAATGTATTAAACGCTCGAAGAAATGCAAATTTTATTAATGACTTATTAACTTTTCCGCAAATTTTATCTCAAACACCGAGACAACGATAGAACTGGACATAAAGGCAGCTAAACGAACCGTAAAAAAGAAACGAGACCAAAAAACATAATAAAACCCCAATTATACAAGAGGGAATTAAAATGGCGACAACTCAATTATTTATCTGTTTGAATTAGCTGGCACTCAGAAGTGCGATGTTTTCCTCAAAGGGAATTTAACTTTAAAACGTGAAACACAAGTTCCTGTTTTAAATGACGCTTTTAAATAATATGAAAATAATAAAAGTATCATGATAATGGTGACCAAAATTGAGAGGGATTGGTTTAATGATGAATACTAGGTACGTACATTATAGGAGAATAAACTTAACTAAAGCCCTCGTTGCATGTAGTATACGGAATTCATATGGAACTTATGTCCTTTTTCTAAAATGGGACATCAAACTGTCTATACGGACAGGTTACTACTACATACAAGAAGGGGCATTAATTAAGTTTTTTACCTATAGGCTGATTCTGTTTTAATTTTAGTTTTAAGTTATGTGAGTCACAGTTTTTTTTAAATTTCTGTAAGTTTGTTTTTTGTAAAGCATGTAAATTTAATTATAATTTAGTAGTTTATTTCTCGTTTCCCATTTTGTATTTTGACGTTTGGAGATCCTTTACACCTCCCAAACATGTTTTGACAACGGATACCCCTTACATTTCCATTATTTTTAGTGTATGTCTCTATTTTCCATATTTCTTTTTAATATATCTTGTTTTGGCGACTAGAGACTCTTTACATCTCTAAAAATGTAGTTTTATGTTATTGAATTGAATGTATTTAGTTAAGTAGTTGTTTGTGATATGCAATGTAATATTGTCACAATTATTGTAATGTTTTTAAAAGAGAAACTGGTGAGTTTCTTCCGGCGCTTCTTCTCACCAGAATGTCATCTGCCGAAGCGCCAAAAGAATCAGATATGTGAAAGAGCCCTTGAGGCCTACTTACAGAAATAAATTATTTCATTTCATTTCATTCACAGCTTGTTAACTTACTTGTTGTATATACGACCCATGATTTGTGTTCGTCCAGAAATCATGTGATGGTCTATGGGGGGGAGGTTCAGAAAAATATCACGAATGATCCCGATGGGGGAGGAGGGGGCCCGAGAAGACGACATCACGTGTAATTTTTTTACACAGCGGAAAAGCCAAAACAACCAAATTACTCAACAATATTTAATATCAATAGGCCAAATTTGATCACATGATTACTGGACGAGCCCTTTTGTATAAACAGTTTGAAATCGGAGATTCCGCTGCTATGATCGATCGAAGTGCAAGCGACGAGTGGACCAATTTAAGTTATTTTGAATTTTCATTTTAATATGAGACATTTTAGGTCAAAGTAATTATGAAATTAGGTCATGAGCCCATGACAATTTGAAATTTAGTGAAATTACTAAATTAGACATTATGCAAATAAGTTGAAATAAGCCCACTTCTTTTTTCGAACTCATATTATTCTCTCATACTTCTGACCAGACTGGCTGGTATGATCGTTGAATTATACTATCCAGTCAGTCAGCTCTTTTCTTTAACAGAACTCCACCTCGGACAGTTGGTTTCTTCGTGCAACTATGCCACAAAAATAACAGACTAGCAGCGTTAAAGGGGTTAAAGACAGTTGGACGTAGTTATGCAATAACGTTATATTTCACATGCAAAATTTATTTGATTATGGACTTTGTTTTTAAAGACAGAAGGTTGATACTTTATTTTGTGGATTGGACCGTTATTGCATAACTACGTCCAGTTTATGGCGAAACCAGACGAACGGGAACAAAGATCGGTCGTAAAAATGGCGCAGAGTCAGTGCAAATATCGAGATAACATAAAACCTATTTTGTCTTATTTACATCTTTTCACCGTTCCGTGGGTGTTTACGACCCATATAAAAGAATGGCATAGTTTTCGCTGAAATTATTACGTGTATCCAGCGTGTACGAGGTTATAATATTTTTAAAGTCAACAATAACTTACCTTTAGGCTGCATTTCCACCTAAGATGTGCAGAAGCATTTCATGAAAACATCAACTTTTTGTCCCTTACGAAACGCTATGGCAGCTACCCTAATAAAACTTATTAGCTGCTAAGAAACACTACCAATATTAAAGCCGAGTTATGATATTACAATGCTGATAATTAGCTTCCTGAATTTATTTCTCGGAAGTATTAAAACGGTGGTGTCCCTTACGAAATATTTTCATGGAATGCTCCTGCAAGGTAGCGGAACGATGTGCGAGGAAAAAATCCAACAATGCCGGGCTGCCCTGAGCTAGGCGCGTTGTTTTCTTTCACAGCACTCCATTACCTCGCATAGCTCAGGTGGAAACCTTATTGGCTATGGGCGAAGGGCATGGTGGGATACAGTAAACGGTCGCACCGCATGTCGTGGTGGTTGCTTATTCTTTACATTCCTCTGATGATATAATTTTATTATATCGATGGAAAAAGCGGAAACGTAGTAACCGCCATTGTTTTCTTTGGCGGTTACTTCTTTTCCGCTTTTAGCAATCAATATCTGTGTATATATAGATAGATAGATGACATCACAGATAGCCATCTATCTGGTCATAATCTAGCTCAAACCGACATCTCTGACGGTTTGAATCATACTCAGTCTGACGAATTAATCCTAAGCAGCCGTTATTATACGCACCCTTTATAACCCGCCTCAGCTCGCGATAGGTCATTCATGAGTGAATTCACAATATTAGTCTATCGGTTGTGACTTAAAGGCCGAGCCACACCGGCTGCGTACACGTCTGCGTGCGCGTGGCATACGCGTTGTATGGTATGAATGTTTTTCAAAATGGCGGCTAGTCACGCTCAAAGTCAAGGAGCTGCAGCGTACCGTGCGTGCACACGCAGCCGGTGTGGCTCGGCCTTTAAAGCTGCTGCTCCACGGAGACGAGTGGAGTGGACACGAGACGTGTAGAGGGATCGACCGATCACATTATTGTTCACTGTGTCCATTGAAGTGGAGTGGAGACGAGATGTGGATTTCAACTAACGTGATTGGTCAACCCTACACGTCCTCTCTGCTCCGCTCGTCTACGCCTCAGTGGAACCGCAGCTTAAAACGGACGGACGTACAAGAAACCTACGGTAGCCAAGTGGTTTCGACATGCGCCTTTCAAACGGAGGTCGTGGGTTTGAATCCAGGCTCATACGAATGATTTTTCGGAACTTATGTACGAAAGTTCATTTGACATATACCATTAGCTTCTCAGTGAAGGGAAGACATCGCGAGGAAACTTGCAATATATCCGCGAAGAAATTCAAAAGGTGTCTGTGAAGTTTCTAATCGCACTGGATATGGGCTATGAGAGTAGGTCCTATGATCAATGAGACGTAAACAGTTTGATGATGATGACAAATATTGAAGAGACAGATACGTTTTTAAATAACTTAATCTTACATTGAAGCAGACCCTAAGTGACCGGGACATTTACAGTTCATTTGTTCTGAACATTCGCCTATCTGGCCATCCCTGTGACTACGATTCAGGGTATCTTTTACAAAAAGACTTAAGTTGCTTAGAAAATGATGTCGCTTACTACGTTTTAAATAATGACAGCAGGTTTATTTCTAAAATCCCTTGAATCCCGGGACTCGAATAAAATTTATGGGTTCTGGGTTATTTGCTATTCCGTTAGAAATTAGACGTAGACGGATAAATTTGTAACAGGATTATAATACTAATAGGGTAAGGTTTACTGTTTGAATAGTAATTTGTATCGTATTCAGGTAAAATGTACCGTAAATTTATGTAGTTGTCGATAAGATACCAGCAAATTTAAAATAAGTACCGTA